>OY856186.1:446537366-446881305 GCA_963693315.1 Diogma glabrata | reverse complement strand
ACAACTTTTATCTCTGAACGTGTTTCGGTTGGGATTCGAACTTAGAACCTCATCAGTACCAACTAAGTTTGAATCTTTTGGTAGACACGCTGTCAACTGCCCCTCGGCGTCGACATTAGAAACATTTTTAATGACGATGTTGTAATTTCTTTTTTCTTAGTGAAAAACTTTTTTGTCATACTTCACTGGCTACAGAGTTAGTATTTTTATTATATAGATTTTTTTTATACGTCTTAAACCCGACAAGGTAGGAATTTTTATTGAAAGAGATAATTAATTTCCTTAACCTCACTATTTGTGATTTTCGAAAGTTAGTAGGTTATATATATATATATATATATATATATATATATATATATATATATATATATATATATATATTAGGTATATATATATATATATACATATATATATATATATATATATATATATATATATATATATATATATATATATATATATATATATATATATATATATATATATATATATATATATATATATATATATATATATATATATATATATATATATTAAATTTTTTTTTTGTTTTTTCGTCTCCGCTTATCATATATAGTCATTTTGACACAAACATTTTTCCGAAATTCCGACATGAAGCCCATTGCAATAGGTAGATTTTATATGAAATCTACCTAAAAAAGAATAGTAGTTTAATCAATGAGTGAATAATGAAGTAGTTTATTCTCAAGCAAAAGTTTAAAATTTGAGCGAGGCACGAGCGAGAATTTTAATTTGCGAGAGAATAAAATTCATTATTCACGAATCGATTACAATACTTTATTCTCTGACAAAGATTTTATTATAAAAAAGAATTGTGTATTATAAAAAATAAAAACATTTAATTCAATTAAAACAATAAATCTATATTGTTTTAATTGATAAATCAAATTTCTTAATAAAAAAACCCTGATGATAAAAAACGCCCTTCTCATACAATCAACCAAGTTTAACTAAACGAAATAAGAGAATTACTCAAAATTTGATTTTTGAACAAAACTTATCAAAGCAATTGTGATTATAATTTGAAAAAATTTTAATGAAATCAAAACAATTTGACCAATTGGAATCATACCAATTGAATAAAATGTTCATTAGGCAATAGGTTAAGTTCATTAGGCTATAGGTTAGAAAACAATACAATAATACATACTATTATTATCGAAAAAACATACAAATAAAGCTGATATAATTAAATGGAAGAGAATACAATTACCTATATGTTATTAGTATAAAGAAATATACAGTTTTGTGAATGTACTCTAAACTGAAAAATTATCGCTCCAGAAAAATGCAGTGCAATTTATACCGTTATTGAACGGTGTTTCCTACATCCTAAATTTTTTTTGCATAACAAAGAAAAATTAGAGACCAAATTACCTGTATTTATCTAATGGGATTAGTCTAAACTAAAATAAATTTATTCTCTTCCATTTAATTATATCAGCTTTATTTGTATGTTTTTTCGATAATAATAGCATGTATTATTGTATTGTTTTCTAACTTATAGCCTAATGAACTTAACCTATTGTCTAATGAAAATTTTATTCAATTGGTATGATTCCAATTGGTCAAATTGTTTTGATTTCATTAAAATTTTTTCAAATTATAATCACAATTGCTTTGATAAGTTTTGTTCAAAAATCAAATTTTGAGTAAAATTCTCTTATTTCGTTTAGTTGAACTTGGTTGATTGTATGAGAAGGACGTTTTTTATCATCAGGGTTTTTTTATTAAGAAATTTGATTTATCAATTAAAACAATAAAGATTTATTGTTTTAATTGAAGAAAATGTTTTTATTTTTTATAACACACAATTCTTTTTTATAATAAAATCTTTGTCAGAGAATAAAGTATTGTAATCGATTCGTGAATAATGAATTTTATTCTCTCGCAAATTAAAATTCTCGCTCGTGCCTCGCTCAAATTTTAAACTTTTTCTTGAGAATAAACTACTTCATTATTCACTCATTGATTAAACTACTATTATTAACTGTTTTAAATGAAATATAGAAAAGAAAAGTATAAACAAGAATAAAAACACAAAAATTGTCTAAATCCACCAACTATACTAATTTTTTTTAAAATAAAACGCGAGCCCGCGATTTCTCGGCTTTTCTAAATTGTTGTCTAAGGATCGTAAGCTTACCCACCTAGTACTGCATTTGGTAAGGTGGGCGATTCACAAGAAGGCGGACCGGAATGTTGTGAAGAACTGAATAGGAATGAAGTTCCCATTTCATTTGCAAACAAACGATAACTTGAAATTGCTTTACTGGTTACTGGATTAAACTACACCTTGGAACAAGAGGTGTTACGTCGATAGCTGTTTTTGACTAACGGTTCCGCTAGTTGCCGCTATTCGACGATTTATCGAAGTATAATGAGCAGCTAAAAGATTACGAATGGGATTGGGATTGGACAATATCATGGGGTGAGTTTGCTTTTATTTGATTTTATTTTATAATCAAGGTGAATGAATGCGTATGCATGCGACTGCGGGTGCGTGAATGTGTGGTTGTGTGTCGAGGAATTTATTTGGCGATACCAATGTTATTATACTAAATTAACTATCCTGATAACGTTACCCTATTGTTTTTATCAAAATCGTAAATTACTATTGAAGTGTAATAAACCTATTTACGTGCTATTTTATTGATATTCTTCATATTTATTACACCCCCCTCCTATTTATTACACCATAAGAAACTAAAAAAAATAAAGAAATTCATTACAAATTTTTAACCAACCAATACAGTACACTAGAGTTTTATTTTAAAAAATCGAAAAATTATATAGAACAAATAAACAAGAATTTTGGAAAAAGTTTGAATTTTTAAGAATTTTATTGGAATATTATAGGAATTTAGAAAAAATTTAAATATTTGATTTTATTCTAATTTTTCGAATATTTTTGGAATTTTGAAAGAAATGTGAATTAGTGATTTTGTAATATTTTCTTAAAACACTAAATGGAGAGGTTTTTGAGTAGTTTGCTAAGTGTATCATATTTTCACTTAATTATGTTAATCTATGATCTGTTATAATTTGCCGGCATCGTATTAATGTTTCGTGTTAGTTTTGTAATAAATTTTTAAACAGAGATAAAAAATATTTGTACTTTAACAAAGAGTTATGTTTGATATACATCGCTGCACAAAATTAAAAACCATGTCATCATAAAAGTTTTTTGCCGAAAACTATATCAAAATCATTAACCCAGACCGAAGTCTTGATATCTCAGAGCTTGAGATTTCAGCCCCTCCATATTATTAAAGTTGAATTTCTGTACAATACAAATCGAAAATAAACCTCAATAAAATCAACCTCATTGCATATGGGAACTATAGCAGACATGAAACCAAAAAAATGTAAATTAATTTTCTATTTCTTTTCTTATGAGAACTCAATAAATAAAACAAAAAAAAATATCTTGATCAAATGTCACGACCTTTTAACGTTTCCAAAAACAATTTTACCTTGTTACGTTCGGTTTTATTCCGTTCATAATCTAATTTTTATTATTGTTATAATTTTTATTAAAATAGAATTCAAAATTGGTTTGATTTTTAACACAAGTGGTACCAAAGAGAGTTTTGTACGTTGGTATTAGAGTTAAGTGGATGGACCTCAGTTGAGTTTTGCATCAATGCAATTTGCAAATTTGCACTTACTTTTCGAATACTTTAGAATTTTTTTAGGTAATTACATTATAAGTAAAGTTATGTGTGTCATAACACATTTTTTTTAAATTGTTGTAAATGTTTTGCAACAACAAATACGATATCCCTAATTTAGATAGATTTTTTGTATAAACGAAATACATCATGAAAACTGCGAAAGAACGGGTTGGACAAAATGGAGATACAAAGAAGTTCAAATACTTGAGGATTAAATTGATTCCACCATACGCAATAACCCACGGTTATCATAATAAAGATGTCTATGTATTCCTCCATATTCGTATTCCTCCAAATTGTGATACAGTTTGGTTTTGGTATAGTTAAACTCAATAAAATTCCGATCCTTACTTGCAATTTTAAATCTTCTTTGAGTGAATTAATTAACATCTTGTTGTTATTTAGGAAATGCATGAAATATACATATCATACAATATGCTGTCTCAAAAATAAAGGGATTTTAATGTTTAGTATGTTTAGAATGTTTAGAATGTAATATAATTAATCCACAGACCATTTATGTTCTCGAAATAGATTAGCGTTAAAATTTTATCTCTAAAACAAAAAATGATGCTAGTCCTAAACTTTCACTAGTTGTTAGATATAAAATAAGCTTCAATTTAGTTTAAAAAAAAAAAGGCTATGCCATCTTTTTTTCAATTACACCATTTTTTTCTTATGTTACACCGTTAAAAATTATTTCAAAAAATTAACATGTACATTTTTAAAAACTTTGTTCTAATACCTATTCAACGACATATCATTTATGAAAATCGATTGAGTAGTTTTTCTACAATCGCTCGTCAAAATGCACTCACATCACAAAATAACAAAAATTGAGGGGCACCCTGTGAAGGGTGTGAAGACCACTGGTCGAAAAAAAAAATTCTAAGAGAACTTGTATTTGTTATTTATCAAAGACTATCTATAAACAAAAAATAATCAAAATTAAAAAGGGTCAAGTCAAAACGTTGTTGAATCTTCGTGAAATTGCTCATATATATAAAAATGAATGCTTGTTTATTCGTATTTGATATAATCTCCGAAACCACGGCACCTATTTGAAATATTCTTATGCTATTTGCAAGGTGCATTATTCCAGATGGACATTCGCTATATATTTTGTATATAAATGAAACCCCCAGGGCCTTTATAATTATCTTAAGGGGTTTAGCCCAAATGTTGTTAATTATTTTAATTAGGTTTTTACTTAAATATCGTTTTATAGACTTGGTTTGCTTTGATCAATGTTTTTTACATTGAACATAATTTTATAAAATTGAAAAATGAAAGTTTAATCTGGCAAACAATTACATTTAAATATCAAAATTATATATATTGGAATTTAACACATCATGATCATACAAATTTTTTTATCTCCACCAAATATGTTGTTGGTTTGCAATTGTATGTAATACATGTTTCTAAAACTAAGTATATATAGTTGTTTACATCGATTTTATCGATTTAAAGCTCAACACTACGAAATGGAATTTGCACAAATACTATACAAAGAGGCATAGCTTATGTGTAATCAAAAACGGATAGTAATTATGATGAACAAACTATTTAAAAATGGTGGCACTTAGCCGGCAACACGTTTGCAATAGTGATTGTTCAAACGGTAACAATGCATTAATACCAATGAATTTAGTATATCTTCCCGCTCGCAGGAACATATGTAAAATTTAAAACTTTGGATCTATGGATGTGAAAAACCCGCGTACTTTAGTACCTGCTATTGGCAAATCAGTTAACGTGAGATATCGTATACCACTGGCAATGGCAGTAAGATATCTGATATAAGGGGATAAGTAGTATTTTGCAGCACATAAGAACCTTTTGAGAACAAGGTCAAACAACATCATGCTTCTAAGGTGTTTATGGACGCAATTTTTTTATTTTTTTATATTTTTTTTAAAGAATGAACTTTTTTGATTGACTTTTGAAGAAATGAGCTTCCATATAACTATTATATATGCTGGATTGAGAAAAACAATGCATTACATGATCTTGGTATATGCAAAGGATTTATTATTTAGTTTTCTATTCTTTAAAAAGAACATAAAAAACCAAAAAAAAGCAATTAACGTCCATCAACGTCTTTAAAAGCGGGTGTGGAACATAGGTCTTAAAAGGTTTTTATGTGTTGTTGTGACACACATTGTAATTCCAAGTCTGTCATCTACTTTGAAATTGCACAAATTATTTTGAAATTTTCGTTGAAAAAGATGATGAACAATGTCATTGAAGCTACAATTTTGAATGGAACATTTGAACCGGAAGATGAACCGTGTTGCCACGTATTCCAATGATTTCAACAGATATGGCATTTGAATTCAAACGTTTAGTTTCCGGTCAACTCGGTTTTGCAATTACCATCAACAAAACACAAGGAAAGTTACTGCAAGTATGTGAACTAGATTTAGAGAATCCGTGCTTCTCACATGGACAACTGTATGTGGATTGTTGATGACGCGCTAGGAAAACCTTCTGATTTATTCGTGTACGCACTAGACGGAAAAGAAATAGTATATATAGTATACCCACAAGTACTAGAATAAATAAAAAGAATTAAAACGACATTTTGAAATTCTTTCCATATTAAATAAAATAAGTTACAATAAAAATGACACAATGTAAATTGAATGTTATCATAACGAGTTTTCTCGAATTTTCTTTCTTATGAGATGGCGGCAATATGCGACTGGTATAATGTTAATTAAACAAAAAATAAAATTTTGAGTGATTTTGTGAGTGATTAAGATCAAAGTAATTATTGTAAATCACTTAAGTTTTGCAATTTGAAAGCATTTTTCATTTTCTCTTAGGAAAACTTCTTTAGAAAAGTTTTTGTGTGTTTCGTTTCAGGAACAAATACAATGCATGAGCACTGTGAACATTTGTGAATCTATTTTTGTTCTGTATAATGTTCTATATAGAGATGAGTGATGACACACCTCTACTAATTCAACAAGTCATTTAAATATTTTTTTGGGTAGCGAAAATCCGAAATTCTACGTCCACGCCGTGCTACCTGAGTAACGCTAACAGAATTAGGTTGGTGTAGTTGAGAGGGGCAGAGTAAATACTGCTTATACTCAATGATTCTGCACCATGGCGAGTCATTGGCACCATAAAATCAGTGCAACTCAAGCGTCTGTTCCGCATGTTAGGGGCGGCTTGGAGCGGGCGTCTGTCTTGGATCAAGCGGCTCGTTATATAAATGTGTAGAAAGCGTCTGTTCTCCATGTTAGGGGCGTCTTGCAGCGGGCGTCTGTCTTGGATCAAGCGGCTCGCTATATAAACGTGTAAAAAGGTTGTTTCTGGTGACCTTAAGATGCAGAACGAACCCATTCACGAAAATTTGGGTTGGGCGAAGGGCTAACACCCCATTTCCATAAAAAAATTATTGTCATGAATTCTGTACACAGGCCTCGGAATATCTCGGATTCAATATTGGAACGACCTCAGAAACTATACCCGGACTACGATTTAAAAATGGGAACCTGGAACGTGCTAAGCCTTAGAAGACCAGGAGATCTCCTAAAACTAACACAACAAGTCGAGAGCTAAACACTGGATATAGTGGCATGACAAGAACTAAGATGGCCAGGTAGTGGAATCCATGAAACAGCGAAAGGACACACTCTTTATTATTGCGGTCATCAAAACGGAGGAGAATTTGGAGTTGGCTTTCTTATACACCGTCGCGTGAATCAGCATGTTATCGACTTCTGCCCAATTAATATGCGGTTATGCACACTGAGAATCCGCACGCAAAAATTCAATGTAACGATCGTCAATGTTCGTAGGTGCATGAACATTGACGAAGATAAAGCAGATGATACTAAAGACCTGTTCTTCCCAGAACTCGAAAAAGTCATCAATAACTGTGACTTTAATGCTCAAATTGGTAGGATTGCAGAACTTAAAACACATATCGGCCCTAACAGCTTGCATCATACCAGCAACAATAACGGTTTTCACGCAGCAAGGCTGGCTATGATGTGTGATCTAGTAATTTCCAGCACTTTCTTCCCTCACAAGAGAATTCACAAAGCAACGTGAAAATCAAATGACGGAAGAACAGAAAATCCAATCGATCACGTCATGTTCTCTAAGAGACACTCTACAAGTGTAACTGACGTTCGATCATACAGAGGTGCTGATATGGACACCGATCATATGCTTGTCATCTTTAAGTACAAGTGCAAATTATCATCTACATTTAATAGGCAAGCAAAAAAGACCGTGCGCTGGAATGTCGAAGCATTTAAACATCTGGAAACGCTGAATAGATATCAGGAAATAATAACACAAAAGATAGAAGAGCATAACATCTCTTCTGAGATGCCATTAAACATACAAGAAGAATGGCAAACGCTTCAATCAACCATTATAGCCGCAGCACAAACTACAATCGGAAAACGACCACGACGAATGCCGCCAATCCGTTGAACATAAACAAAAACTGCGAGAAAAATGGTTAACAAGGAACACCCGAAGCTCCCAAGCTGATTATCTATGCGCCAGAAAAGCCTCAGCAAAACTTCTATACGTAAGAAGAAACGCGAACACATGAAGAGCTGCATCGAGAACATCGACCAACATGCGGCCAACGGAAATTCAAAAGAGTGCTTTGCCAATGCACGAAATCTGACAAAAGATTTCCACCCAAGATCTACAGCCATCAAAAATGAAAATAATGAACTTACAACAAGTGAACGCGATGTGCTGGCAGTGTGGCGATCCCACTTTCAAGACCTACTGAATAGAACGAATGAAGTTCATCCTATTCGAGCAATTGCTCCATCAAGTGAGGAGATTTTTGTCCCTTACCCAGCAATAGAAGAAGTGGAAGCTGCCATTGAAAAACTGAAAAATGGCAAATCACCAGGTTTCGATGGTATTCCCGCAGAACTTTTGAAAAATGGAGGAGCAGCTCTGGTCTCAAGTAAATATGATCTGATTCTTGCAATCTGGGACCAAGAAGAACTACCTGCAGAATGAAAAACAGCTCTCATTGTTTCGCTACATAAGAAAGGTGACCGTCTAAAGTGTGCGAATTATCGTGGCATCGCACTGTTGAACACAGCAAATAAAATACTAGCTAATGTCGTACTTGCTCAACTCATCCCGTTCGCCGAATGTATCATCGGTGACTATCAGTGTGGTTTTCGTCCCAACCGTTCAACCACAGATCAATGTTTTACCTTAAGGATGATTCTAGAAAAATGTTGGGAGCACAACATCAGCATTCACCAGGTCTACGTTGATTTCAAGCAAGCATATGATAGTATCATCCGCGACAACCTCTGGTCCGCACTCATATGCCTTGGTATCCCAGAGAAACTTGTTTCTCTGTGCAAACTCACAACATCGGGATCAAATTGTAGAATAGTAATCGAAGGGTCAGTTTCTGATCCTTTCGATATAACATCAGGTATTCGATAAGGTGATGCACTCGCGCCTGTACTGTTTAATTTGGCGCTGGAGTACGCGATAAGAAAAAGCCGAATTGAGACACAAAACTGCATATATAACAAATCTAGTCAAGTTCTTGGCTACGCAGATGATATTGTGCTTCTCGGACGTAGAACAAGCGATATTAAGGATAGTCTCTCTCAGCTTGAAAGAAATGCTAAACGACTTGGATTATGCATCAACACTGGCAAAACCAAAGTGTTAACAACATCTAAGAACATACCTCCCGGAAATCTGGATACTGGCGACTATGAAGTGGAACGCGTGGAAAACTTCAAATACCTCGTGTCTGTAATAACATCGGCAAATGACATGCAGGCAGATATCAAAGCCCGTGTCTCTGCCGCATACAGAGTTTTCTACGCATACTCAAAACTTCTGCGATCAAAACATCTTTCGCGGTCGTGTAAACTCACACTTTACAAAGCATTAATCCGACCTGTGCTTACATTTAGAAGTGAAAGCTGGACACTGACTTCCTCCGATTGTAGAATTTTATCAACTTTCGAGAGGAAGGTCATACAAACAATTTATGGTCCATGTAAAGTTGCTGAAGATCAGTATAGAATCCGAATGAATCATGAGATCAGACAGCTTCTTGGACGCTGCGATGTAATCGGATTCATTAAATCCAACCGGATTAGATGGTTTGGTCATGTAGAAAGGGCTCCATTGGATAGAATGATAAAAAAAGCGTCCCAACAACAACCAGCTGGTGTTCGTCGAAGAGGAAGACCTAGACAACGCTGGCGTGATGACATCATCCAAGACCTTCGTGATATAGGATGTCGAAACTGGGGTCAACTGGTCATGGAACGAGATAACTGGAAGCTGATTGCACAGACGGGAAAATCCCTCCATGGGATGTAAACGCCAGAGAGAGAGAGAATTTAAATTTTTTTATTGCTTACTTGAAAACTTATTTGATCGCCAATTTTCCATGTATCCGAACTGCAGCCAAATTCTGTAACTGTGAAGCGGTGAAGTGATAAAAATTTCTTCGTTTCTTTTCATTAAAAAACTTATCACTTCACCGCTTCACAATTACAGAATTTGGCTGCTGATCAGCTAGAGTGCTAATTATTTTTCATTCATATTTTTAAAAGAAAAAATTAAAAATTTTGTTATCATTTTTCATTACCAATTTTTGAAATCATTGCTACTACGTCAACAAAATGTCTGCGCACAAACTTATTTATAAGCGTAGCAAAGCACGCCGGGTCCTGCTAGTCTTACATAAAATGTGTGATATATATATATATATATATATATATATATATATATATATATATATATATATATATATATATATATATATATATATATATATATATATATATATATATATATATATATATATCTATCAAAACTGTAGAGGTATGCTTTATTTCCCAGCTACAATAAATGCTTTATGTGACGAGAGTTGTACAGTGACAGAGTGATTTGATCCATCTGTCTAGCCAAAAAATGCAATTTTTGATGTTCAATTTTACATTTTTGTCAAAAAATACACTAGTCGATTGTGTTACTGAGCAGATAATTTCAAATACTCATTTTTCATATTGAAATCAATTAGAATCTATTCAGGTTCAGTTCATTAAAGTTCTACTTTTCAAGAAAGGAAAATATGAAAATAAAAAAGATGAATTGTCTGGTGTTAATACTAATTACTAACACAAATTCATTTACTCAGTGAGCTTCAACTTATTCATAAAAACAATAATTATAATTAATTTTTTTTGCTCAAAAGATAGATATTTTTTAATAAAAGTTGCTTAATACGTGATTTAACTTCATCAACAAGTACGCTTTTAGACTTTGGTGCCACAAAGTTATAAATTGAAGTCATTCGAGACTGTTGACTCTGGTAAATCATCGAATTCCATAATCCATATATTACCTAGACACACCTCTACCACAACAGGTTAATAAAAAAAAAATAACATAAACATCTTAAAAAAAAAATCAAACTAATTCAAACTGATGTATCAAATTTTTTTCCATTTCACATCAATCAAACAGAATAAACAGAACAAAAATTTTATAAAACGTAAAAAAGCAAAATTCTCAACTTAATTCTATTCTAATTTTCGGTCACTGAACTATTTTTTTAATAGTTTTTTTTTTTTTTAATTTACGACCATTACAATTACAGTCAAAATAGCAAAAATAATTTTTTAATGACAAATTGCTCCAATTTGTTTTGATTTGTTTAACCAAATATGAGTTTTCGTTTGATTAATTTGTGGGAACGATTTTGTTTTTATTTTGGTAAAGTTTAATTTTCAAACTATCAACACGGCTCAGGTCAGCTAACACATAACCAACTTTTGTAGAAATTGAAGTTTATGTTGGTTTTCATATAGAACAACATTTACGAAAGATTTAGCTTCTTTTGGGACCGTTGAGTTATTGCAAGTGTGCAACTAATTTTTTTTTTTCATCTAGTTGCAGGAGAGTTGAAAATAACCAAGCAATTGATTTTAATTTAAAACAATATTATAGATTTCCATGTGGTAATGCCAATGTTAAACCAATACGAGTATAGTAGTTTGTGCTACATGTTTTGAAATGGAGATTTTTCAGCACTAGTCCTATGTTTTCAATACGAGCGAAGCGAGTTTTGAAAATTAGGACGTGTGCTGAAAAAAAATAATTTCAAAACGAGTTGCACACAACGTTTTCTGCACTTGAGTACCACAATAGACAAAAAATTAAAAAAAAATACAAAAAATCACTACAAAAAAAAACTACGCGAAGTATTGATCGATCAACAATGCCTTGACAATAGGCAAGTTGGATTATATGCAAGAAAAAAACATTATTTGTTCATGATCGATCACACACTACAAACGTGTTTTCTTTTCGCGTGTATTTTATTGAGAAACTGCAGAAAATGAGCTCAGGGGAGGATTCCGCTTCGGTAGGAGCAGCAGAAAGAGCTTTGCAAGGTTTTGTTATGTATAGCCTGGACTATGGGGACGTAGTGTAGTACAGTCACAGATTCATGTAGTTTCCATTTTCTCTCATATCACCATTTTACAGATCATGCGTAGTTCATAACAATTTCTCGTTCATAATCTATAGTCATATTTTCTTATCGTTTTCGTTACACATTTCATTCTTAGCATAAAACAATTATCAATAACCTTTTATTTTAAAATACCCTATTATTGGTTCACACTGCGTTTCCACCAGCGTTGCTTCACCATACTACATGTATTTGAATTCCCCGGGTCTCTAACCGTAATTGCTCTAAATGTTTTCAAACCTCAAATAGCTGTGCATATTTGTCCAATCGTCTTAATATCAAAAAAATTATTATCCTACAACCAGTTTTGCAACTGTCTTCAAAACGTATTATATTTCTTATATAGGTATTTTTATCAATTTCTCTTTCCGTTATAAATCTAGATTCTACTGTAACACGGTTGTAAGTTATTATTTCATAATACGATATCATCATAAAGTCGGTTGTACATACGTTCAAACTATTCTATTACCTTCAAACGCGTTGTGAATAGTATATTTCGTGAAATTATCTTGCAATTTTATGTATTACAAAATAACAACCAGTATTTGTTTTGAAACGGAAAATGTACTAACAATATTCTGCAAGTTTCATTTTCAAAAAACTTTGTAGCTCAATTTTCGATATTAAAAGCCTATATAAGAGATGAATATATCGAGTTTTCTCTCTCTTAGTCTGATATTTGATGTTTTTCTTATTGGATTATTTTTGACATCTGGTGCACAAGCAAAATTCATTTTATTAGCACAAATTATATTAAATTATTGTAAAAAGATTAAAATTAAATTATAAGTAGAAAATTTTGAATTGTCTGTGAAAAGTGTTAGATTCTGTGATTAAAATTAGAATAGTCAAATATACTCCAACAGTTTGGTCTCACAAAAAAAACCAAAGAATAAAAATTCCTTAGTGTAATTAAATTAAAAATGGAAGCTTTTCTATTATTTGCGAAAATTTAATGGATCACGTGAGTAACTTAAAATGGTTAAACATTTTATCCAAAATTTTGATCTCAACAAATTCATTAGTGTAAAAAAAATTAAAAATTAGAAAAATTTATTATTGTTTGAGATAATTTATCAGATCATGTAGTTAACTTAAAAATGGTGAAAATTTTATCCAAAACTTTGATCGCAACAAATTCATTAGTGTAATAAAATTAAAAATAGAAAAGTTTGTTATTCTTTGAGATATTTTATCAGCTCGTGTGATTAACTAAAAATGGTTACAAAATTTTGATCTCAACAAAATAGAAAAATTTGTTTTATTGTTTGTGTTAATTTATTAGTTCCTGTAATTAAATTAAAATAGTAATATGTCATAGTTTCTAAAAATGTATTAATTCAGTTAAAAGAACAAAAAAAAAGTTTTAAGTTAAATAAAATTAAAAAAACATCAATCCAAATAAAGCAACAACAAAATGCAAAAGAAAAATTCTTAATGTTAATATTCCAGTTACCAGTAATTGCCTGATTTATTGCGGCGCAACCTTCATATACAATTTTTATAATATCTTTTTTTTTTCAACAATCGTCTTAGTCATTGCGGTGCAACATTTTTGCAGTATTTCAATGCACCATTTATACCATATTTATATCTGGTTATCAGTAATCGCCCAGGTATTGCGACGCAACATTCATGCAACATTCTCACCATATTTATACCATAATTATATCTTGTTATCCGTAATCGCCCAGGTATTGCGGTGCAACATTCATGCAACATTCATACAATATTTATACCATAATTATATATTGTTATCAGTAATCGCCTAGGTATTGCGGCGCAACATTCATGCAACATCTATACAATATTTATTTAACTTATCAGCAATCGCCTTAGTTATTGCGGCGCAGCAATTTTACAACATTTATACAATATTTATTTAACGTATCAGTAATCGCCATAGTTGTTGCAGCGCAACATTTACACCATTACTATTCAACTATTCCTCGGTTAATACTTTACCTGCTGGAATATTCATCGCTGATGAAGGGCTAAACGCCAGGACTTTGAGGCCTGTCGGATATAACCATGGGGTGAGTGAACTGTAATTATTCTTTTTACTTTTTGTAACGAAAGGGTGTGAATACGCGTGAATGGGTGTACGTATGGATGCATGTGGGCGTGCTTGTCAATGCGCGTGTGTGAAATCATGTGGGGAATATATGCGAGACAATATAAATGTAAATCAAAAACAATTATAATTAAAATATTTTTGTTCTAATTTAATATCTTATTATGGAATTGTTGCTTAAGTCCTAATAAGTTCTATGCAATCTGTAACTGGCTTATAAGGGAGTCGTTCAAGCCGTTGTAATCGTAGCCGACGTACTATATCACTGCTGATCCGCTGTGAAAGAATTGGCCTGGAACTTCTGTGTATCAATCCGAACACCAGCTACCGTTCGCTGGAGAGTGTGATCGGATTTGCCGATGTGTATTTATATGGGCTGTTTCTTTTCAAGACAGAGTGTGCAGATCTCCCGTACTCTATGATTTGATTGTCGGGTTACACGCGATGGCATTATTTTACGAACTGGATCAGAAGGATCAACGGGCAGCAATACAATTTATTTTAATTACTACCATTTATTATAATTACTACATTGCTTGTATTTAATTGTCTTGCTTCACTATATGAGTGCGTATGTGGACATGGGTGTTTGAAAGTAAGTTTGGTTGTGTGGGAGGTTGTGAGCGTGCATGAAGCGTGAGAGTGTGGGCGTATGGGAGTGAATGTGGGATTGAACGTGCTGATCGCGGTTCTTTCGCAAAAGGGGTCGCCAAAGTCTCATTTTTTCATTTGTACTCTATCCATTTCTGTATATTCACTTAGTTCGCGTACATGTCTGTATTTGTATTGAAGTAGCAGGGTTTACCAATCGAACTCCATACTGTGATTAGCCGGAGCACAAAAACAAAACCTAAATTAGTTACGCGACCTGCTATGCCGCTTCATTGGATCGCCAATGAAAAAGCTCTTCATTACAGTTTATTGCTGGTAATATCCAAATAAAAATACGAAAAAACGTATCCAGCGTTCAAACAATGGTGCAGTGAAAAAAAATTAAAGTGATTGACGAAAATAAGTTGCTTGCTTATTTCGATACCGAGATGAAACAATTCCAATCGTCAACTACATGGAGCATTTACTCAATGGTAAAATCCACGTTGAACGTGAAGGATCTCAAAATTCAACAATTTGCGAGCTCTTTTGAAGCAATTATTATGCGAAGGAATCAAAAATCTTCACCATTGAAGAAATCTACAAATTCATGAAGGACGCTCTCGACGATGTTTATTTGACTGCGAAGATAAAATTTGCTGATAATTTTTTTGTTTCATCTTCCTAACCTCACAATTTTAAGGTGGCCCTTATCGTCACAGTCTATGGTGCTTGTCGACGAAGCGAATTGTTGAATTTGCAGTTAAAGGATGTCGAATACATGAACAATCGCAGTAAAATTAACGTACCGAAAACGAAAACCAAAATCATTCGACAATTTATCATCAACGAAGGAGGTAATCGGGACATAAATCTGGTTGACATTTTCAAGATGTATTCAGGACTACGTCCTCATGGCGTTATCACCAACAGATTCTTTTTGCGTCATATTGAAATAAATACATCAAAGATAGCGAAAAACAAAACAAGTTTGTTGTTTAATTTGTTAGAGGAATATTTAATGAACTATAGAACTGTTAAAGAATTTTAATTAAATTCACTAGTTGTGGAATGAGTACAATTACAATGGAAGACATACGGATGGAAAACATATATTCTTTAGTAGTCGTGGATAAAAATGTTTACCAACACAAACGCACCGTTTCGTCTTTTAAATTGGCAGCAGTGCGGAAATGAAAAAGTAGTGCTGAAATGAAAAATCAGTGCGGAAATAACTCACTTTTCCGCACTCAAACGAGTTTCGATATATGTCGTATTGTGGTAAATGGTTATCATCTCGTCATAAATCTTTCGAAAATAAAACTTACGTGTAGTTGGTATCTAATATCTGAGAAACTGCAACAAAGGTGATTTGAATTAGAAGTCATATTCCCTAGTAAAATCTGTTAATGAAGAATGACTAATTTTGACAGTACAACCGACGATTGATTAGTTTTATGTTAGACTGTTTTATGTAAGGCTGCAAACCTAAAACTTTTATGTTTTTTTTATCAAAATCAAAATCCCTCTTGAAACATTGTTGAAAAGGGAAACGGTATAAAATATCAAACAATGGACAGTTAAATTCTATTGTCAGCAAGAAAGTTTGTAGACATTATGATGTGTGATGATTTATAATCAATAATTTTTAAAGTGTTTTTTTACATATACATATTGTTTAATTCATGGAACTATTAATAAAAATAATATGTTTAACATTTTGAATTTTATATCCGCATACGGTAATTGTATCTCCTAAAACCCCACAACTCTTATCAGTGTTCACTATCAATGTAAAGCTGCAATAATCTGTGTCAATAATACACAAAATAATAAAAATAAAATATCAAATTTCATTAATTAATTCTAATAAATATCCATAAAATTCAATCCTATTACCGACTTAGCATGAATTATAATTCGACAACATACACGGATCGTTTTTGACCTAACACAGTTACGTTAAGTTATAAACCATCCAATCTATAAATATTTTAATTGATAAAATATTTTTTCCGTAAATATTTGGAATATTATTCATAAATTTATTAATTTAAATTTTAGTTCATGGATTTTAATTAAATTTTCATAAAACATAATTTAAAATTTTTGATGGCTTGAGAATTACAAAAAAATTTTTTTTTTAATTGAATTAAATTAATATTGAATTGGATAAATTTGTTATAGTTTCCTGGAAGAAGCTAATTGTTTTTTACGTAAGAATTTCGTGTATTTCCATTGACTTAACCATCAAAAAGGAATAATATTTGTAAATTATTAATGCAGTCTTGCAATTCTTAGTACTAAAAGGTACTACAGGTTTATTTGTTGTTGTTTTACTATACTAATTATATAATCACTTATCAACTCCATTTAACAGCAAAAAACGTTTCCCTAACTATTTATAAAATCTAATCTAATCGTTATTCTTGATTTAAACTAAAAATAATATTGTTAATGTGTTTACATAAATTGTAAAATTATAAATTATAACGAAAAAAAATATCGTTAAATGATATAAATTTTAGACGCTGCAGGGGATAGTATTGATGTTTATTTTCAAAAAAAAAAAAAACGAATGAATCCATAAATTTATAAATACAACAAAAAATGCTGAAAAGTTTATATCGAACACATAATTTCTAATTTAATACAAATTAATTTTTGAATGTTTTTGAATTAGAATTTTTTGTTTATTTGTTTACTTTGTAGCTTAATGGATGTGTGGAAGAGATAATAAAGTTATAATAAGTATAGTTGAACGAAGACAAATTCTATCGAGAGAAAAGTGGATCTGATGAAGCCTGCGATTATATAATGATCCAACAGATGTATCCAACATTAATAGTTTTTTGTTCTATAGAAGTAGAATATATTAGGTTTTTGTTGATTTGAAAAAAGAAAGCGCTCGGAAAGACATATAAATGGTCAATGCTAACTGCAAAAGTTATTTTTGTACAAAAAAATTTGTATTGGACCTCGATAGAATGAATAATGGAAAACAAAAAGTAAATAAGATGTAAGTCTGTCTGCCGTCCGACCGGTTGTCACAGCCGACGAAATCTAGAAAGCTGCTGGAACGATATGTTCGATAGTTGTACCGGAATTGTGTCAAAATAACATGAAGTGTGTCAAAACACGAAAATTTGAATATTTTTGCTTAGAAAACGTGAATTATAAGTGATAATGAGTTGTAATGAAGAGCTTTCGCATGGGCGAATCAATGAGAATGGCATAGCAGGATGCGTACCTAGAGTAATTTTACGCCTTATCGACTAAAGCCCAATCCTCGTGGATTTGATGGAGTAATACCTGCTGCTTCAACACAAATGCAGAAATGTACGCAATTTACGAAAAGTCACAGAAATGAAAAAATACGAATGGAAAATGGAGACTCTGGCGACCCCGTTTGCGAAAGACCTACGATCAGCGCGTCCAACCCACACAATCATTCCCAGACGCCCACACACTCACGCTTCATACATGCCAACATTCACCCACACACCCAGACCGCGAAGCAAGACAATTAAGCTCTAAGACCTGCAGCAAGTATCGCAAGTGGTAGTAATCAAGATTAACTTGTATTGCTGTCACATGAGCACCATGGTACAGCCCATAAACCACTGCCATTGCTGGTAAACCGTAGATCAAATCTTAGAGCATGGGAGAACGTCACACGCTATATAGAAAGTCTCTATTGATTATTTCCCTTTTTTTTATGAATAGCATTTTCGAAAAAATTTATAAAACCATAAGTAATTCCCAAAAAAAATATTGCCAACTCAACCAAATTATAAGTTTATTTGTAAGTTGAACAAACATGTCCAAACCAGTTTATTTCAATACCGGTAGTTTACAGTTAGTTAATGTATCATAGAATTAATAAACCTAAAACAGGACAAGAATTTGTTTTTTTTTGTTTTTAATTTTTTGTATTCCAGGTTATTTGAGAATGATTGTTTTGAAAATATAACTTCATCAATTCAGGTAATATAATAAAAGAAAAGGTATTTGGTATGTTATGTTTTACCTCGGAGCAACAATATTTAGACTAGAATCACTTCCAATTCAGACCAACTGTGTCTCGCTACACGCACCGCCAGTTCACACACACACGCAACAACTAGCACGCCCCCACTCAATCACTGATACACCCTTTCGCACACATTCACACCCATGCAAATAAAATAAAATAAATCAAGTTCACTCACCACATGATTAAATCCTTCCGGCCACAACGTCTTACAGGCTCAGCCCTCCATCCTCGATGACCAGTCCAATAGGTAAAGCATCAAGAAAATTGCTTGGCAATGTGGGGTTGAGCTCCAGTTGTAATCACACCAAAATTTGATATCCGTTGGCAGATGTAAAACGCACGAAAGCCACAGCAAAAACTTGTTATATATGATGCGTTTCAATCAATTCAATATACGACAGCAATAGCAAAAATTTGATATAAATGTTGCGAATATAATGTTGCGAACGGAAGTTATAACGCCCTAGATTTTTTGACTTTTTTGGCTCTAGCCGCTTAACCTGTACCCGAATATGGCCAGTTCGCGAACTTGTCCAAAAGATTTTTTGCCGCAACGTATACAGAAAAAATTTTCGTTGAAGATATGCGATCGTGAGAGTGCCGGTAAATTCCGTTATAGCTCATATCGTTATATATATATATATATATATATATATATATATATATATATATATATATATATATATATATATATATATATATATATATATATATATATATATATATATATATATATATATATATATATATATATATATATATATATGTATATATATATATATATATATATATATATATATATATATATATATATATATATATATTTATGTATATATATATATATATATATATATATATATATATATATATATATATATATATATATATATATATATATATATATATATATATATATATATATATATATATATATATATATATATATATATATATTTATATATATATATATATATATATATATATATATATATATATATATATATATATATATATATATATATATATATATATATATTTCAAATTTGTTTTTTTTTTTTGTTTTTCCGTCTCCGCTTATCATTCATAGTCGTTTGGCACCAAAATTTATCCAAAATTCCGAGATGAAGCCCATTGCAATAGTAGATTTTTGAATGAAATCTAGCTAAAACTAGTAGCTGGCCGGAAATTGTGATAAATGTTTAAAATAGCTAAAGGTTCAATAATATGTAAAATGATTCTTTCATCAGCAAACGTATGAGTAGATTCCGAGATTAAATTCTCAGAACTTTGGAATGATTTGTCATCTTTGAGAATTTCTCGATGTAGCGATACAGATGCTTGTAAAGCAAAAACTAGGAGCTGGCCGGAAATTGTGATAACTGTTTAAAACAGTTAAAAACTCAATAATATGTTATATGGTTTTTTCATCAGGAAACGTATGAACAGATTTCGAGATAAAATTCTCAGAACTTTGGAATAATTTGTTATCTCTGAGAATTTTTTGATGTAGTGATACAGACGCTTGTAAAGCAAAAACTAGGAGCTGGCCGGAAATTGTGATTATTGTTTCAATTATTTAAAGGTTGAATATTATGTTATATGATTTTTCTAACAGCAAACGTATGAGTAGATTTCGAGATAAAATTCTCAGAATTTGGGAGTAATTTGTCGCTCCTCAGGATTTTTTTTATGTAGCGATACAGACTCTTGCTAAGCAAAAACTGGCAGCTGGCTGTAAATTGGGACAATTGTAGCATGTTTGTTCGTTTAGTTCCTCATGCCGATTATCTCAACCCTCATGACCAAGAAAGATGTAATTGTAAAGAGATGGCTATAGGTACTAACCTGCTCTTAGAGCAGTGTTCTTAGAGCTGTGCTCTACATTACTGTTTGTGGTTAGGAGCCAAGGACGTCAGCCTTAGCTTGCCTCCTTTTTTTGTTACCAAACCAAAGCAATTTGTCCTCCCATTTTATAATATACGTTTGCTGATGTAAAAATGCTAATACGTTTGCTGATGTAAAAATCAAATAACATATTATTGAACTTTTATCTATTTCAAACAGTTATCACAATTTCCAGCCAGCTACTAGTTTTTGCTTTACAAGCGTCGGTATTGTTGCATCAAAAAACAAATGTATATATTACTATCAGGAGAGAAAACTTTTTGGGGCTGAGAGTTGCATATAGTATATCATATAATTTGCGTAATTATTTATGTGAATAATTTTTCTTTAAAGTTAGATTATTTTGAAATTGAAATGATTATCCAAAATTATCCAAGTTTAATGAAAATTTAAAATTATGAACAGAAGTTATATTTTTACTATTCGATAAAATTTTTAAAATATTTTGTTGACTTAAAAAAAATCTGAAATTCTTCTGAGATTTTTATCTCGGAATCTACTCATACGTTTGCTGATGGAAAAATCAATTATTGAACCTCTAACTATTTTAAAATTTACTCAATTTCCGGCCAGCTACTAATATTTCCTTTACAAGCGCCTGTATCGCTACATCATAAAATCCTTAAAGATGACAAATTACTCCAAAGTTCTGAAAATTTTATCTCGAAATCGACTTGTACGTTTGCTGATTAAAAAATAATATAACAAATTATTGAACCTGTAACTATTTCAAACAATTATCACAATTTCCGGCCAGCTACTAGTTTTTGCTCTACAAGCGTCTGTATCACTACATCAAAAAGTCCTCAAAGATGACAAACTACTCCAAAGTTCTGAGAATTTTATCTCGAAACCTACTCATACGTTTGCTGATGAAAAAATCATTTAACATATTATTGAACCTTGAAATATTTTAAACAGTTATCACAATTTCCGGCCAGCTACTAGTTTTTGCTTTACAGGCGTAGCTGTATCGCTACATCAAAAAATTCTCAAAGATGACAAATTATTCCAAAGTTCTGAGAATTTCATCTCGAAATCTACTCATACCTTTGCTAATAAAAAAATTAAATAACATATTATTGAGCTTTTAACTGTTTTAAACAGTTATCACAATTTCAGCCAGGAACTAGTTTTTGCTTTTCAAGCGTCTTTATTGTTGCATCAAAAAATAAATGTATATATTACTATCAGGAGAGAAAACTTTTCGGGGCTGAGAGTTGCATATAGTATATCATATAATTTGCGTAATTATTTATGTGAATAATGTTTGTTTAAAGTTAGATTATTTTGAAATTGAAATGATTATCAAAAATTATCCAAGTTTATTCAAAATTTAAAATTATGAACAGAAGGTATATTTTTACTATTCGATAAAATTTTTAAAATATTTTGTTGTCTTAAAAAAAATCTGAAACTCTTCTGAGATTTTTATCTCGAAATCTCCTCATACGTTTGCTAATGAAAAAATAATAAAACATATAATTGAGCCTTTAACTATTTTAAGCATTTTTCACAATTTCCGGCCAACTACTAGTTTTTGCTTTACAAGCGTCTGTATCGCTACATCATAAAATCCTTAAAGATGACAAATTACTCCAAAGTTCTGACAATTTGATCTCGAAATCTACTCATACGTTTGCTGATGGAAAAATCAAATAACATATAACTTAACCTTTATCTATTTTAAACAGTTATCACAATTTCCGGCCAGCTACTAGTTTTTGCTCTACAAGCGTCTGTATCGCTACATCAAAAAATTCTCATAGATGACAAATTATTCCAAAGTTCTGAGAATTTTATCCCGAAATCTATTCATACGTTTGCTAATGAAAAAATCATGTCACATATTATTGAATCTTTAACTATTTTAAACAATTATCACAACTTACGACCAGCTTCTAGTTTTTGCTTCATAAGCGTCTGCATCGCTACATCAAAAAGTCCTCAAAGATGACAAACGACTCTAAAGTTCTGAGAATTTTATCTCAAAATCTACTCATACGTTTGCTGACGGGAAAATCATATAACATATTATTGAACCTTTAAATAATTGAAACAATTATCTCAATTTCCGGCCAGCTACTAGTTTTTGCTTTACAAGCGTCTGTATCGCTACATCATAAAATCCTTAAAGATGACAAATTACTCCATAGTTCTGAGAATTTGATCTCGAAATCTACTCATACCTTTGCTGATGGAAAAATCATATAACATATTATTGAACCTCTAACTAATTTAAACAGTTATCACAATTTCCGGCCAGCAACTAGTTTTTGCTTTACAAGCGTCTTTATTGTTGCATCAAAAAATAAATGTATATATTACTATCAGGAGAGAAAACTTTTCGGGGCTGAGAGTTGCATATAGTATATCATATAATTTGCGTAATTGTTTTTGTGAATAATGTTTGTTTAAAGTTAGATCATTATGAATTTGAAGTAATTATCCAAAATTATCCAAGTTAATTCAAAATTTAAAATTATGAAAAGAAGTTATATTTTTTCTATTCGATAAAATTTTAAAAATTCTTTTGTTGGCTTCTAAAAATTCTCCTGAGTTATCTCGAAATGTTGGAAAAATCGTATAACATATAATTTCACTTTTATTTTGTTTTACAATTATTACATTTTGCGACCAGCAAATGGTTTAGAAAATTCAAGAAACTGTTACTACAACTTCATTAAAAAAAATTTTTTAATGCACTACACTAGCTGTTTTGAACACAGTTGTGAAAATATTTTATCAAGTTTGTTAATTTTCGCAAAAGAACTCATATTCATTTAAGTCCAAATTCATTTAAGTTGTTCCGGAAGAAAAGTTGAGCTAACTTAATAAAAAACTGTCGTGATAGTCATTTTTCTGGGCTGAGAGTAAAATTTCTGGGCTGACAGTTGAAAGTGTCATGATATTATATTTTAGTGTTGCCATCGCGTTTTTCGGGGATGAAAACTGGGCTAACTTCACATACATAACAAGCTTCCTTAGTTGAAAATGTCGAGCATGATTGTACAGAAAAAAAGTTTAAGGAAATTTACACTTGGTATTAAAAGAAAAAGTCACAGGTTAGAAAAAGGTCAAATTGGTGACGTCTTACAGGAATTCATTGATTGCTATTTCATTCAAACTACAAACACTAATATTTTTCTTCATATATAGAAAAAAAATTTACAATTTCATTAAAATTTATAAGCATCTATCTCAAATTACACCTAAAATTTAATCCAAACTCCATTTTGAATTTTATACAATACAAAAAAACTAACATTTTAATTTATGTTAATCGAGATGTTGTTATTTTCTAATATCGATAATTAATGATATTGCAAAGCATTAATTAGATATAAATCATAGATAAAAAAACTATCACCTTTGAATTTATTTTTTTTTTCTCTATTTCTCTATGAGTTTTCTAACAGCGTTCACATAATTCATTGTCACACTCCATTCACTATTGCCTTGATATTATAAACTAAATAAAGCCTTTACATCGAATAGTTTTTTTTTTCAAGTTATTTTTGTTCTTATCATAAATTAAACTATTTCGCTGTCATTCATATGTAAATGAAATATTTCTTATTAATTTATTTGATTATTTTTAAGTTCAAATATCAAATTTGTTTTTCATTAAAAAATGTGTTGTGTACTAGGAATTTAAAATATGTGTCACAATAACATATCAAAACCTTTTAAGATCAAACTCCCACTCCAACTTGCTTTCTAAGCAAATTGGACGCAAATTTTTTGTTTTTGTTTTATTAATATATTTTTTAACGATATGATAACTAACTATGTAGACAATAAATTCTATGAAATAACATAATAAAGTATAAGATAGGCTAATGTTTTGACTATACAGGAAAAAGGAATTATAGGAAAAAAGGGTAATTGAAAATTAAAAAAAAATATTGCGACGCTGATGCATAGGCTGACTTCTCCACAGCTCTGGAAACATAGTGTTCTGGATATATAATGAGCTAATATCCATAAAATACTTTAATTAAAAGCTAACCAATATTATGGACTTCGTAGTTCTAATAATAAAAATATTAACGCAGGCAGTAGTATCCCAACAAACATAAATTCTGTTGTACGAGAAAAAGTAAACAAAAATTTTATCGGAAGAGACAAAGCGGAAGTTAGGATGCAGAACTGTTGTAAACCGTACTAAATTGTATGTACCAAATTTCATCCAAGTCGATTATCAGGTACAGAAGTTATTGAGCTTCCAAAATAACAGGTGCTTGGAGGACCCCCTACCACTTTGTTCACTATCGCTAAAAAACTTATCAGTTCCTTGCCATACATATTTGCATCTTTTTGCAAAGTGTAATCAAAATTACTTAACGAACGAATGTTGTGTGCTACCAACAAACATTGAAACAATAAACAGGTGTTCGGGAGGACCCCACTACTTATCCCAATATTATCCAAAAACTAGTCAATTCTTTGTCAATAAAGTCTTTATCTTTTTTCAAAGTGCCATTAGAATTGATTAATGAATGAAATATGTATGCTTCCAACAAACTTTAAAAACCAAGTGTGAAAAGTCAGCAGTTGTATGGTAGATCCCCGCCACTTTGATCAATGTGTCCCAAAAGATGATAATTATCTTCTAACACTAATTGAAACCTTTCCATAAGTTTTATCAAAATCACTTCATTATTGTAGGCTGTAGTGTGCATAAAGATACTGAAAAAACTGCCAACAATAAAAAAATTTTTTTTTACCGGAAGTGAAAAACCGGAAGTTGGGATGCAGAATTTTTGTAAATTATACTAAATGCTTATGTACAAAGTTTCATCCAATTTGATAATCAGGTACAGATGCTATAGAGTTTTAAGAAAAACAGGTGTATGGAACACCCCCACCACTTTGTTCACTATCGCTCAAAAACTAATCAATTCTTTGCCATACATGTTTGCATCTTTTTGCAAAGTGTCATCAAAATTCGTTTACAAACGATTGCTGTGTGCTCCCAACAAACATTGAAAAAAGGTGTGACACATTAAACAGGTGTTCGGGAGGACCCCCACCACTTATTCCAATATTAGCCAAAAACTAATCAGTTCTTTGTTACTTAAGTTTCCATCTTTTTCCAAAGTGTCATTAAAATTGATTAATGAACGAAGTCTGTATGCTCCCAACAAACTTAAAAAACAAAGTGTGAAAAGTCAGCATTTGTATGGTAGACCCCCCACCACTTTGATCAATGTGTCCCAAACATGATAATTATCTTTTCACACTAATTGGAACCCTATTCCATAAGTTTCATCATAATCACTTCATTATTGTAGGCTGTAGTGTGCATAAAGACACTGAAAAAACTTCAAAAAAGTACAAAAAAATTTTTTTACCGGAACGTGAAAAACCAGAAGTAGGATGCAGAACTATTTTAAACCGTACTACATACTCATGTACCAAGTTTAATCCAATTCGCTTATCAGGTACAGATGTTATAGAGCTTTAAAAAAAAACAGGTGCTCCAGGGACCCCCCACCACTTTGTTCACTATCGCTCAAAAACTAATCAGTTCTTTCTCATACATGTTTGCGTCTTTTTCCAAAGTGTCATCAAAATTCATTCACGAATGAATGTTTTATGCTCCCAACAAACATAAAAACTTTGTGGAAAAAACAACCTGTTGTATGGCGGACCCCCCAACCCTTTATCCAATGTGCTCCAAACGCTGATAAAATCTTTTTCATGTTATATAAAAGCTTTTCGCAACGTTTCATGAAAATCGATCGGTAATTGTAGGCTACAGTAGGGATAAACACCTGAAAAAAAAACTTTTTAACCGTAAGTGACAAACCGGAAGTTGGTATGCAGAAATATTGTAAACAGTACTAAAACCTTAATACTCAGTTTCAATAAGATCATAGCCCGGAATCAGAAGTTATTCAAGATTTAAACTTAGAGGTGTTCGGGAGACCGCCCCGCCATTTTGTCCAAATTTGAAATGAAGCCAGATCTTCTATTTTCAAGTGAACCTGTATCATTTGCCAAAGCTTCATCAAGATCCTATGCAGAAAACTCACCCACCCACCCACCTACCCACCCACGCATACACAGACCTACACCAAATTTTTTTTGGCTGTTTTAGATAGAGGATGGTCCAAAACAAAAGAAAAAAGAAAATTTGGGGTATGTAAGATTTTTTTTTTCACGATAGATTGCATTACTTCACACAATTTAAAATTGTGGTGAAGTAAAAAGCATGAACAAAATAAATGTTTGGTTGCCAATAATCCAACTAGTTTCATATTTGTTAATCATGCAGATAAAGAGTTATAAGGAGACTCGTTTCTACAAGCAACCAACAACGTGCCATCATCAAGGAATATTCCTTAACCAAAATCGAGATTGCCACCGTTGACGGAAATTAGTTCATTCCTAAACAATCTTATGATACCATCTTGGCTAGTGATATCTCACTAATATGTGAAAAGCAGAGACTGGAGTACGCGAGGTTGTCACACCGATAGATCCATAATAAAAAGTTTTCAAATCTACAAAAACTGAAGTTTTCATGCGGTTCACGCGCATATTTAGTCAACTAATTTTCATACAAAACAAATAATTTTAATCTGATTTATTATTTATTTTTCAGTTATTATAATAAAAAAATCACTTTATGTTTCAATTGTTAATATAAGCGTGTGTTCAAATTTGTTCTAAATTTTGTTGAAATATGTAGTTACAATTTCTAGTTTATTTGTAGAAAAAACTTTTTCAACCTAGGTGGTAATTGACACGTCTGACGTCTGAATTGGTAATTGACACGTCTGACGTCGTTTCTGACAGAAGAATTAATGAGCGCAAAATTTCCAGAATGTAAAGAAAGATATATCCTACTAAAAAATTATAAGCACCAAGTTGATTTGCTGCCGACATTAAACTTGATTAAATGAACATATGTTTTCTCAGAAATCATAAAATATTATGACATAACCGAAATATTAATTAAAAAAAAAACAAACAATCATAAATATCTCATCTAATAATTTTGAATACATTAACTAACTCTTTTATTCGAAATTTCATTCGATTTTTTAAATAAAATTTATACTAATTAGTTGGACTACCTTCATGGAAAACAATTCAAACCGAAATCTAAATAAATTTAAAGTAAAACCAGAACAAAACAAAAGTATTTTCCTTCCAATTCTTTGTCTTAAATTGCTTCTTGATTTATTCGATTAGATTCTTAAATGTAGATAAAAAATATATAATAAAAATTATGAATTTTAAGAAGAAAAAAAAAATGTTCTGAGACATAATAATAAATATAAGAAGAAATGATATAGTTCGTAAGATTATGAAGATAATGTTTTTATTTGGATTCTTGCTTGAAATTATGAAAATAAAAGTTGAAGATCACTGGAATGTTATTAATAAAATTTAATTGGATATAAGTTGATAATAATCCGAACCTGCTGTTACACGATGAAGTTTAAGGATTAAATTGGTTGAAGTTATATTTATTATTTTTTTTAATTGGAGGAAAAAACTACATTTTACCATATTTTCTTACAATTCAATTTTATAATTAACTTTAAAATCAACAAACTCAATCTAATTCCTTCTTATTGTTCATAACACAGTTTCATTTGATTCAGTTAACAAAAGATTTGTATGTGATCTAAATTACATTCATACGTTTACAATTTACATCAATAAATTTAATTCACTTTTTCATTGACCTTCACAATAAATCATTAAATTTTCTTATTAATTTAAAATAATTAAATTTAGTTGAAAAAATTGTACGCGGATAGAAAAATCTAATAAATTTGAATGAAAAATAGATTTTCATTTTGTGGGTGCAATAATTGAGGTCAGAACTGTTATTACAACTTCAAAAATATAAATGAAGATAACTTTAAGAATAATCGAACAAATCTATTCCAGAATTTTGACCTTTACAGATGTATTCAATATAATTTTTAAGAAATAATTTTTATAAATATTACAACGGGCAATTGGCTAGTAGGTGATAGGGAAAGCACTAATTAGTACAAACCACTTAGAATTTGCAATGGATAAACTATTATAACTTTCGTTTCTTCCACCCCATAGCTCGACAACAGACGTGGAAGAGCAAAGTGGATGTGAATGTGTGTGCATGAAAGAATACGTATTCTTAGTATACTTAGTGTCAAAATTTCTCTTACTTTCCATTGTCAGATTTAATAAGACTAAAGTTGTAGCATATAGTCCCGAGCAGAAATTTCTTAGGGCTCAAATACGGCCGAATCAGGTTAGCTCTAGTTTGATAGGGCCCTGATCATGAGTGTAACGCTATTGCCCTATCAGGCCCTGATTTGGAGAAACGGGTCAGGCACTGATCAAATTTTCCATATAATATTACATAGGGAAAACCCTAGTTGGGCATTTTGTATCAGGCCCGGATCAAATTGCCCAACTAGGGGTCAGATACGAAAAATCGGATCAGGGTCGTATATATCCAAATAAGGTTCGCCCTAAAAGGGTATTCTAATTCAGGTCCGGAACAGGCCCACTTCAGATTTCCCTAATAGGGCTTGCCCTATCTGACCCTGATCACGTCTTGACTGTATTCAGGCTTTCCCTAACTAATTTCTGCTCGGAGCCTTATGCTCAAACACCGAAAAATGTAGCTTGCTAAATTTTTCTTGATCACGTTGATGAAACATCACCAGAACTTAGAGGCACTAATTAATTTCTTTTTTATCATTATTAGCTTTAAGAGCTTCAGACTTTGGCAAAATGTGAAATGGTGGATAAAGATGATCAGCCAGATTCGAAACCCTTAATTGGTTTTCGTGAACTGATCTTACGTTATTTTTAACATCAACTAAATACATAAAATTTGACAATTGTCTTAAAACTCTAGAAGGAATCCACCTCACGTATTCCTTAAAATGATTCCTGTCGGGTGACTATTTGAATGTCTTTATCTTTCATATTATCTTAAATTTTTGGGACTTTTACAATACCCAATATTAAATCTAACCTGCCTCTTAGGATTAATCAAATCAAGCAATGACTTTGTTTTAAAAGAAAAAATCATATCGTTTGGAGACTGTTTTGTGACCGTGTTTGGAGTGTTTCTGTGTGTTATGAGAAATTGATTAACCTTTTCTTGCATATCTCCACATTCGAAATTAAAAATTTTTTAAACACATTCTTAGTCGATTGTACATTTCTCTCAGCTAAACCATTCGACTGAGGATGGTAAGGTGGTGTATGGACAAGCTCACTTATGTGGTGATCACAAAATGTTTTTAGAGCAAACGACCCAAACGGCGGACCGTTATCTGATACAATATTTGAAGGTAATCCAATGACTACGAAAATATCAGTTAATTACTTCGGTCTGAAAGACCTATTACTTCGGTCTGAAAGACATAAGTATTACATTCATGAGCTCAAAGTCAAATTCTTACCCTTTTTTGGCATTTCTCGACGTTTTAGGACCAGCTGATTCTAAAAAAGCAAAAAAAAAAATGTATGTCTGTCTGCAGGCCGGCCAGCCGGCCGTCCGTCATTACCAACGCTGCAGGGAAAACGGCTGGAGGAATTTCAAAAATTTTTTTTCTAAAAATAGGTATTCACAAGGGACAGGTCCAAAAGGACGCTGTGTTCGATAACTGTACCGGAAGTGTGTCAAAAAATCATTATGTGTGTCAAAAATAGCAAATTTTTATATTTCTGGCTTAAAAAACGCTCATTTTAAGTGATTACGAGTAGGAACATTGAATTTGGAGAAATCTTGATGGTCGGGATTGGTATGTGAGACCAAAATCTAGATTATTGCATTATAAGTTTGTCAAAAAAATGTTGTCAAGTGTGTCAAAAAATGATTCCATTTATTTTTTAGCCAATTTTTTGGAAAGAAAATGTAGCTGTTTTTATGACGTAAATGTAATTGAAAATGAAATTGAACATGGAAATTTTTGAATTTGTTATAGCTTTTTTAATATTTTTGGAATTTTGAAAAAGTTTGTATTCACTTCGGTTTTGATTTTATTATTGCAATATTTTTAGAATTTCGGAAAAAGTTTTAATTTTTGATTTTGTAAGAATTTTTGGAATATTTTTAGAATTTTGAAAAATTTTTAATTTTTGATTTTATTATAATTTTTGGAATTTTGAAAAAATTTTCAATTTTTGATTTTGTAATAATTTTTGCAACATTTTTAGAATTTTGGAAAAAGTTTGAATTTTTAAGAATTTTTGGACTTTAATTGGAATTTAGAAAAAGTTTAAATATTTGAATTCATTCTGATTTTTGGAATTTTGAAAAAGGTTTCAATGTTTGATTTTGTTATAATTTTTGCAATATTTTTAGAATTTTGAAAAAAATAGAATTTTTGAATTTTATATATAAATAAATATATTAAGAATTTTGAAAAAAGTCTAATTTTTTGATTTTGTAAGAATTTTTGGAATATTTTCAGAATTTTGAAAAATTTTTAATTTTTGATTTTATTATAATTTTTGGAATTTTGAAAAAAGTTTTAATTTTTGATTTTGTAATAATTATTGCAATATTTTTAGAATTTTGGAAAAGTTTGAATTTTTAAGAATTTTTAGCATATTATCGGAATTTAGAAAAAGTTTAAATATTTGATTTCACTCTAATATTTAGAATATTTTTAGAATTTTGAAAAAGTTTGATTTTATTTAATTTAACAATATTTTTGGAATTTTGATTATAATTTTCCGGAAACGTATTGATGTTTCGTTTCGTTCTAGTTTTGTAATAAATTTTTAAACAGATATAAAAAAATACTTGTACTTTAACAAAGAGTTATGTTTGATATACATCGCTGCCCAAAACTAAAAACCATGTCCTCGTGAAAGTTTTTTGCCGAAAACTATATCAAAATCCTTAACCCAGACCGAAGTCTTGATATCTCAGAGCTGTGAGATTTCAGCCCCTCCATATTTTTTAATTAAATTTCTGGACGTTGTATTGTTCATGATGTTTATTTGACAAAATTTAGAATAAGAATCGACTACGATTAAAAATTCGAAATTAGAAAAATGAAAACTATGCAAATGAATTCTGCCGAAGGGACGTTCGCTTCCAGTTAGGGTTTCTCAAACGGGATCCCGGGATACCGTTTTCCCGGGATCCCAGGGGTAAATTTTCATCCCGTTTTCCCGGGATTTCATCCCGGGATCCCGGGTATCCCGCTAATTTTCATTAACATTTTTTTGTACTTTTTTCAAAGGTATTAAAACTTTTCTCATTCGAAATTCGAAAAGTTTTTAATTCTTTTCCCCCTGTAGTAGTTAATTTCGTTCAAAATTAGGAAAATGTTTTTTCTGTAACATATGGTATCATGGTTTTTTTGTATGGTTTTTTTGACACATATAAACACAACAAATTAAAACCAATTAAACTTAAAATAGGTAGATTTTTCTGAGAAATCTACCTAAAACTTGCGCTTCATTTCTCTTAATTTATGTTTAATGGTTCTCTTGGACGGATGGTTCAATGTACGGTTCGTCACGAAAATTCAGACAAAATTGAGTGATGGCGCCATTGACAACCTGGTTTTTTGAAAAATTGTTTAAAAATTAGTATTATGAATTTATTTTTGTTTTGTTTTTATGTATTCTTTTTTTATTTATTTTTGAAGTTTTTTTAATTAAAAATAATGGAAATTTAAAAATCAAAAGCGCATTTTTTTGCTGTTTTAATTTTACACATTTTTCTATCACCCAATTAGAAAAATCTAGCTTTTTAGTGTTTCCCGGGATTTCCCGGGATCCCGGGATTTGAATATTTTTTGTCCCGGCTTCCCGGGATTTGAATTTCTACGGGAAATGAGAAACCCTACTTCCAGTCCATTTAGAAGACACAATTTCTTTTGGAACACGCTTAGTGAGTTGACAACTTTCACATGACAAGACAAATTTCTCGATATCTAAATCAATCTTATGCCACCATACATAAGATCGAGCTAGAAACTTCATCTTGAAAATACCACTATGGTTATTATGTAACAAAGACAAAACTGAATTTCTTATGTTTTCTGGAATTCTTATTTGATTCCCATAAAAAAGACAATTACTTTCAGAACTAAGACTATATCTGACACGATAATAACATTTTTCTTGTTCAGTGACTTTCTCAGGTCAATCAGACATGGTGTGAGCTAAAACTTTTTTACTATCGGATCCTTAGACGTTTCGGAAGCGATTTTAACAATATCCAAAAGAAACTCATTGGACGTATTTAAAAAATTGATACAACTATTTTCAGCTATGTCTGTACTATCCTGTAACGGAAGACCTGACAATGCATCAGCATTTGCATTAGCGGACTCTTTTCTATACTCTAATTTGTAATCGTATGCGGACAAAATGACAAACTACAGCCGGCGTACTTTTATGAGGGTGAAAAATTTCTTTGAATGCTTGGTGATCAGTGAATATTCTGATCTTATGCCCGTTCACATATTGTGAAAGCGCTTTAATGCAAACACGATTGCAAGAGCTTCACGATGCAATTACGAATATTTTTTTCCGCTGTTGACAGTGTGCTTGAAGCAAAAAGGATTGGTTTCTCTACCTCTTCAATCAAATGCGACAATACAAACCCGACTCCATAAGGACTGGCATCTGTTGATATTAAAATGGGTTTTAAAGGATCGTACAATTCTAATACGCTGTGTTCGACTATTAACTTTTTCGTATTTTCAAACGCTTTTTGACACTCATTAGGCCAATATGATTGGTCTTCGTTTAATAATTTATACAGACAGTGAACGTTTGGTGGACAGATTCAGTAAAAATCTACTATAGGAATTTAAAAGAGCTTAAAACGTTTGTAGTTCTTTTAAATTTTTTTTGACTAGGAGTATCTCTAATAGTTTTAAGTTTGTCCTCATTTAGCCTGATACCATCTTCTGACAAGGTGTGACCCAAATAATGAACGGACAGTTTTAAAAATTTACATTTACTTATATTAATTTTAATATTGAATTTTTCTAGACGACTACAATAGTTTTTGTTTGCATTCTTCAATCGTTCTACCTCCTATCAAGATATCATCCAAATATCCAAAACATAGCTGAATATTTTGGAGTACTTGATCCATAACCGATTGAAAAGTGGATGGAGCACTTGAAACTCCAAAGGAAAGAAGTGTGTATTGAAACAGTCCTCGATGCGTGTTGATTGTCAAATATTGTTTACTTTTTTCCATTACTGCCAACTGCTGGTACGCCCCAGACAAGCCAATTACTGAAAAATAGTTAGCATTTGCGATATTCGCGAAAATATCTTCGATTAAGTGAAGTGGATAGTGACTGGTAACCACAAATTTATTTAGCGTCATGCGACAATCCATACAAAGTCTGATTTCACTAGACTTCTTTGGCACTACAACGATAGGACTAGCCCAAAAAGATTTTGTTACAGGAATTAAAATTCCTTCTTGAAGAAGACGATCAATTTCTTGATCAAATTTCTCTTTGATTTTATATGGAACGGAAAATGCTTTCAAAAATATTTGACTAACCTGATCCCTTAAAATAAGTTCTGCTTCGAATTCCTTTCTTGGTTCTTTAAAATGATTACTCACGATATTTGGAAATTTCTGCTGAAATTGTACCTCATAATTCTCATGTTGGGCGGACCTCATCAGTTGTGAATTGTTTTGTTGTTGAATATTATTATGAGTGTTAATGTTGTTGACAAATGTTGGGTGTTGTAATAATGAATCTCGTCAATCAGGTTGAATAACATTAAGCCAATTCCTTCCTAATAATGAACGAAAATTCTTCTGTCATTACTATCAGTTTCACTGTAAAAGTGTGGTCTCCATATTGAATAATCACGTTGATTTTTCCCAATGCTTCAATTGCTTGACCTGTTACAGAAATTAAATTATTGTTAAAATTATTCGATAAAGATATTCCTTTAAATTTGAACGTATCTTCGCCGATGATTTATGAACATGCACCGGTGTCGATTTCCATTTGTAGATGATGATCAGCAACAATTAAATTAAGAATAGCAGGATGATGTTCCATGGATACAGACTGAATTAAGTTGACTTGATTTCTGCAGGCTTTTGGTGTATGACATTCATTGCATTTAAAACATTGCCAGTTGTTCGCAGGACAAGTTTCTGGATGGATTATGTTAACGTCCACAGTGCATACACCTTGACCTGCATGATTGATTAACATTCTGACCACGCCCTTGTTGATGAAACCGTTTACTGGACGATTGACTTCTGCCACGTTGTTGACTAAAACGTGACGACACATGACTTTGTCCTCTCCTTGAGGATGACCTTGAACAATTCCGACTGCTTTGATGAAATTTTCCAACTCTTCATTCAATACTTTGGCACAACATTTTTCAAAATCTACATCATCTTCATTTAATAATTCCCGTTGTATTTCTTCTGAAGATAACCCAATGATAAAACGGTCTGTCAGTGCATCATCGATGGCTTTTGCTTTCAAACCAGCATAATTTCCCGTTAAGAAATGTCCAAAATTACATGTTTGCTCAAGATTTTTCAATTTTATGACAAAATCTGTTATGGATTCACCGCTTTGTTGTACGGTTTTGAAGAATTTGTATCTCTCGGCGCTTTTATTGGTTTTCGGACTTAAATGTTTCTTAAGCACTGTGACCGATTCAACATAAGTTTTTGTATTTGGGTTTTTTGGAGCACAAATAGATTTTAAAATTTCAAATGTTGCCTTACCGATTGAATGTAGCAGCAATAAAACTTTCTTGGCATCCACAATATCGTTTGATTGAAAATAAATTTCCAAACGATCGACGTAAGCATCGAAGTTATCCCTAGGTTCGAATTCTTCTGTTCTGCCAATGAACGACATCTTGACTTTTGACTTTGAAGCGTCGTTTTTCTGTTCCTCAACAGACATATACAATCAAAATTCACAACTCCAAACCTCTTTTATCCTCGTCGCCAATGTTGTATATTTATTTGGGGAGACTTACTCATAATAAATAACAAAATTCTTTATTTTGAAAATTAAAAAACTTTTATTCACTCGACATTTTTACAACACGTCAGATCTTGAGAGACATATTCAAATTGTAAGCTATCCAAGAAGAGAGCGAACAATGAACATGCGCCGAATATTTAATAAAAGCTGAATGATCATTGAAAAAAAATAATAACATGGATAATCAACCGCAAGTTTTATGCGTTCATTAAATATGAATACATAATAATAAGTAAAGTGGACATTCAGATAAGTAAGTTGATAAGTAATGTGGAAATTCAGAAATTGTTCAGAAAAACTTGCAGAGATGCTTCATTAATATAGTTTACAATTTTTTTTGATTATGTTAATCTATTTTGAGTTTAAATTATTTGAAATATTTTGGTTACATCTTCAAACGAAACCCAGCAGTCTAAAACAAAAATTGCAAACCATACAGTAGTTTGTTGCGGGCCGCAAGCTCATTACTTTTGAATTGAATTTGTATTGAAGCGTGATCGTATGTGCATTTGTAAATATTTTGCGTTGATTGACGAACATGGGTCAAATTAACTGCAGTTATGTAAGACAACATAACCTTTATAATACAAAGTATTAAATTTTAGTCGGAGTGATTGAATTTAAAAAAATAACTGCTGAAACTTTATATGTCCAATATTTCAACCATTTTGTATTTTACGACATATTTTGACTGTGGAAAGTTTTTTAAAAACAAAGTGTGAGGAATTAAAATACCTGCCGTAACAAAACGTAGATATTTTTTAAGACCTAAATCCAAATAACATGCGTTGCAAACAGTTGATAAACCATATTTAAACATTTTTAGATTGATGCCACTCGAGTTTATTGTTTCTGGCAAATCATTCCGTTTATTCGGTGTACCACGATCTATTAAGTTTTTTGCTCTCAAATAGTAAATATATAGATAAATACTAGTTAATTCGAAAGTAAAGCCACTAAGAAAGTAAACAACATTCAAATACTATTCTGTTGTGATGGTGTGTTACGACCAGGCCTTGTCAGTCAGAGAGCGTATTGTTTAATTGATCGATGAAATATTTTGATTACGTTATTACATTTTTTCTTAAATTCAGGGAAGTTTCATATACCAGATTGGTGAAGGTAGATGATTTACTTTTTTAGATAAATAATTGATGTGTATTAGAACATTTGGTTTGGATATTTGAAGTTATGTGGTGGGAAACTATTTTTTTAAAGGGGAAATGGAAACGGGTAATAGAATGGAAAAAAAATCTGGTCAAGTGGTTTTGATCGTATTTGAAAATTAATTAATAATATTATATTTTTGGCTATCAATCGGTTATATTTTAGTACTTGAGATATAATATACTAGACATCTTTAATTTTTTTACAAAAAAATGAAATTAAATTCTTCAAAGACTAACTCTCTGTAATCTAATATCAATTTGACAAACACAAGTTGAATCTTCACCATTGAGTTGGAGGGGCAACTCAACATTTTCGTACAAAAGTACTCCTTTGTCAGCATCAATAACGAATCCATTTTTCCTCATGAAATCCATTCCTAGAATGACTTCATCCACAATATTAGCTACGACCATTTCATGTTGAAAGTCAGTATTCCCGATTTCTATGTTGACCATTTCTCTAAATTTAATACTTGCACTTTTCCCAGTTACCGTCTGCATTCGGTATCTCCCAGCTGGTTTTATTTTCCCTTTTACAACATCGGTAGGGTTGTATTTGCTGCCACTGTATCTAATGTGATGACACATTTTTTCCATCAATAATAGCACTAAAAGTACAGTCATAATACCGCCCTACCTCCCCCTGGTTCATCTCGAAACTAAGTTAATGGTTATTAAAAATTGTCGCTAAAAATAGGTAGTGGGAGCCAAGTTACAGTGCTTAAGACTGGTTGAATTTTAACTGATGCAACCCTATTCTATCGACCTCTCTAGTCTGCGCTCGTTCTTCTGTTTATCGCCGCTGCATAGGTGATGCTAATATTTTTCGTTTTCTTCTAATATCTCTGCGTTCCCTCAAACTAGGACCAGCATCGAAGTCTGTTACTTCTAACACTCTCTCGAGGTTTTCACTTGTAATTCTTATCATCACTCAACTCCACCCGTAGTTTTTTAATCAATGGTTTTATGATAGCTTGTGATTAATTTTTTAAAGTACAATCTTTATTTTCAGCGAATGTTGCTTTGAGTGACAACATTACCACTTTCCTTGTGTCCGGTTCACGGATACCACCCGTTAAAGCCTTGATCTTCATTTTCCCGATAAAATTCAATGAAGTTTTCCAGTTTGTCAAATAGACAAGGTGTTCAACAGCCGAGGAATAGTTTTGAAAACTTTATATCTTTCTTCTATGGTCACTGCCATATTTCCGTTTCAAAGCATTCAGAACCTCTGCATAACTTTTGTGGTCGTTTTCCGGGACAGTGCAGCTGCTTCAGGCTCAAGCGCAGCTGTCAATCTGCTATGGTCTCGAGCTAGAACTTAAAGATGTCGAGCGAAGTGGTACCATCATATGATGGTGGTTTTATTTTGAGTAACTTGAGTCATTTCAACATCTTATTACCGTTTCTCGAAATCATCAACTTTTGATAAAACTTTATACTCATATTCTTAAATTTAACTTTGAATCTTTTCGAATTGTCCATAGAATGTCGATGACATTTGTAGAAGGTTTTCATCCAAGTTTTGATGTATGCTAATGTATGAAACATTTATTTCCTGGTTTTGTTATGACCAAAAATTTCTGTTATTATATTATATAAATCAAATACACAGTTAACACAATAAATACACCAAATTTTTACATCAAATTCTATTGTATGCTTAGTATTAGTAGACTGTATTCTGCTTTGTTGCTCTGCTGGTAGTGATAGTTTATACAACAGTCAGCGGCAAACGGACATGAAATGAAAAATTGTGATTAATGGTTCATTTTCAAATACACGAACCTCAATATGTTAAGATTTGGTGGCAATATTGGATGAAATGTATCGTTCTCCAGTATCAATACTGAGATAGAAACTTTGATGAAAATGTTTAATCCAGTACCAATGATGAGATCCAATCGATGAATGTGACTTAATTAGAAAATCACCACTAGTACAATAGAATCAGCATTTATGTTGATATGTGGTGACAATGTTCGAGGAACTGTATCGTTTCCAGTATCAATACTGATGTAGAAACTTTGACGAAATTATGTTTTAATACAGCATCAATGATGAGATGCAATCGATGAATGTACGAATCAAATCAATTAAACTTTCGAAGAATTATATTAAATCTAGCATCACCGACGAGATGCAATCGATGAAATGTGTGACTTAATTATCAGAACAGCAATTAGTAAACACGATGACAAAAGCTATCAGCATCAGTTCAACATTAAATGGAGAATGTTCTTAATCAGTTATTATTTTGACGCACTGTATCAGTCTCCAGTATCAATTGATCAAACTGTCGACGAAATTAGATTTAATCCAGCATCAATGATGAGATGCAATCGATGAATATATGAATCAAATATCAAAACACACTTAGTAAAACCACGATGACAAAACTATCAGCATCAATTTAACATTAACTCGAAAATGTTAAACCTCAGCACCATAACCTAAATCATCAGCATTTATTTGACAAAAACTGTATCAATCTCCAGTTTCAACTGATGTATAAACTGTCGACGAAATTAGATCTAATCCAGCATCAATGATACGATGCAATCGATGAATGTATAAATCAAATCAATTTAACATTAAATACAGAATGTTCTGGATACTATAAATTGAGTAGTGTACGAAACACAAAAAAAACGTATAACGTCGGCTTTGATGATATAAGTAGCTTCGACTATCTCACATACAATTAACGGCAAAATTTTTCTATTTTGGTTTGTATTTTCATAAACAAATTCATACAATCATATTATGGTAATTACCAATCAATAATACATCTTCCTTTTTTAAATTATATTAGCTTAACAAAATTTGACACTAACTTAGTTACACAATTTTTAAAAAACTTAATTTTACAACAAATTAATGACTAAAATGAAAAAACAAGAGAACACAATTTACAGTCAATTTAAAGAAGATCAAAATGAAGAATGTCAAAATGACAGTATACATTGTTATTTATACCAACATTTCAACGCCAATTTCTCTCCCGTGTCGGATATTGCAACTGATTTTGCCTTAATAATTGCTAAAAACTGAGCAACTTTCATTTGGTAAGATACAACCATGGTGTAATATAATGTGTTGGCGATTAATTTTTGAATACTGTAATTTTTTTTATAACTTTGGCGTGACCAAATTCAAATAGCTTAAGAACATTATTAATGCAGCCTGAAATACCTAAGCATTACATTCTCGAGCCGAAACTTAAATTCTCATCCTCACTTTTTTGTCATTTCTCGACGTTTTAAGACCTACTGATTCTAAAAAGCAAAAAATGAATACCGGCAACGTCCGTCACAACCTACGAAATCTAGAAAACCGCTAGAGTAACTTCAAAAATTTTTGTTTCTAAAAATAGATATACTCAAAGAGAAGAGCCGAAAGGACGATGTGTTCGATAACTGTACCGGAAGTGTGTCAAAAAAACGGTAAAGGTAAAAATGATAATTTTAACTGCTTAAAGAGTAGTAACCTTAAATTTAAAGAAACATTGATAGTTGAGATTGCTTTGTGAGACCAAGAACTAGATTATTGCATTATAAGTTTATCAAAAAAAATATTGTCAAGTGTGTCAAAAGAATGATTTTCATTTATTTTTTTACTCAAATTTTTGGAAAAATATAAAATTAAATATTTGTATGACATGAAATGAGCATGAAATCGAACATGAAATTGGACATGGAAATTTTTGATTTTATTATAATTTTTGAAATATTTTTGGAAAATTTAAATAATTTTAAAATCTAATTTTGAAAAAGTTTGAATTTTTGGAATATTATCAGAGTTTTTGGAAAAAAAGTTTCAATTTTGGATTTTGTAATAATTTTTAATATATTTTTAGAATTTTGAAAAAGGTTTTTTGTTTGATTTATTATAATTTTGCAATTTTTTAAGAATTTTTGAAAGAGTTTCAATTTTTGATTTTATTATAATTTTTCCAATAGTTTTAGAATTTTGAAAAAAGTTCCAATCTTTGATTTTGTAATAATTTTTAGAATATGTTTGGAATATTTTTTCCCTTTATCTCCATTTTAGGAGCATAGGGCGTCTACTAGACTGGACCATCTTACTCTGTTGGGGGCAATCGCTTTCAGTATACCCCATGTCTTGCCAATTTGTTTCGCTTCTGCTAGCACCGTTTTCTTCCATGTCATGCGTAGTCTTCCAACTCTCCTTTTACCTTGTGGATTCCACTCTAGGGACATCCTTGTTATATCTTCAGCTGTTTTTTTCAGTGTATGTCCTATCTATCTCCATTTCTTTTGTTTTATCTCGGTTTTGATGTCTAACTGCTCTGCCTACCGTAGAAGTTCCTGGTTACTGATGGTGGTCGACCAGAAACATTTGATCAGTCTTCTCAGGCATTTGTTCACAAACACCTGTAGTTGATTTGTGATCTTTCTTGTATGTTTCCACGTTTCACACTCATACAGCGGTACTGACTTGACATATGCATTGAACATTCGTATCTTTGTCTTTCGTGACAGGACGGATGCATTCCAGATCTTGTGAAGCATATTGAACGTATTTCAAGCTTTGTTAATACGCTAACTGATGTCTTCTTCAGTCCCGCCTGTTTTTGCTACAGTACAACCAAGGTACACAAATTTGTCAACTTCATTCACTTGTGTATTGTTCATGGTAATTGGTGTTATCGTTTTCGTGTTCAGTCTATAGCCTTTGTTTTTCTGATATAAATGTTGATACCGACATCATGTGCAAGGGTTGATACTTCTGTATTTTCTGCTGCATGTCAGTATGTGTGTGTGTCAGTAGTCAGATGTCATCTGCATCTAGATCATTGAGCCGTTTGTTGTGTTCCATTGGATTCCATTTGGACTTGCATCATCGAGCTTTCTCATGATCTATCTACTACTATTAGGAATAGTAGTGAGGATTCTACGCAGCTTTGTCTCACTCCTCGGTGGTTGTAGTATTTATCACTCTGCTGTCCTTTGTATTGTTTTCTGTTTCCACCATCCCAATACATTTTTTTGATTAGATCAACTATTTTCTTCGTGACGCCCATTTCACAAAGTGTCTTCCATATTGCGCTTCTGTTGACTGAGTCAAAGGCGCATTCGAAGTTCACGAAGAGGAGATACAATGGTGAATTCTATTCGTTTAAATGCCCTATGATGATACGGATTGTGTTGTGTTATTCCACTGTTTGGAATATAATGGAATATGACTATGTTTGAATATGTTTGGAATATAATGTTAAACTTATTTTTGGTTCTTCTTTTCTTTCTCAAATGTGATGAACAAATAGGAGAATGTGAAAGCATTCGTTTATTGGGAGTCACAATATCTAGTGACTTAATCTGGAATGATCATATAATGGCGATGGCAAAGTACGCGTCAAGAAAACTCAGCATCCTCAATAAATGTTAAAAATATTTTACTCAGTATCAATTATTCCATATTTATAAGTCCTAAACGAATATAGTATGGAGTTATATGCATGTATGTACTCCTTGTATGGAGCATTGCTGTCAAGTTTGGGGGGGCTGCATCTGTTACCATCCTGGATCTTATGGATTCTGTTCAAGAGCATGCTATACAACGTTTCGTTGGTGATCAAAATTTAACATCAAATCTTGATTCCCTACAAAATCGTCGTATCTGTTGCTGATCATGTTGTTTTATACAAATTTCGTCACCAGCGGTTCTCGGACAAAATCAGATCCATCATGCTTCAAACGTACTCTCTTTTTCGTTTATTCGTCAGTTGGTTTGTGCAAACAGTTGAGATCATTCGCTGCTATAGTGAAAAAATGCAAAGGGACTTTTTTGCCCGTACATCGTACAAATGGAATGCTTTACAGGAATCAATAGTCTCGAGTCCTTCCACCAACACAAGACGAATGTTGTTGTAGGAACTAGGTCTTAAAAGGTATCTATGTGTTGTTGTGACACATATTGCAGTCCATATAACACAACACCTTTTATTAAAACAAAAATGAGACAAATTTAGTTGTTTTTTCTGCTCGTAACTTGTATTATAGATTGTTTCATTTGTTTTGATATAAGATGCTTTACATTGTAAAATGGATTTTATAACTTGGATTGTTTTGTCCCGCTATTTAGATTTTTTGTTATTTCGCTAAATGAAACAACAATGAAAAGACTGGTGAGAGAATTTTTTTGGTTACCGAGTTGTTGTATGTAACGATTTGGTTACAATATTTTAGTTAAGTTTTGGACTTCTTCCGATAATACTCTATAATGCTCTATAATTCTTCCGATATTACTCTAAAAGTGGATAATGCTCTTCCCTCGAACCTTATCTAATTTTATTTTATCACCAACCTTTTATATAAAAGTTATTTATTGAAAGTTTTTACAAAATAAAATTTAAGTCTTAGTCAGTTAATATATTATTTCCAAAGCAGCATGTGACTAGAGTTAACTTTTGGCGTTATTTTTTCATCGTTTGCGGTTTGATTATTTTCTTTACCAGAGGCAAGTGAATCCTTATCATATTATCTCCTTGTGTGTGTACTCGTTGTTACGTTTAAAGCATTTCTGTTACAGATTTTTTCAGGTATCAAACGCATTTGAGAGATTTCAATCTGTGTGCATTATATAATTTGCAAAGACTGATCAAGTTAAGATCGAACTTTTAAAGAAAGACCGATGTTGACGCTTGATAAGGCAGCCTGAAAATAAAAACAAAGAAATTCTGTCATGAAAAGAAAGATATTATGTTTACCCCTGCCTTCTCCATCGTCAATCTATTTCTCATATTATACATTAATTTATTCTCTGCAATGTTCTGAATAATAGTTAATTTTTGTGTTCATTTATCTATAAAACGGAAGATTGATTATAATTCATAATTATAAAATTGTTATATAGTATAGATACTTACATTGAGTTGAAAGATGTATTATGTATTTTCGTTATAGTTCCAAATATTATGAATATCATCACAGCATCTGAAAGGGGAAGCAGTTTTCGTTGATAAAATACTTTTCATAGATAACTTTTCAACTTACTTTGTTTATTTTGATTTACAATATTTACATATCAGTTTTCATCATCAGTTTATCCAACTGCAATAAATTCAAAAAAAACCCAGTATTTGTTCATGGAAATAATTTTTTGAGCAAATTAAATAGTTCAAGTTTTGAACATCGACGCTGCGGACTCTTGAGAGAATGTCGTGGGTGACATATATATATATATATATATATATATATATATATATATATATATATATATATATATATATATATATATATATATATATATATATATATATATATATATATATATATATATATATATATATATATATATATATATATATATATATATATATATATATATATATATATATATATATATATATATATATATATATATATATATATATATATATATATATATATATATATATATATATATATATATATATATATGGTAACAATTTGGAACTTTTCTCTTATTATTATTTATTAGTTGGTTTTATTCATTTTGTCTTCAACAAAGAATGACTGGTATTACTCAGCCATTAGTATTTAACTTGTATAAATTAATATTCATTCAGTTAAATATTATGTTTAGTGTTAGACTATTGTGTTTATTGTAATAAAATACAAACCAGTATCATATGTTTTGGTGATAAGATTTTTTGTGTTTTTATTTCTGGATTCATCGAATAATCAATGAGCGTCTAACGTGGAGTGTCGATAATCATAATTTTATTGTGTGAATTTTATAATCATATTATTGATTTCAGATGCTGTCACATATATGTTCTTGTCTGATTCAGGAGTCGTAATAATTATTGCAACCAGTTAACAGATGTGCAGCTGCAACTATATAATATTACACATGTGCGTGTACGATTTCATCTTCGTTCATAGTGCTACGCATGTGCATGTGATTTTAATCTTCGTTCATAATACTACACATGTGGGTGTATGATTTAATCTTCGTTCATAGTATTACGCATGTGCATGTGATTCAAATCTTCGTTACATCATAGTTGAGATAATTATTGCATCTAGTTAACAGTTGCAGCTGCAACTTTATATAATATTACACATGTGCGTGTATGATTTCATCTTCGTTCATAATACTACGCATGTGCATGTACAATTCAATCCTCGTTACATCATAGTTGAGATAATTATTGCATCCAGTTAGCAGTATTGCAGCTACACTTTTATAATGTTACACATGTGCATGTATGATTAATCTTCGTTCAAAGTATTACGCATGTGCATGTGATTTTAATCTTCGTTCATAATACTACACATTTGCGTGTATGAGTTAATCTTCGTTCATAATACTACGCATGTGCATGTACAATTCAATCTCCGTTACATTATAGTCGTGATAATTAATAGTATTGCAGATGCAAATTGTATATGCTGTTGCACTTTTACATCCATTATCAACATCAGAACATTTACAAGATTATTTAATGAAACATTACCTCGTATTCAAGATCTAATAACGCAAAGAGTTGAAAAATAGTCATCACTATTAAGTATGAAGAATTGTCAAACTTATTACTTAAACCAAAGAAATACAGTACGCTCATCATTAAAAATTTAAGCAATCATTGAGTTTTGTACCGTATGTGTACAACCGGTACGCTTTCAAAGGTCAGATGATGAATATTAAATCAATCAACGAAAAATGTAATAATGTGTAATCTATACTGAAAACCTTGTATTACGCCAGTTTTTGACGATGCGGTCGGTGCGGTTTGGTTCTGACGATCTCTTAAAAATTATTATTTTGATTTTCAAACTTTTTTGAAGAATAGAATTCATGAAATTATAAAACTTGAAAACATAAAACTTTCATTTATGACCCTTTTTCAAAGTAATCAGCGACGGTGAGGTCAATCATGTCAGAAATTATTTGACCATCGTTTCATGGTCTCTAATCGGAGTTGGCTGTTGCAGGCCTTTCGTAATGTTTTGAGGGATATCTTCTCATCTTCAACATTCGCACTGATACTGTAAATGCTTTTTCTGTCTAGCTATCCTATTTTTTCATCTATTTATGCGATTACTAAAATAAAGAGCTCAACAAATTCTTTAAATGCGATGCAATAAGACCCAATTTGGAGAAAATTTTGAACGAGTAGTTGGAGCCGTTGAACGGTTGACATGATTTTGAGATTCATTTTACAGTTAAGTTTAAGAGAATAGAGGTATTTGGATTTAGTTGATAAAATAAACAGGAGCAAAAATTTGGTGTATTAAAGTTACTGTCATATTGACTGAAAATTTCTCCATACAAATTTTGGAATGTTTTAATGTAATTAATTAGGATGAACATTTTACTCTACCTCTTTACTGTGTTCATTTGTTGTTTTCTTATATCAATAAAATTTTTAAACTTGCTTATAGTTGCAATGCAGAAATTAAATTAGAAATTAAAAAGAAAATGTTGATCATTGTTGCACATACACAAAAATTTTCAAAAAAAGTTGAATTCCCGCATCGATATAGATAACAAGTATGTTGTACAGCGCACCCGATGAAATAAAATTTCGAATTTTTAAAATTTGTAGAAAACAATTCCACCAAACTTTTTGTAAATTATTTTTATACCAACAGGTACCTACTTCCAAGTAATAAGTACACAGTGAAATTTCTAAAACTATATAATTTAATATAATTAATGTATATTTAACATAATCGTAACATTACAAAACCATCATTATATTAATTATTCTTTAATCATTAAACGAATGAAGTTACACCTTACAATTTCCCTATCAATTTTTAACGTCTATGCGCTATCATTAATATCTACATACTCATTAATATGAGTTGTAATGATTATCTGAAACGCAACGCATAACTCATTAAAAATAAATGCAATTCATAAATCAAATTTCTTTAACAATAACAAATATAGAAATTACAATAATAGACAATTATTTATAATTAATAGCCAAAAATATATATTGGAATTTAAACAATATCAAATTGAACTAATTTTAGAGTTAACTGTTTTGCTATCTTATTATTTTTAATTAAATTTTATATAATTGTAACTATTTCTATGTGAAGGGAGAAAGGTAATCCAAAATCTTCTAGCTACAGTTATAGAAAATAATTTTAACTTAACTATATTTATATAATATCAAGGGACTGTGGATAGACTATGGTGAGAATAATTCGACTGTGTTGAGAGTTATTGAGTTATTTTTCGGGAATACATTAAACCATTACTTCTAAGCTGATGAGGCTGGATTTTAACAAAAAATCGTCAGTTAGTCATGAAATGGCTCGTCTGAAAACACTTCTGTAGTGAGACTCGCACTTGGTTGTAACTTCTGGCTATTATATAGACTTTTCTTTTAAAAGTCATCAATCGACAAAGTAGCTTTGATAAATCTTGGATTTGTACGCAGTGATTTATAGGTTTTCTAGAGTAAAAGAGTACTATAATTTTGAAACAGGGATGATATGTAGCCTCTAGCCTTTAGCCTTTTTATTAATATAAAATACGCGGCTGGCCATGAATTTCACATGGAATATAAAAATAATAAATCCCCGACTGTTTATTTAATGTTTTTAAATCTATTATTATCAATTTTAAATTTAAAAGAATTCAATACAATCAACGTTAATGATCCTAAAGGCTATCAATTTTAAAATCGTTCTTAATGACAATATAATAAATTAAACATCTTCAATGTCACATTTACTGATAACATAAAAACAAAACCATTCAATTGTAACGGTCTGAAGTATAATTTATTCAACACATTAGATGAATTTTTTTTCTTGTGTTCTTACATTTAACGAAACACCTTAAACAAAATCAATATAAATCATCTGACATCTAACAAGAATTTCTATATCTCGAACTTTTCACCTATTTGTCACCTCTCAAATAACTCACTGAAAACCAATCCTCATTAAATTTATTTATTTTATTTTTCGTTTTGTTTCGTCTTACATTGAGATTTTATGTCTATGAAAAAAAAAACTTGTTAAATTATGATAAAAAAAAAACGTTTGACAAATTTTTGTAACTTTTTAAGTTTAGAAATTAAAAAAAAAACCAATCCAACCAGATCACCATAACAAAATCCCAACCCAACTTTAACTTAATCGACCAACCAAACAAAAGCAGAAATTTAAGACGAGATATGAGAAATAATATTAAAGAAAAAAACAAACAAAATATTTCAATATTATTAATTTTCTGTTAATCCTCTAATATTTATCTCACCAAATTTATCAAAATAAAATTAAGAAAATAAGAATGAAAAAATAAATTATTTGTATTTCTTATATGCATTTCTTAAGAATAAATATTTATATTATTTATCTTTTGATTAATTTTGGTGTTATAATTTTTATTTTTTTTAACTTCTTATTGAAAATGACATGGTTTTTTTTTCAAAGAAAATATAACCACTTTGTATTGTGTGTGGTGGAGGAACACTAATTCAAGATCATGTTGGACTTTTTGTAAAAGCGTTTTATTTTTTAAAGCTTTTTAACTTATTAATTTGTATAAAAAATAGAGAATAATAGAGGAATTAGAGATTGTTAGTTTTAAAGAGGATTAGAGGTTTCTGTTTTTTCTTATATAAATTTTGCATTGGGTCAATCAACTGATGATGCGTAAAACGGATAGGTTGAGAATAACATAATTTAACTTTTTATTTGAGTTTTTCTCAACAAATATTTGAAAGCAGCACCGCGTTTCTACGAGTTCAAAGGATTATTCGGTGGACTTTGAAGTTTATACCTTACATAGCCAATCAAAAACCTACATAGTTCAGAAAAAAAATGATATAAGATCACCAATCTCATGAACTGCAAAGTAACAAACCGCACCTGCTTACCAAAACACAGTGTATCAAATATAAATAGAGCAATTCCACGTCACCGCAACATCGATGTTCCTGACCCCCTCTGATCTCGATAAAATTTCATATACAGATAGCCAAAGACAAAATAAAAATACCGTTTCTTTCAAAAAATTAAATTTCGCTCTAGGGAGGACACAGGGTGGCGGCAAAATTTTAGGGGTTTGCGGAACATGAGTATTTTTGAATATCGATTGCTAATGATTGACTAAACCAATTAAGGTCAGTTATAGCTCATTGTAAAGGTAATTGATAGGACTTATAAAAAAAATTACTTTAAAAGTGTGGTAAACTTAAAAAAAATTTCAGAGATGACGCTGTAAAAATGGCGCCAGAAAAAAATTTTTAATTAGCTCGTAATCTAAACCGATAGTTTCCCAAGTACGTAGTTTCTCGTTTTAAAAATAAAATCTTTACAAAATTTTCATTTCTGTTTTTTTTCAATTTTTTTTTCAACCAATGCACTGCATTATCTATTTAACTCAACCCACCGGAATTCTTGTTTTATAATAATTTAATGACCATTTAATTATTTTAAGGATACAAATTAATTATTCAAAGAAAAAAAAGGGGAGAAAATGATGGGAAATAAAATGCATGTTATATTGAAATTTTTATCCTAGGTTATGTAATAAAAACAATACACATCCATTATTAATATAAAATAAATTTACATAGCATATTAACGGCTTATCTTAAAAAGCACAGTTTTAACGGAATTAGAATATATTTTTGTGAGCAATGTTTTTTCATCTATAGGTATAAACGGATGAAATGATTGTGTACCTTTTATTGTTAAAGCCTCTCTGTATCTTGCTTTTAGCCATAACTTTATCTGATTATAATCATTTTTTAAAGGCATTAATCTGCTAATGGAATCATTCGTACAAAAATTTTTCACTTCACTAATAGTTTCTCTTATCTTATACTATTATGATGTGACATTCAGTACTAGTGGTACCACTAAGGAATGTCACTAATTTCCAAATTAGAATCAAAATGTGATTATATATTTGCATATTTTAAGAATGATGTTAGTAGTTATTTGATAATTTCTAATAATTTTTTAATAAGTTTAATCTTACTATGTATAGCTCAGTTTAATTATTAATTTTGTAATATGTATTACATTTTGAAATATGTACCTTAAATCTAACACATGTATAAAGAAACATTTTGGAAATAAAAAATAAATAAATAAATAAATAAATAAATAAATAAATGCTCAGTTTAATTATTAATTTTGTAATATGTATTACATTTTGAAATATGTACCTTAAATCTAACACATGTATAAAGAAACATTTTGGAAATAAAAAATAAATAAATAAATAAATAAATAAATAAATAAATGTAGTTTCTTCTGGTAGTTTTTTATCGGCATTTGGAAATGATGACAGCGCTGTGGATTGGTTTATTTGATCCTTCTTGCTTTTTTCAATTAAGTGACTTGTTGCTTGTGTTCCAAATAAGCTTTGTATTTCTTGCACTTTCATATCCATTGGTAGTAGAGTTAATACTTTACGTTTCTCCATATAATCGCCACATTTAAAGGACAACTTAAGATTCTGCATAATATCTCCATAATATTTTAATTGCACTTTTATTTCATCAAACGAATCAAGATTTTCCCCAATTAAAACATTTTATATGTTTCTAAGCAGTTGCTCTGAGTTATCCTTTCCATACTCAAAACTGCGACATAACCGCTTTCGATTAATAGGTGAAATTTGATTAGATACAAATGGCACAATATGTTCATTTATCCGGTTAATTAGCTCATTACGTTCCATATTGACTATCGTTGGTGATGAAATAATATCTCGTATAACGCTTGGTCCGCTGGTAGGCTGTGGCTGTTCCTCCAATATTTCATCACTCGCAATTGATTCTGTATCACCTGTATTTTGAGTTTCAATACCTCCAGTGGAACTGATCATTAAGAGAAGAATTCTACAAGAAGAACAAATTCGCTTTTGCGCACGTAAATTAAACACAAAGTTTATCGAACGTAATTTATTCTGAACTTCAGGTGTAACTTTTTTTAAATTTTTTGAACACTTGCCGATACCAAATGGTTTTAAACAATGATATTTACTCATGTTTTAAAAAAAATTATTTTAACTATTAAAACACTTTGAAGCTTCTTTGCTAACACAACACAAATATTTATTTAACAAAATTGACAAATGAATTTAGTAATGGTGCTATACGCTCAAAATATTTCTAAAGACTTTGGTATTTTTTGTATTAAATTTCTAGAATTGCGTAGAAGTATACAAAATGTTTTAATTGGTGAAAATCTTGATTTTTCTTCTCTTCTATTATGGAGAATCTAAAGTTGTCTTTTAAAAATGGTGATTATATGGAGAAACGAAAAATATTAACTCAACTACCCATGGATATAAAAGTGCAAGAAATACAAAACTTATTTGGAACAGAAGCAACAAGTCACTTCTAAAGACTATTATTTTTATTACTGCGCTCTCATTTTATGGATGAAAAGATAAATTATGTAAAAAGCATTCACACCCTCAAATACTTAAAATAATTAAATGGTCATTAAATTATTATAAAACAGGATTTCCGGTGGGTTGAGTTAAATAGATGATTCACTGCATTGGTTAAAAAAAAAACACAAATGAAAATTTTGTACAAATTTTATTTTTAAAACGAGAAATTATATACTTAAGAAACTTTCATTTTAAATTACGAACTAATTAAACATTTTTTTTTCTGAAAAAAAAAGTGGTAGTTTTTACCATTTACCGTGGAAAACATTCTACAAAAATACAACATCAAAATTGGTTATAAGACGAAACATAACTTAATTAACCGTTTAAAACAACAAACAATGTCATGGAAAATTCCACAGGAATTTATAAAATCAAATGCCAAAGCTGCCCGAAGATATATATCGGCCAAACGGGAAGGCCCCTCAAGAAAAGATACAAGGAGCACCTGCCTTCTCAAAATCACACAAAACAAATCTCTAATTATGCTCAACACTTGATTGACGAAAACCACAACCACAGCTGCTTCAAAAACGATGTCAATTTGATCCACAAATGTTCTAAAGGCAAATACATGGATACAATAGAGGAATATGAAATTTACAAAATCAACAAATATGACAGTGACCTTCTATTGAATGATAAACTAACCATCAAACATAATATTTTATTCGAAACAGCTTTACAACAATAAAAGCCTTGACCTATTTAATATTTCATCACTAGAACAAACTTTCCAACACAAATGCCACCAATAAACTGGTCATTCGAATACATAAACAAACTCATATTCATCCGCACCCAATACTTCCTAAGAAAATCATCTTTAATCATCCTATATATATATATACCAACATACGGATACATCTGCAATTGCATGTTTTTATTTTATTTTGTTTTTTATTTATTCTATTTATTATGTGATTTTGTAATTATATTTTTTCTACTCATTACTGATGATGATAGTCAACCTATCGAAACATGTCTAGCTAAATTTATTATTTTATAATTTTAAATTTATTTTACTTCATTGACGGAGATCAATTTATTTTTACATTTATTATAAGTTTTTCAAGTTTTTAAAATTTTTTAAGTTTATTTTAATGTTTTAAATAAATCAAATCTAAAAGAATAACCGCGTTATTAACAAGTTATAAAAGTGGCAGAAGTGAGAGTACCCTCAACAGCGTCATCTTTGAAAATTTTTTTAAGTTTACCACACTTTTAAAAAATTATTAAAAAATTTAAAGAAATTTTTTTATAAGTCCTATCAATTATCTTTTTAATGAGCTATAAATGACTTAAATCGGTTTAGTCAATCGTTAGCAATCGATATTCAAAGATACTCATGTTTCGCAAAACCTTAAAACTTTGCCGCCACCCTGTGTTCTCCCTAGAGCGAAATTTAATTTTTTGAAAGAAACAGTATTTTTATTTTGTCATTGGCTATCTGGATATGAAATTTTATCGAAATCAGAGGGGGTCAGGTAACATGCTAGAACAAATGCTGTTGCGATGACGTGGAATTGCTCAATATACAAAATTTTAAATTGATGCCGTTTACAACATTCCAATTAATACATATAAACGTAATTTGTTCACATCGTATATGTAAGTTTTAGTTGATATAGTTATTTTTTTTAAAGAATATTATAATCAACAGAAGTAGATTACATCATTAAAGAAGGTTTATTAAATATCTATTTACTCAGTGTTTTGTTGTTTTTTTCTTTTGAGTCGAATTCTTAATTATTTTGGGCGCCAACTGTAACCAGGCTGTTAGGCTTGTTAGCAATAAGTTTTTACTCATTCAGAGGTCTATGTGCAATCTGGTACTCCAGCTATATGTTAAGGTGAAAGCGTGGTAGGTAATTTTAGGCTTAAAAAGTAAGGTAAAGTCGTAGAAAAAAAATTAGATTCATGATACAGTTTTCAAAAATTGTTTTGTTTAATATAATCATATCTATTTTTTAATCAATTCATCTAGTTTTCCAAGAGCGCTTGTGGAACCACAGAGTCAAGGTGACTGTAGAAACTAAAATTTAAACGAGATAGAAAAAGGTTTTACTTATCTAAAAGAAAACACATTTATAAAAGTCCATATACATACATTGTGTAATGGTAAATCAATAGGTAGGGTTGTGACATGACGGTTCTCCCACGGAGATTCTGGGTGTTGATTTAGGCACGCGAAATATTTTTGTTTATTTTAAATTTCTTGTTAGTGAGGTTGGTCTAGAACCTTCGCTCGACGAGCTAGCGGCAGGGTTTTTCGGCGTGCAAGACCAATGTTAGACCGGTCTACCAGATAAACCTCCCCAATACAATTGTTAGAAAACTAAAAATAAAAAAAAATTAAGAAAATTATAAAAAAATAAATTGATTTTTCTTTGCGTATATTTTAGCGTACCAGAGCACTTTCTAGTATTATAATCTTGTAGCACTCAAAATAATAAAGGAAACTTTTACACAAAACATAAACTTTTATAATAAAATATAATTTGTTAACTTTAAATCCAAAAATAAATAGTAAATCAAATAAATTTGTAGCTTTCTCAGACATTTTTTTATGCGATTTACAATATTTTTGGTAAACTTACAAAAATTTTATGAGTTGTATATTTATAAAAAAAAATATGTAAAGTTTGCTCAGTTATATTTTTGAGTGAACGATGTAAACGCAAAGCACTGCCCATTTCATCCAAATGAGCGTTTGGTTTACACATATATTTAGAAGTCAACATATGGAATATTGTTGAGATGTAAAGTGTGTCTTATTATATGAAGCTATAATTTTTGATACATCACACAAACTTAAAATTTGTTTTCTCAACATTTCAATCGCAAATTGTTTCGGAACTGAAAATATCACATATGTTGATAATAGTTTTATGAAATTAAAAAAGTCAGACAAGTGCGAATATAACTATAGGCCGTTGAGGGTTGCGTTTATATGATATCCTACGAGAATAGTTTTTCTCAAAAACACAATTTTAGAAATAAATAAAAAACGTGGCTTTCAAAAATTACAAAAACTAGAACTAGACTAGAAAAAAATTCACGTTCATATGATACCCCCACTCGTCACGCTCAAAAATAATTTTTTTTGAAAATTTCCACTCCGTACTCCAAATTACATTTCAAATGATGAGCTACTATAGATTTCGTTCAATATTTACAATATTTTCTATAATCGTGAATTTTTAAAATTATTTTTCTTTAGTAATGTTCGAAGGTAACTGGGGGAGGGACAAAAAAAATGTTTACATTTTTGAAAATAAGTTAAAAACTGTGCTTTCGAAAATTACACGAAAGATTGTTTTGGACTAAAAAATAATTTCACCTTTCGCATGTCACCTATAACATGATCTAGCCTTTCAAATAACACCCACTCGTCAAGGTCAAAAAACAATTTTTTTTTTCTAAATTTCCATTCTCAACCCCGTCCATATAACATTTTTAATTGCTGCAGGGATGGTTCCAGATAATGTTAACTAACATTAACATTGTATTAAACTTTTATGAACAACTGAACACTATGTTTTGTAACAATTAACTTCTTTTATTAGAATAAATTAATTTTATTTACAATAAATGATTTTGTTCAATAATTTTTACTTGGATAAGCAATTAGAACAATTCGATAAGCAATTAACAATTGAAATTCAAGATTTTATTAAGATTTTTATCTATATACGATAGCAATGGATCTAACCATTGAATTTATTATAAGTCACTAGAAATGAATAGTATTGTATTCTGCGGTGCGATGTTGTGCATCGAGCGTCTTAATTGATACACTAGGGAAGCAGGATCCGTTGATGTCTCAGAAGGAGAATGCAGCAAAAGCTAACCAGGAACCCTGAGTGCCTGCCTGTAAACGAGGTCAGTTTTGACCGATAAATCTACCGAGAAGAATTAATGGAAGTTCAGTGCTTTAATTTAAATTCTGTTCTTTGGCGTAGAAGGAAGTTTTCAGGTGACGGTGGAAACCTTCCACCATACCATTGCGTGTGGATTATAGGTGGTGGTTTGTAACCTATGAGAACCCAACAGCTTGTTTAGTTCTTGTAAAAGACTACTTTCAAACTGTGTTCCTTGATCAGTCGTAATCTCCATTGGAACACCAAACCTAGTGACATATTAATCAACAAACGCCCGTTCTATCGTGGATGTCCGCATATTCACTATCGGAATAGCCTTAGGCCATCTCGTAAGCCTATCAATTATGATCAATATACATGTGTATCCGTTGGACGGTGGTAACGGTCCGACAAGATCGTAACGATCAACCTCAGGACGCGTGTGGCGTGATACTTTTGGTTTCTGGCAGGCGAGACATGATTTCGACCAATACCCAGTATCCAGATTTGTAGAAGGGCAGAAACATTTTGTGGAGGATGGGATAATAAATCGTGAAGTTTCTGGATACTTGAAAACGCAATTTAGAAGGAATGTATGGTCTGTTCGTTCCTGAAAAGGTCTCACTCCATATTTTAAAATCGGAGGCGCAATCGACTATAAGTTCAAACTTCAGTTTGGAATTAGATTGTGAGTTGAGGATTTATTTCAATTCATCATCACTCTCCTGAAGGGAAAACAACTTTTCCATATTAATTTCTGTATGATAATTCGGAGATGCTTCGACAGGTCTAGATAAAGCATCTGCCACCACGTTACTTACACTTACTGTTTAAAGAAATTTCAACGCCAAAATTGGAACCGATAACAACCGAATGGAATCAGTCATAGGCAATTCTTGCGCTTACATCAACTCGGAACGCTAATGGAGATAAACTCATAAACTGTTATGTCACAAACCAGCTATTCATAGGAAGCAGCAAATTCCTACACAAGAACATACACAAATACACTTGAAATTCACTGGATGGGAAAACCAAGAACCATATCTGGTTAGTAGGAAGTTTTTATTCTAAACGAGGTACAGGTACAGGTACAGACATACACAGCGACCACGGCTGATGATTGCAACATTCAAAATCAAACCAGCTGCTGTAAAACATAACAACCAGTTATGTCGGGGGAAATTTAATACAATTATATTGAGTGATGAGAACACAAATTACATCTTAAAGGAATCGCTCCAGCTCAAAATACCGCACAGAATGAAACAACTAGTATAGATCAAAAGTGAGATCAAATCACAAAAGTCTACGTAAAAACTGCGACAGATGTGCTCGGATACCAGGACAAGTTCCGAAAATAGCGTCGTTAGCTCAAAGTACAACTATGTCACCACAGCACAACGGAAATTGATACTAATGTAAGTAATGAAGGTATAGCAGGAGTCCTGTCGCAGAAAAGAGATGGACAGGAAAAGGTAATAGCATATTTTTCTAAAATACTATCCAAGCCAGAGCGGAAATATTGCGTAACCCGAATGGAGTTATTGGGTAGTGAAATCCGAAATTCTACGTCCACGCCGTGCTACCTGGGTAATGCTAACAGAATTAGGTTGGTGTAGTTGAGAGGGGCAGAGTAAATACTGCTTATTCTCAATGATTCCGCACCATGGCGAGTCATTGGCGCCACAAAACCAATGCAACTCAAGCGTCTGTTCTCCATTTTAGGGGCGGCTTGGAGCGGGCGTCTGTCTTGGATCAAGCGGCTCGCTATATAAACGTGTAGCAAGCGTCTGTTCTCCATGTTAGGGGCGGTTTGTAGCGGGCGTCTGTCTTGGATCAAGCGGCTTGCTATATAAACATGTAAAAAGGTTGTTTCTGGTGACCTTAAGATGCAGAACGAACCCATTCACGAAAATTTGGGTTGGGCGAAGGGCTAACACCCCATTTCCGTAAAAAACTACTTGTCATGAATTCTGTACACAGGCCTCGGATTATCTCGGATTCATTATTAGAACGACCTCGGAAACTGTACCCGGACTACGATTTAAAAATGGGAACCTGGAACGTGCTAAGCCTTAGAAGACCAGGAGATCTACTGAAACTTACAAACCAAATCACTAGCTATACACTGGATATAGTGGCGTTACAAGAACTAAGATGGCCAGGGAGTGGAATCCACGAAACAGCCAAGGGATACACTCTCTACTATTGCGGTCATGAAAACGGAGGAGAATTTGGAGTTGGCTTTCTCACACATCGTCGCGTGAATCAACATGTTATCGACTTTCGCCCAATTAATATGCGGATATGCACAATGAGAATCCGCACGCAAAAATTTAATGTAACGATCATCAATGTTCATGCACCTACTGAAGACAAAGCAGATGACATTAAAGACCTGTTCTTTCTAGAACTCGAAGAAGTCATCAATAACATCCCGCGGCACGATATAAAAATCGTGGTAGGTGACTTCAATGCGCAAATTGGTAGAAGTGCAGAACTTAAAACACATGTCGGCCCTAACAGCTTGCATCATGCTAGTAACAATAACGGCTTTCGCACAGCTGAACTGGCTATGATGTATGATCTAGTAATCTCCAGCACTTTCTTTCCTCATAAGAGAATCCACAAAGCAACGTGGAAATCAAATGATGGAAGAACTGAAAATCAAATCGATCACGTCATGATTTCTAAGAGACACTGTACAAGTGTAACTGACGTTCGATCATACAGAGGTGCTGATATGGACACCGATCATATGCTTGTCATCTTTAAGTATAAGTGCAAATTATCATCTACATTTAATAGGCAAGCAAAAAAGACCGTGCGCTGGAATGTCGAAGCATTTAAACACCTGGAAACACTGAATAGATATCAGGAAATTGTAACGCAAAACATAGAAGAGCATGACATCCCATCTGAGATGCCATTAAACATACAAGAAGAATGGCAAACGCTTCAATCAACCATCATATCCGCAGCACAAACTACAATCGGAAAACGACCACCGAAATCACGTAACGAATGGTTTGATGACGAGTGCCGCGAAAGCATTGAGCACAAACAAAAACTGCGAGAAAAATGGTTAACAAGAAACACCCGAAGCTCCCAAACTTATTATCTATGCGCCAGAAAAGCCTCAGCAAAACTCCTACGGAAAAAGAAACGCGAACACATGAAGAGCTGTATCGAAAACATCAACCAACATGCGGCTAATGGAAATTCGAAAGAGTGTTTTGCCAATGCGCGGAATCTGACCAAAGATTTCCACCCAAGATCTACAGCCATCAAAAATGGAAACAACGAGCTTACAACAAGTGAACGTGATGTGCTGGAAGTATGGCGATCCCACTTTCAAGACCTACTGAATAGGACGAACGAACGAAGTTCATCCTATTCGAGCAATTGCTCCGTCAAGTGAGGAGATTTTTGTCCCTTACCCAACAATAGAAGAAGTGGAAGCTGCCATCAAAAAATTAAAAAATGGCAAATCACCAGGTATCGATGGAATCCCTGCAGAACTACTTAAGAATGGAGGAGCAGCTCTGGTCTCACGTATATATGATCTGATTCTTGCAATCTGGGACCAAGAAGAACTACCTGCTGAATGGAAAACAGCTCTCATTGTTCCGCTACATAAAAAAGGTGACCGCCTAAAGTGTGCAAATTATCGTGGAATCGCACTGTTGAACACTGCATATAAAATACTAGCTAATGTCGTACTCGCTCGGCTCATCCCGTTTGCCGAATCTATCATCGGCGACTATCAGTGTGGTTTTCGTCCCAACCGTTCAACCACAGATCAATGTTTTACCTTAAGGATGATTCTGGAAAAATGTTGGGAGTACAACATCAGCATTCACCAGCTCTACGTTGATTTCAAGCAAGCATATGATAGCATCATCCGCGACAACCTCTGGTCTGCACTCATATGCCTTGGTATTCCAGAGAAACTTGTTTCTCTGTGCAAACTCACAACATCGGGATCAAACTGTAGAATAGTAATCGAAGGGTCAGTTTCTGACTCTTTTGATATAACATCAGGTACTATTTAACTATTATTAACTATTAACCGGTACTATTTAATTTGGCGCTGGAGTACGCGATAAGAAAAAGCCGCATTGAGACACAGAACTGTATATTTAACAAATCTAGTCAAATTATTGGCTATGCAGATGATATTGTGCTTCTCGGACGTAGAACAAGCGATATCAAGGATAGTCTCTCTCAGCTTGAAAGAAATGCTAAACGACTTGGATTATGCATTAACACCGGCAAGACTGAACTTTTAACAACATCCAGGAATATACCTCCCGGCAATCTGAATACTGGCGACTATGAAGTGGAACGTGTAGGAAACTTCAAATACCTCGGGTCTGTAATAACATCGTCAAATGACATGCAGGCAGATATCAAAGCTCGTGTCTCAGCCGCATACAGAGTTTTCTACGCATACTCAAAACTTTTGCGATCTAAACATCTTTCGCAGTCGTGCAAACTCACACTTTACAAAGCATTAATTCGACCTGTGCTTACCTTTGGAAGCGAAAGCTGGACACTGACTTCCTCCGATTGTAGAATTTTATCAACATTCGAGAGGAAAGTCATACGAACAATTTATGGTCCATGTAAAGTTGCTGAAAATCAGTATAGAATCCGAATGAATCATGAAATCAGACAGCTTCTTGGAGGCTGCGATGTAATCGGATTCATTAAATCTAACCGGATTAGATGGTTTGGTCATGTAGAAAGGGCACCATTAGATAGAATGATTAAAAAAGCGTCCCAACAACAACCAGCTGGTGTTCGTCGAAGAGGAAGACCTAGACAACGCTGGCGTGATGACATCATCCAAGACCTTCGTGATATAGGATGTCGAAACTGGGGTCAACTGGTCATAGAACGAGACGATTGGAAGCTGATTGCACAGACGGCAAAATCCCTCCATGGGATGTAAACGCCAGAGAGAGAGAGAATGGAGTTATTGGCTTTTATGGAATGCTTCAAACATTTTCATAAATATCTATATGGTCAGAAATTTCATCTAAAAACAGATCATGGTGCATTAAGATGGTTACTCCAACTCAAAAATTCAGAGGGACAATTAGCACGCTGGATAAATGGTTGCAGGCATACGATTTGAACATTGAACATCGAAAGGGTACTGCACATGGGAACACTAAAGCATGATCAAGGCGGCTCTGTAAAGTTGAATGTAAGCATTGCAGTCGTCAAGACAGTAACTAAAACGTCATCGATGTACAATTACTAGAAGTGCAACCTGATGATGAGTGGGCTGCTGAAGCTATAACTAGAGATCAATTGGAACATCTTGATATTCCACTTAAAATCGAGTTCAAGGAAAAGGATTTATGGAGAAATATTGCTAATAAAACTCCAACTTTAAATGCGTTCTGGGTGCAATGGGACAGCCTCCATTATAGAGACTGGATGTTTAAAGAGAGTGTAGAAAGGCTCAGATGACGTGATAAAGCAACCCTTTACAGTGGTATTAAAAGAGAAAATACAAGTAGTATTGAAGGAGTATCACGATGGGATAAGTGGAGATCATTTTGGGATCAATAAAACTCTTACAAAAATACGACAACGGTTTTGCTGGTCAGGGACTCAGCAATCACTAGTGAAGGTGTGTCAAAAATACGACAAATGTGTGGCGGTAAAAGGACCCGTGCGAAGAAGTCATGAAAAAAAGAGGCAATACAATGCCTCATAAGTGCTCTATTTTAACGGATAGCAGGGCCATTTCCAAAAACTGATAACCAGAACAAATATGTGATTGTGATCATGGACTACTTCAGTTAGTTGCCGGAAGTGTGTGCGATACCTAACAAGCAAACAACCACAATCGTTGAAGCTGTGATAAATAATTGGATTAGCCGCTATAGAGTTCTTATGGAGATCTACACCGATCAGGGACCGAACTTTAAGTCGACTACATTCCAGAAAATTTTCCAAATGATCGCAAATAACAAAACGAGGATTACAGCTTCCCACCCACAATCAGATGACATGGTGGAGAGATTCAATGCTATATTGGCGGAATTTCTAGTTAAAGCAGTAAGTAAGAACCAACGTTACTGGGACACATTAGTTTATTTTTAATGGCATACAGATCAGCAGTTTATGAACCATGACCATGACACCAGTTCAAACCATTTAAAGGAAGTGATTTAAGACTGCTTGGTGACCTCAATTAGTATGGCTACACAATCCACAACAAAAACGAGGGTTATCACCAAAACTGCAAGCTGTATTGAAAGGACCTTACAACATTATAGCCAAGTTGAACGACGTAGTTTACATAATAAAAAAAGGCCATCGAGGAAAGGCAAAATTTGTACATTTGGAAAGATTGGCCTTGTTTGCAATGAACAGGCTTAAGTGGAGGTTATTGTTACGGTTTTTACAAAATCATATCGAACTACAACGTAGAACACAATTCAATTCAACATAAATGAAACACCCTACAGCATCTTCATAACGATGATCATCGATTGATTATCTACAAAACAAAACAACAAACGAATGAAATGAATAGGATTGTTGTTGATCTGTTTGGGTCAAAAATATGTTTTTGTTGGATTTGTTTAACCTTTTTTTTTATACAGTTGAAGGACATATTAAAGGTATTCGTTATTTCGATTTATGGAACATTCCCGACAAGTAAAAGTAAGAATAAGATCGATTTTTCTAGATTGTACAGAATTTAGTATTTAAGCAGGTATTTTAGGCAGAATGAATTGATTGTGAACGAAACGGTATATCGTGCAAATAAAATCGTGTAAATAGAAGAGATTATTTTCAAATTAAATTTTGAATAAATTTTTAAGTATTATTAAGTAGAAATAAAATGTGTATTATTTTGGAAGCTGTGAACTGCAAATTACTTCAATCAACTGTTGCAGTTTCGAAGATGTTGGAAGAACATTCTAGATAGGAATATTGTTGCTGAAATGTTTTCCTATTGTTGTGGAACAATTAAGGTGTGGAATACTTAATAAAACCTGGTGTGTTTGCTTACTAATCAGAGAACGAAGTTTGAAAAATGAAAACATTTTTTTACATTAGAGATTTTTATGCCAGAATTCATATGAAGGTAATGCGTTTTTACGTTTTTTAATTTTTTTAAAAAATAAAATCTACATCTACAAAATAAATTCTACAAGCTCTAGAAACATTTGTTCAGAAACATTTGTTCAAAAACATTTGTTCAGAAACAGTGCCAATGTAAACGTTTTAAGGAACATTTTAAAGTCAAATTAAATTAAAATTATTCCTGTTATATTTACCAATGCAAAACAAATATTTTTAAAAAGAGAAAACAAAACTGTATAGTCAATTTAACTTAGTTTGTGTGACACGACATAAAATATTGAATACCGTTCGCGTTTATCGGTAATGTAATGCCCTGATAATAATGTAATACCACCAATACTAGTCGGTAGATTATTATATCAAGGATTAATTGAATATGGATTGTATTTTGTTACTTTTTATTCAATGATAATGTCTCGAAAACCCATCATAATATATAGATAATATTTTAATAAACCAATATTAATGAACGAAAGCAATATTGGCTTATTAATTTAATTTCGCGACCACTTCCTCTTACACACATTTACGTCTACATGAATATCATAATCTATGAATATATGTTTAGCTATGTTTTATTATTTTTAAACCGTAACATTGCATCTTAATCCAAAAAAGAACTCTCAAGGTGTTACTTCACACGCTTCTAACTTCTAACAATCATCAATCAACCTCAAGTTCAAATTCATATTCAAACTATATTTCATGAAAAAAAAGTTAAAATAAATTCAAAACACTTTCACCCAAAAACGTACACATAACCGTAACACATCAAACGATCGAAAAAAAAACAAACTAACTCAGTTTCAAAATCTAACATAAAATTTAATCTAATTTAACACCTTAGAGGGTTACCAGTCATCTTTAGAAAATCAACAAAAAAGTTATAATTTAAGGTGTTACCAATTACAAAAGTAATGAAAAAATTTCGACTATTCTCAAAAAATAAAAAAACAAAAATAATTGATTGAAACTGACATTTGAAAAGAAATCGTATAAGAATTTGATGTTTTCTTAAGAAATATTTGAAATTTTTTTTTTCTGGGCGGAAATCTTCGTTCTTTGGTGTACGTGTGTGTTTTCATTAATCAAACAATCTGTTTATCATATATCTGTTTACGTTAACGATAAATTAAATTACAAGATCCGTTTAATTATTAGATGATGATCAAATTATTTTTTTTTTGTGATCTATGATTCTGTTTTTTCTTTAAAGAATTGAATTAATGATAAAAAGTTTTTTTTTTTCCCAAAATTATTTGTCTCCATTTAATTCCAAAATTGATTACAAAAAGACAATGCATTGGACAGGACCACCTAAAACTAACATCAATTATAATTTAACAATAAAAGATAAAAACAAGAATATGATCGAATCTAAGATGGTAATTAATTAAGTTTTTTTTATAATGATTTCACCTAATTCTCAATAAAAAGCAAAACAATGTCATATATGAAAAAGTGGGGAGAAAAATCGATTACGAAAAGTTCCATCATTAATTCAGGAAATTCTTTAAGACGAGATCATCAAGATCATCATGGAATTAAATTTGTCTTGTTTTTTATGTTTTTCTTAAAAAGAATTAAATGACGGAAACAATTTTTCTTATTTAGTGGATTTCTTTTAAACTTAAGTTGAGCTTTTGTTGTTTAATATGTTTGAACACAGATTTTTAAATGTTAACTAACAACTTGTATTTGTTCTAAAAATGTTATTTTTATTAAACAAAAACTAAGCTGTACATGCTAAAATTTCATTCTATTAACTTCTTTCGTATATGTTTTTTCAAGGATGCTGTTGAATAACGCAAGTTTATCCAGTTTTAATACATGCATAAAGAAGCACTTACCACTTGCATATTCAATTCCAATTAAATACATGTCAGCTTACTAATTTTTATTTGTTTAACTTGTTGAGGCGTTTTCGTATAATTATTACTTCGAGGACTTTTTCGTGTAATTAATAAAATTTAAAACCAACAATGGATGTTCTTAGATGAGGCATGTTCTGTTTTTAGACCTTAAAGAAAATATACAATTTTCCTTGCTGAATAACGTATTTCAGATAGCAGTCAAATATGTAACGAAGCTGGTGCCAAGTTGCGTAATTTAGAGTCTCACTACTTTCCCACACGTATTAAATTTATATTATCAAAAACCTTTGTAGTCATTTTTGTTTTTTTTTTAAACACAATTTCTGATATCCAAGTCGTAATCGTCTATCGCAATAATTTCTATTTAAATTTATCGTAAAGCAGTTGTGAAAACTCCTTACTGGGTACCAAAAAATTTACGAAAGTAAATACCCCAGAAACAAACTTATCGTGTTCATATTGTTTATAGACGACCGTTAATTGAATATAAATACGTGCTTGAAAAGATAGAGGGCTCTCAGTCTCGTAACATTTTCATTTCATTCAAGTTTCTGATCGGAACGGGTTGACATTTGTTTTGATGAGTTGTCATCGCGTTTCTTTTTGGTTTGACTCGTGCAAAAATTCCAAATTAAAAACCAAATTAGTGAATTTTACCTTAAAAATGTCATTTTAAAGAAGAAAAAAAAGTTAAGTAGTGAGCTAGTTAATGTTAATGTCCCTAATTGTTTTAATCTGGCTAGTGCGGCCCATTTTGTGCGGATTAAAGAAAAAAATATTACATGTTTGTGCCGTTGATAACATAAATCCCCGGTGGACGTTAAAGTTTGGTTTTTTTGTGTGCGTTATTTCTTTTAGAAGAGTTATAATTGAATAATCTTGGAAGGCGTGGCATAAGTAGTCAGCTACTCTGTTATTTACAGGTTTGGGTTACATAAATTTTAAGTAATGTTACTGAACATTAAGAGATTGGTTATAAAAACCAAAAGAAGAAAATAGTTTTTTCGGGGTGATACATAGCATAACTTTTGTCACGGCACAAAAAAAAAGAATCTCAGTGAGTGGACATACCTGGTATTTATACTATGTTAAATTATTCTTAGTACAAAATTAGTTAAAAATTTTTTTTGTCAAATGATAGAGTAATCGTTTAAGTAGTTAATTTAAAAAAACAGAACATATTATAGAAGAAAACCAACCAGAACGAAAACTAAAATCTCACAACAGTGTCATACTCAATGTTATTGATTTCGTGCTTGCCAAAAAATTTCTTCTGTCTATTTTGAGTGCATCGGACATTAATGGATAAATCCAAAATTAATTAATATGGTTTTCTTTTTGATCCGTTTTACTAATGCGTAAGCATTTAAGTGATATTATTTTTTTTTCGGCTTTTTGTGGCCAACGGTAATAATAAAAAAAAAATATATATGTTTGGTACGTCCTTCAAAACTTTTAGTTTGCATAAGGAATAAGTTGAATCGTTAATCTCATTTGTGTACTTCTTAGAACTTAAGAAACAAACTAAGGACTTCCTAATAAAATATTGTTCGAATGCTGATAAGCAAAAATTAAAAAATTAAGTATACTGTGTATTTCTTTCACCATAAATTGGGTATCACTGTATCGTAACAAACTGCGGCGTATACTTACGTTAGATTCACCAGCCGATAATATATTTTAATAATCTGCCACGTTTGCATGTCCGAATATTGATGACCTCAGTGGATGTATTTCAACAACCTGTGACGTGTACCCGCATTAATGGTAATTTCATGGAAAATATATTCCAATAACTTATGACGCATGCATTATTGATTTCATCAACTACTATTTCCTAAAATCCGGCCTCTGGCATAAACGCATCAAGATTGAATTCATCAAGGGCGGTATTTTAACCACCTGCAATACGTCACAGTTTTATTCCACTGGAATATCACCCGTAACTATGAATCCGGTTGACCGTATGGGCTAGACAGTGCACTTAAGGGATGACGGAGAGGGATCGACCACAAACCTCGGGTGAGTCATGTTCTTAATTTCGTTTTAATTTTTTTCATGTGTTGATGATTATGGATAGGTATGTAGGTGCATGAATTTGTATGGATGGGTGTATGTGGGTTCCTATGAGTGAGTATATTTGTTACATACACGTGTGACTGTCAATCTCCAGTTGAAATCATGTAACCCAAATTTTTGCATGCATATTGTATAACAAAAATTTAGGGATAAATCACTAAAAATACTTAAAATTAAAACTGGTTGGCGATAGAAGTTGTTAAGAGTAAAAGTCGACAGTGAACCAGTTAGCATATTACCGTTCACATTTTATTTTGTATTTTGTACCTAAATAGAACATGAGTTGACAGTATTTTTTTTTATTGTAATTTGATTAATAAACTGGAAAAGGAGTACTACTGATTTTAATTGTGTACAGATCTTTTGTATTGAAATTAACATTGATGTTTGATTTGGTATAGCATAACAACAATTCGAATGGTAATAATGGTTGTTAACTTGAATCTCATTATGAATGATAACAGGAAAATGTTGTCAATGTTATTGCTGGTTGGGTAAACACCTAAAGTCTTTGAAAAACTTTGCCCGCGGTACCAACCATGGCAGGACCTCATTGGTTTATTGGATCTACTCTGGCTCAACCGTTAGTGGAAGCTGGACATGAAGTTACCATTGTGAATTGTTTTCTTATATACATGCGCAATAAAAAAAGGATGGTCAATTAAATCCAGACAATCTACCATCTGTAATAAGGATTTATGTATAGCGTTCAATGGTTTTAGGTTTTAGTGAAATGGTATTAACACATCCGAACGTCAACAAGCTGTTAAACGATAGGAATGAAAAAATTTGATTCAGTGCCAGTCGAACTATTTGCAGGGTTTGGACAACATTTTAAGGCTCCTGACGGTGGATTTTCAAAGTGTGGTTTAGCAAAATAGTTACTCGATGTTCCTGAGAATACCGCTCCATTATCGTAGGTTCTAATTACATTTTCGGATACTACTAGCCGAGTGACATTCACTCAACAATTATATAATACATTCTTAACTTCGCCTATATACCTGGTCGAGGATATATTTAAAAAATCGCATAATAACCTTCATTAGAATGAGTTAATATTTACTACGATTTCAAAAGCATTGAAAACAGTTTTATCTAATCAACGCTATTCTGAAAATGTGAAACGCGTTTTAAGTATTTTTTTTCTCATGACAACCGATAACACCGAACTAGAAATTAATCTATGAGATTGAATATGGTAGTTTGGCTGTAACGCGTGGTGTGAGTGCGTGTATGGGCATGGATGGGTGCATATTTGTGAGTATGAGTGTGTGCGTGTGTGCATGAGTGAATGAGGGTGCGAGAGCGTGTCAATGTGTGATTAAATGTGGGGTTGAATGTGGTGATCGCAGTTCTTTTCACGTATGGGGGTAGTCAATATCTTTTTATTACACTTAGCTTTTCTTGGATGCAGTTCTAATTCGAAATACGCGTACTATAGAGTTCATTTGTATTGGAGCAGCAGGTTTTTCCTCTTCAAACCCACAGACTGTCGCTAGTTTTGAAGCTTATAAATCTTACTAGGTGTGCAGCCTGCTATGCCACTTCGTTGATTCGTCAACGAAGCAGCTCTTCACTACAAATCATGGTTCACGTCATCTAATGACAATGTAAAGGCTCCTGAGTGTTCTAAAGCTGGTTCTAATTATTCCCTGACCATGATCTTTCAGTTTAAATTCGACTGTTTTTATGTCACTTGGAATGCAATTGTGACCTAAAACCAAATGGTGGAGTGACATTTTGTTGAAATGAGCTATTTTATAAATCTGGTCCTCCAGTCATTGATTAGTTTGGAAGTAAAATTCGCATCTATTAGTCTCCAATGAATGTTTGGCTAAACCACCCAGACAAAAAAATGTGAGAGGTTTGATCCGTGGATGCATGTATAGAATCAACATTCACTTGAACCATAGTACAAAAATTTTTTAGAGGAAATTTCGTATTAATTATAACGTTATTTGATTCTATGTTAGAATATTAATCTCCTTCGTTCATATTATCAATAAAAAAAATCCAAATCATCCAATTTTGAGAAGAAAAAAACTTATTTTCTAAAGTATAAAAACATATAAATGCTGATGTTTCGAGAAAACTATATACAATTTTCTATAACGAACTGTTATTCTTTTTCATTTTAATAAACAATTATGTAAGTTTACTTGTAAAATTTAGTTGAACGCTACGCCACATACACACCTAGGTTAGTGATATTTTAATAAAATAATATAACCCAAAAAGTGTTCCATTTAATTTTAATCTGAAAACAATAAAGTTATAACCATGCATTGTTATGACCTCTTTCTTGTACGTGCATTGGTCCAAACCTGATAACAAACATTTGTGGTTGTTGATTTAATCCAATTGTTTTCAATTTTGCTCAGAGCGACCAAAATTAAAATCGACGTTGGAGCTGCGATCTTGTTTCGTAGAATTAAAAAATCACTTCCGAAACTTAGTATAAGTCTGACGATATTTACTTTGAGCTTGTGAGTAGAGTTTGCAATACCGGTTAACCGATAAATCCCCAAAAACACAATATCAAAAAACTGGTAAATTTCAAAGCTTTTACCGGTTTCGCTAAAAATTAAACAAACTTATATATATGCGTATTTAATGTAATAAATTAATAATTATGATATTCTAAAGAAAATTAATTAATTTTTAATCAAATACAATAAACTTGACCTAACCAAATATATTTTAAGACACGAAAAAATCGAAGGAAGAAACCACCACAAAATATACGGTGAAATATTCCTAGTTAATATTCTAACAGTTTATTCGTTCGTTCGAACAGTTTGTTCGTTCATGGCGTTCATCTGATAAATGTTTAACGCTGTTGAAAAACATGTTCAAATGTTCAAACATAATAGAACATTAATTCAATTACGACTGTTGATGCTGAAGTTAGGAGAATAATAGAAGCTTTGATTAATGCTTATCGTAAATTGTGTTTATTTCATTCAGCTAACAGTTATAAATATTTTATATAAGAAGCATCAGCAATATGCATGTAGAGGAAATAGATCTTGGGAAATAGATCTAAGAATAATTAAAGACAACCTACAAAAACATGGCAATACTTTTCGTGATTCTAGATTCGAGATCGAGCAACCTTTTTGGGAATACAAGAAAGATTTTGTAAAATTAAAGGGTAATCAGGATAAACTTAATTGCCATTCATTCTGATATAATGTTTTCAGACAGTGAAATCGTTTAACTTATTGTCCTAAGTTCTTGCTCCAAACATAGTTGCTGTAAATACAGTGTCGATATGACGTAAATCTATATGCTTCTGATTTAACAATAAAATTTGTGTTTGATGAACTTAGTTCACAAAAAACATTCATATTTAAAGAACTTGAAGGAGTTCTCGTTAGATATATATACGTATCAAATAAAGGAGATAGATTTTTAAAATATTTTGCAATAAAGTATGTAATGTATGCTATAAAATATTTATCTAATAAAGCAAAAAAGCCCTTGATAAAAAAATTGTTGTATTAATTGAACCTTTTGCTTTGAATAATGGACCTGAAACCGAAAGCTCAGATTCAGAAGTATGCACTTCCAGTGATCGATCAAGTGCGTTCACACTAGCAATGCCAGAATTAACAATAAAAGAATAGTCGCAAAGTACAAATGAACAGAAAATGAATAAACATTTAGTGGATAACAGTACTGAAAAATGACCTAAGGGATTCACAAATATTATTAAAATTTATATTGACTAAAATTATATACTATTGACATTTGTGTCAAATTTTTAGAGAAAGCTTTTAATAAATTATTTACCATACCATAATTATTTACCAACAAGTGTCGAATACGAGCGTGCGTTTGCAGCGGCTGATCTGATTTGCACTAAACTAGGGTCCAACTTGAATGATAAGAATTTAGAGACAACGTGTTTTTTACGACAAAATTTTAATAATCAAAACCTTGTTACCTCTTTACTAGACAACTGCTTCGTCCAATCTCCGTAATTTAGAGTCGCCCTACTTTCTCACATGCACTAATTTATAAATTGAGTTCAATATATCACTGCTCGTTTGCTTTATACCGCATTTACAGCGACATAGCAAATTAGTAGATAGTATATTAATTTGCATCAATTGTCATATTTAATATCAGTTTACAACGTAGATTGTAATTTGGATCGTAAGTATTTGAAACGTTTGTTACATCTACTAATTTGTGAAATTACATCTAATGTTAAATTATATCTACTAATTTGCTATGTCGCTGTAAATGCGGTATTAATGTCAATAACTTCTGAAATTGTTTTTGTTATTCTTTTTTTTTTAACACAATTTCTTACATTGCATGAAGTGTGGTTTCAACAGGATGGAGCCACTTGTCATACAGCAGCTCTAACAATCAATTTATTGAGGCAAAAGTTTCCTGGACGAGTAATCTCAAAAAATGGTCATGTTGAATGGCCACCAAGATCTTGTGATCTGACGCCTTTAGACTTTTTTCTTTGGGGCTATGTTAAATCACATAGTCTACCGCAATAACCCACAGACGATTGATGAGGTAAAAGCGGAGATTATTCGTGTTATTGGCGAGATTCAGCCCGACTTGTGTGAAAAAGTCATCGAAAATTTTGACAAAAGAGTCACCATCTGTTAAAACATAAATGGCAAGCCTTCAACTTTCATATAATGTAAAACTAAAGATACTTTCAATGTGAACATTGAGATATCCTCATGAGATGTCCACTTTCTGTGAAACCAATTATCACACATATCGACCTCTCTTAAGCTGGAAAGACCACCTGAGCAGAATCGACTCGGACCTTTTGCATTATTTAGTACTTATTTTGTACTAATTTGTACCGTCAATAAAAATTTTGTACCACGAGCGTTTAGAAGAAAACTACCCCTAATTATTTTAAGCCTGACAAGCAAGTAAGCTTTTGCATGAGCAGACCCGATCGCCACTTCTAAATTAGAACCATTATAGTTTGTACCGATAAAATATGAACCTTCAGATTTTGTACCCCTTGCCGTTTAGGAGAAAACTACCCCTAATTAACTCTAGCCTCACAAGCAAATTAGCTTTTGCATGAGCAGACCCGATCGTCACTTCTAATTAAGAACCATCATAGTTTGTATTGATAAAATATGAACTTTCAGATTCTGTACCCTTTGCCGTTTAGGAGAAAACTACCCCTAATTTACTTTAGCCTCACAAACAAAGTAGGCTTTTGCATGAGCAGACCCGATCGTCACTTCTAAATTAGAATCATTCTAGTTTGTACCGATAAAATATGAACTTTCAGATTTTGTACTCTTTGCCGTTTAGGAGAAAACTATCCCTAATTAACTCTAGCCTCACAAGCATATTAGGCTTTTGCATGAGCAGACCCAATCGTCACTTCTTAATTAGAACCATCATAGTTTGTACCGATAAAATATGAACTTTTAGATTTTGTACCCTTTGCCGTTTAGGAGGAAACTACCCCTAATTAACTCTAGCCTCACAAGCAAAGTGGGCTTCCGCATGAGCAGACCCGATCGCCAATTTTAAATAAGAAACATGATAGTTTGTACCGATAAAATATGAACTTTCAGATTTTGTACCCCTTGTCGTTTAGGAGAAAACTACCCCTAATTAACTTTAGCCTCACAAGCATATTAGGCTTTGCATGAGCAGACCCGATCGTCACTTCTTAATTAGAACCATCATAGTTTGTGCTGATAAAATATGAACTTTCACATTTTGTACCCCTTGCCGTTTGGGAGAAAATTACCCCTAATTAACTCAAGCCCTACAAGCAAAGAAGGGTTTTTCATGAGCAGACCCGATTGTCCTTTCTAAATTAGAATCATTATAGTTTGTACCAATAAAATATGAACTTTCAGATTTTGTACCCTTTGCCGTTTAGGAGAAAACTACCCCTAATCAACTTTAGCCTTACAATCAAATCAGGCTTTTGCATGAGCAGACCCAATCGTCACTTCTAATTTAGAACCATTATAGTTTGTACCGATAAAATATGAACTTTTAGATTTTGTACCCTTGGCCGTTTAGGAGGAAACTACCCCTAATTAACTCTAGCCTCACAAGCAAAGTGGGCTTCCGCATGAGCAGACCCGATCGCCAATTTTAAATAAGAAACCTGATAGTTTGTACCGATAAAATATGAACTTTCAGATTTTGTACCCCTTGTCGTTTAGGAGAAAACTACCCCTTATTAACTTTAGCCTCACAAGCATATTAGGCTTTGCATGAGCAGACCCGATCGTCACTTCTTAATTAGAACCATCATAGTTTGTGCCGATAAAATATGAACTTTCACATTTTGTACCCCTTGCTGTTTGGGAGAAAATTACCCCTAATTAACTCAAGACCTACAAGCAAAGTAGGGTTTTTCATGAGCAGACCCGATTGTCCTTTCTAAATTAGAATCATTATAGTTTGTACCAATAAAATATGTACTTTCAGATTTTGTACCCCTTGCCGTTTAGGAGAAAACTACCCCTAATCAACTTTAGCCTTACAAGCAAATCAGGCTTTTGCATGAGCAGACCCGATCGTCACTTCTTATTTAGAACCATTATAGTTTGAACCGAAAAAATATGAACTTTTAGATTTTGTACCCCCTGCCGTTTAGGAGAAAACTACCCCTAATTAACTCTAGCATCACAAGCAAAGTAGGCTTTTGCATGAACAGACCCGATCGTCACTTCTACATTAGAATCATTATAGTTTTAACCAATAAAATATTATAAGTGAGAAATGTGTGAAGTTTTAATTTTTTGTCTGTTCTAAAACGGAAAACAGAATTTTTCTTGCAATATACTATACCTTGTCAAAATATGATATTCCGAATTTGATTGAATTATTTCTATACCAATTTCGATTGAATTTAATACCAATTTCGACTGAATTATTTATATACCAAGTAATTTTTATCTAAACTATCTAACTTTACTTAGTACTAACTTTAAATGTTTTTTTGACATTCTGGTAATTCATATAAATTTTTTTTTGACATTCTGCTTTCGGATTTTATCATCTTATATTATAAGTGAGAAACGTGTGAAGTTTCAATTTTTTGTCTGTTCTAATACGGAAAACGGAATTTTTGTTGTGCAATATACTATACCCTGTCAAAATATGATATATCAATTTCGATTGAATTATTTCTATACCAATTTCGATTGAATTGAATACCAATTTCGATTGAATTTAATACCAATTTCGATTGAATTTAATACCAATTTCGATTGAATTTAATACCAATTTCGGTTGAACTTAATACCAATTTCGATTGAATTAAATACCAATTTCGAGTGAATTATTGTATGTATACCAATTATTTTTATACCAATTTCGATTGAAGTAACTTTTATCTAAACTAACTTTACTTAGTACTAACTTTAAATGTTTTTTTGACATTCTGTTTCCGTTTTGTCTGTTCCGGCAAGGGGTACAAATGGCAAGGGGTACAAAATCTGAAAGCTCATATTTTATCGGTGGCACTATGATCGTTTGAATTTAGAAGTGACGGTCCGGTCGGCTCATGCAAAAGCCTAATGTGCTTGTAAGGCTAGAGGTAATTAGGGGCAGTTTTCTCCTAAACGGCAAGGGATACAAAATCTGAAAGTTCATATTTTATTGGCACAAACTATGATGGTTTTAATTTAGAAATCACGATCGGGTCTGCTCCTGCAAAAGCCTACTTTGCTTGTAAGGCTAAAGTTAAATAGGGGCCGTTTTCTCCTACACGGCAAGGGGTACAAAATCTAAAAGTTCATATTTTATCGATTAAAACTAAAATGATTCTAATTTAGAATTCACGATCCGGTCTGTTCATGCGAAACCCTACTTTGCTTGTGAGGCTAGAGTTAATTACGGGTAGTTTTCCCCTACATGGCAGGGGGTACAAAATCGGAAAGTTCATATTTTATCGGTACAAACCATAATGGTTTTAATTTAGAAGTGACGATCGGGTCTGCTCATGCAAAAGCCTACTTTACTTGCGAGGCTAGAGTTAATTAGGGGTAGTTTTCTCCCAAACAGCAAGGGGTACAAAATCTGAAAGTTCATATTTTATCGGTACAAACTATGATGGTTCTAATTTAGAAGTGACGATCGGGTCTGCTCATGCCAAAGCCTTCTTTGCTTGTGAGCCTAGAGTTAATTAGGGGTACTTTTCTCCTAAACGGCAAAGGGTACAAAATAAGAAAGTTCATATTTTATCGGTACAAACTATGGTTCTAATTTAGAAGTGACGATCGGGTCTGCTCATGCAAAAGCCTACTTTGCTTGGCAGGCTTAAATTAATTAGGGGTAGTTTTCTCCTAAACGGCACATGGTACAAAATTTTTATTGATGGTACAAATTAGTACAAAATAAGTACTAAATAATGCAAAAGGTCCGAGTCGATTCTGCTCAGGTGATCTTTCCAGCTTAAGAGATGTCGCATATCGCATTGAATACCACTGCCTTTACAAGTCATTTTAAATTCACATTTTTACACAGAGCTGCTTTTTCCCCTTCTTCATTACTCGACAACTAACTAGTTTGAATATGGGATGGAAGATGATTGGGTTCTTTCTGAATTCTTTTTAGATCTCCACTTCTCTTTTTACGTGTTTTAGACTGAATTCAAACCTTCTTCATAAGTGTCGTTACAGCAGACTATTTCAAAGTTTAAACTTCCTCATCAATTATTTAACTTAGGTTGATTTTCTCTAGTGTCACTATTTTTTCCACTGTCCTCTCATTTTTATAAAAATATCTTTCAATATTTGGGAATACTAATATTTCAAACATTTTACAAATTTAATGAAAAATTGTTTTTTTCCATGTAGAACAATTTTCTTTAAATCTTCGCACAATTCTATGAAAATGTAAATTTATTTATGATTAAATATTTTTTCAATATTTTTAAAAAATTTAAAAATTCGTTATATGATTAGATTAGTGTTGAAGAATGCAAAAATTTCTAATTTAAGATTTTTTATTTTATTGCTCTGATTTGGAGTTATGCGGATATATTGCACAGTTTTTCGGTATAATATCGGAGTTTGCTAATATATTCCTCATAAATTTCATTGAATTGATTTGCATTTTTGCAACTGAATGTAGAAATAGTTCTTTGATCGAGAATTGTAAGTTTGAACTTAATAGTTCATCTCATTTCTGATGTGTGGCAAGATAGCACTCTTTTACTTATAACATCAGAATAATTGTTGTGAACTTACCCTTTTTTCTTTAGCATCATAATCGTGATAGTGTATTCATGTAGTTGGTGATTTTCAAACTTTCTGATTTTTTTTTAATCTATTTTAAAGGGAAAGTGAAAATTTAATTGGTTTAATTACATAATAATTAAAAAAAAACTTAGAGCTATTTTTCAGCTGCATAAATAAAAATTAAACAAGATGCACAATCTTTTAAAACCCGATTTTTTAATTTTATCAATGTCTCACTGAAACATGTTGTTTCCATTATTTATTCAAATAGACGTTAGAATTTAAGATATTTATCGTTTTAAAAAAATCTAAGCTCAATCGCTTTAACAACATGTATCGCATCGACAACTAATTAATAATTTAAATCCTACAAAAAAAACTAACAACTATGCTCCCAAAAAATGTTTTAATCTTGTTGTAGCACCACCTCCAAATTATCCGACACCATACTCAGATTTCAAATAAATTTCATTATTATTCATATATCCAAAATATCTAAGCCTCAATAAATTACAGTTAATTATTATTCCAAAACGTACAGAAAAAAAAATATCTTAATTTTCACACAAAATAAAACCAAACATAAAAATATAATTCAAAAGATCACATAAATTAACATCTCAATCCATTATAAAGTAAACACACCTTCACTAATAATTCTTTGCTGTGCTCTTATGTAATTCTATTAAGATTTATTTCTTATAAATAAACAAGACACAAAAAAAAATTAAATTAAAACATTTTCACCCGTTCGGCATTTTGATTTTCTTAACAATTTTTTTTCCAAGATTTAAGACATGATATTGTTGTCTTTTAAAATTGGTTCAAAGATTTTGTTTGTTTCTTTAAATTACTTAAAGAATCTTATAGAAAAACATTTATCGTGACCAAAATAATTATAACATCAAAATATGATAAAAATTCGTTTTATAGTTTTTTATTAAAATATATTGTCACCACACCAAATGTGTATTTAATATATTATATAAGGAATAAATAAGAAATAAATCTTTCTTAAGATTTTTTTATCGTTTTATTTATTTATTTTTTGTCTTAAGAAGTTATTTTGTAAAATGTCATAAGATGTATTGAAAATTGTTGTTTGAGATAAAGATGAAATCGATTTTTATGTAAATTAGAGTAATTTGAGTTTATTGTATAACATCCTAAAAATTTGAGATCAACAAACTTTTTATTTTCTTTGTTCGACCAATTGAAAGAATTTTGCTTACCCGTTACATTTCCTTATCTGACTAATAAAAAAACCTATAAATGGTGACCCAACATAACAAAAGAATTTTGAATAAAATTATTAAGTCGTTAAGATTCAACCACGCTGAAGAATTTAGGGAAATATTGGTTGAGTTTTCTTCGTTGTAATTTCATTGATTTCTATCTGAATGTTTTGTAGTTTTTATGGAATAGTAGAGTAATATGGTGAAACGATTGTGTGGATGTTCCCTAATCAGCTACATATATAAAAATATAGTTTTCTTAAAAATTACTATTTCTTTAATGATATACTAAATAAAAAGTTACGTTTAGTATGCATTAGACGAAGTAAGACGCGTTAATGAAAGGAAAATTTGTAGTTTTTGCTTTCTTGCGGACCGTCAGATATGCACACGACTTCATTTGAGATACCATATACCACAGGCAATAGCTGTGACTGTGTATTCAGCCAAAACTAGCACCCGTAACGGGATTCTATGGTGAATTACCACATGTATGATCACATTTTTTTTTAAATAAAAAGTGTTGTGTAGTAGGAATGCGTCTTGAGTAATTTGACGCTTTTGGACGCTTTTTTTAAATCTTTGTGGATTGAAGGCACTCGAGACTATTGATTCGGGCAAAGCATTCCATTTGTACAATGTAGGTACAAAGAAATCCCTTTGCATTCTATTACTATGACAGTGAGTAATCGCGACAGTCCGACCACCTGCACAAACCGATTGACGAGTCAAACGGGGAAAAACATATGTCTGAGGCATTATGGACCTGATTTCATCCGAGCACTGCTGGTGACGATATTTATAAAAAACAACGAGATCAGCAACAGTGCGACGATGTTGTAGGGAATCAAGATTTAATGTTAAATCTCGGTCATCAACAATTCGTACAGCACGCTTTTGAACAGAGTCCAAAAGAACTAGGATAGTAACAGATTCAGCACCCCAAACTTGACAACAATACTCCATACAGGGAACGAATATAGGACTTATAAATGTGGAGTAATTGATGCCAAGTAAAATAGTTTTTACATCTATTGAGGAGGCCGACTTTTCTAGACGCTCTCTTTGCCATGGCCATGATATGATCGTTCCAGAGTAAGTCATTGGATATTGTGACTCCCAATAAACGAATGCTTTCACATTCGTCTATATGGTCGTTATCAAAACAATCAATAGCTGTGTTTTGGCGGAATTGAAATTGACCAAATTTTTGTCACCCCAATCGGCGACCTTTTTTTAGATCCTCGTTTACATTTATGGCAGCGTCTCTCCGGACGGGATTTATTCGTTCATGCATTTTTCCCTTTGAAGATAAGGGAACGAATGACTTGTGCAGTGTACTATCATCTGCAAAACTATTTATTGGGTTACTGGTGATTTTCAACAGTTCGTTGATATAAATTAGGAATAAAGTGGGAGATAAAACTGAGCCTTGGGGTACACCAGCGTTAATTAATTTGGACTTAGAAGAGAAGCCATCTATAGATACCGAGATGTATCGGTAAGATAGAAAATTTTCAATCAACTTCACGACTGCGGGATGAAAACCGTACGCAACGAGCTTGTTGATCAAGTTGGCATGCCAGATTCGATCAAATGCTTTTGAGATGTCTAATGCGATCACGTACGTTTTACCACCTTTCTCAAGTATGCTATTCCAAAGATGTGCTACATAGTTCAATAGATTGGTTGTTGATCTTTTGTTTCTAAAACCGTATTGGCTGTCAGATATCAAATGGTTGACCTCCAAAAATTTGGATATGGGTGGATTAATATATTGCTCGTATATTTTAGACAGGACTGGGAGTAAGGCTATTGGTTTATAATTTGAAATATCACATTTCGTTCCTTTTTTTTTGGACAGGCTGGACATTGGCCAACTTCCAGCAGGATGGAAAAATACCAGATTTATAGGATTTATAAAGTATTTTGGTGAGAATTCTTTTGAAAATGTTTTTAGAATAACAGGGGGAATGTTGTCCAGACCGGAGGCTTTGTTATTATTTAATCCCCTTAAAAGTTTTTCGACAATTTTGGGTTTGAAATGTAATTGTTTCATACTGACTCCTGAAGACTGGATTTGGGGAATTTCTTTAGGAGTTTCTAAAACTGTCGAATTTGAAGCAAAACGTTCCGCGAACAATGTAGCTTTTCTTGCAGGGTCAGTAAAGATTCAGTCACCAGCGATGATAGGGGGGATAGAAGATTTAGTACCAGAATTTAAAGAATTAATGGCACTGTAAAAACTTTTGTCAGAAATTGACATACTCGAAAGTTTTGCCGCTTTCGCTCTATCAATCTCTGCCTTTTCGTTTACAATTATCTGGTTTGATATTTTATTAGCCTTTAAATATTGGGATCGATTAACAGAGTTCTTTTTATGAATCCAAATATTGAATAATCTACGTTTGTTTCTAAGAGGCAATTTGGCTGCTTTCGAAAACAAATATTTTTGTTGGGGTTTCATTATTGAAAAGGGAAAGAATTTGTTAATACCGAATAGAATGGTTTCAGTAAAACTTTGAGCAGAAACATTTACATCGTCAGTATAAAAACAATGACGATCAAAAGGGAAACCTTGAAAAAAAACTTCGGAGACCAATCGTGTCCATTTTTGAAAAGAGAAATATTTTACGGGCTTGGGAACTCTAGTTTGTAGTAAATCAGTTTTGATAACTGATGTGCTTAGATAATGGTCAGAATTTCCAATACTACCCTTATTGACATCGACACTCGTAATATCTAGCATAGATGTGAGATAGAGGTCTAGGAGAAAACTATTATCACCGCCATTACGAGGAGTGAAAGTTGGGTTTTTTACAATCTGCGTCAGGTCCTGTGATGCGGCAAATATTTCTGCCTGCCTTCCATTGTTGTCGTCGTCAGTCGTTTGGGAGAATTCTAACCACGATTTGTTGTGGACGTTGAAGTCACCGGTAACGATAACCTCACAATTTTGAAATTGTGCTCTAATTTCGTCCACAACATTAGTCAAGTCATTAAAAAAATTGGGACTATGTTTGTTTGGGGACCGGTATAGAGCTATTGTGAAAAAAGAGATTTCAGGTAGACAAACCTTTAATACTACTGTTTTGTAGCCGTCACCACGTAGTTCAAAATTTGGAAAGCGTTTATACGCAACACCCTCATGAATTTACGCACATACACCTTGATGAAGTTTAAAAAAGCTGATTCAAGCCTATATTTGGGATTTAGTGTTACGTCATAAGGATAGTTTTCAGAAACTTGTGTTTCTGTAAGAAAAAGAATATGTGGCTTGTCGTGCTCAAGATGATGTTGCACCGAGACGCCGTGACGCCGTTTGCATTCAATCCACAAATATTTTGGATGTGTATTTTGAATTGTTTGTCAAACGTAATCGTTTGATCAAAATATATTTTATAAATGTGTAACTAAACAATAAATCCTATCATATAATAAAATATGACATAGGCCAATATTTCATGATAGGATGTAAGAAATAATAATGTGAAAACAAAATTTTTAAAAAATTTGAAATGTTACTAAAATATTTATCCATCTTGTTCCCACGAGTTTAGACACAATAAAGTTCACCAACAGGCCTTCGTCTGTACCCGTTAGAAGTCTATATACAACTGGGGGCGACAGGTGCCCACAGGTTGGTACTTTTCATGGTTTGAGCCCACACGAGTCCTCTCTAGTGTGTACCCACTAGGTAACCTGACAACAGGTTTACGGTTTGCAATCGCAGGCCAGAGCCTACTATAGCTCAGGTACCTCGGGTTCGCCAGGTCCCGTATCACGGTCTAATCAGACCAGTTGCCCCTGAGGGGGTAATGGTAATAAAAGGTAATAGAGAGAACAGCTATGCCAATTTAAGTGCAAAAGATCTAGCTCGGTGGAAACGCATTCTAAAGTTTACAAAGGACTATAAAACCCCCTAGCTCCAAAAATGAATTTGCAACGAGTTGAATAATATTTGTTTCGATAAATTTTGGCGATAGTTTTGCAGAAATCTGTTTTCCTGCATCGCTTGAGATAAAGTTGCGGTGGAAGACAATGTCCCCAAGTTTTAACTTAGGCTTTCGAGCTCTCAGGCTATAACGCTCTGCACTTCGCTGGTGTATTTCTGAGATTCTATCTTTCAATAGCATTCTAATCTTAAACAAGTGATCCTGTCGTTTCATCGTTTCATTTGGTTCGTCGATACACTTAAAATTTTTCAAATATTTGTAGGAGGATCCATGATTAATCATGCTTACACCAAACACTGCATAGAATGGAGAGCAGTTAATTGAAGTATGAATCATACTCCGAAGAGCACAGGCAATATCGTTAAGGTGGGTGTCCCATTTAGTATGATCATCCTTCAAGTAAGCCCTTATTCCAGCCAAGATACTTCGCTTTACTTTCTCTGAACTATTAGCTCAGCATTAAAAATGCTGAAATGAACTGGATTCATTATTCGAAACAATGATTTCAGTACAACCAAACGTTCGAATTACAAAAAGACTCAATCAGATATCGGTTTAGAAGACAGTTTACGAAGATGGAACACAAATTAAATTTTGTATGTTAATCCAAGGCGATGAGAATTGCAACGTTGCCAGCTTTGAATCATGGATATGGACCTAAAATTTTGATATAAAGCCTCTGCATCGGATGTTCAATAACAACGTGAGTAACCATTGGAGCGCGAAGGACTTGATTGGATGGCCTCGCCTGTTTGCAGATCAGGCTATTTGGGATTTAACGTGTGAAAACATACGTGGCTAGAAGTAAAAATGACGTAGTTGATGCAAGGCCTTTGTGACTCCAGCATGGGCTGAAGTCGGAAGCTTATGCACTTTGGTTATTAATTAAAATGTTAATTCATCCGGCACCCAAAGCTTCCACTACTCACCTTCAATATAAGAATCGAGACTAAATTTTTTATACACTCTTCCGTCCAACACCCGTATATCTGGCAATGATGTTACTCCATCCTTTATGATCTGAACTAATTTCAGATAATCCGATGATTGAAACCATGGTGAATTCAAATCAATTTCTTGTGGTACTGTTATAGTCAATGCATCTACATTAGGTATGCAAGAAAGTGCGTCTGGAATAGGACTCAAACTTCCTCTATGGTTTTCTATTTCAAAACAGTAACCTTGTAATATTAGGGTCCATCGCGCTAGACGACCCTTCAAATCTGTTTGTTGCATCAACCATTTTGAGGATGTATGGTTAGTTATGTCCTTGAACGGGTGTCCCTCAATGTAGGCTCTGAATTTCTTGATGCCAGGAATCACGCCAGACACTCTTTCTCACCAAGAAGCTACGTTGAGCCGCGTTCAATTTGAAAAGGTTTGGTAAAATTACGGTTAGCTAAAATTGAAGCTGATTTTAACGCTTTCTTTATTACATTAAAAACCACATCAGCTTCTTCTGTCCACTGAAATTTCCCTGTTAATTTTTTTAACAAGTTGGAGATAGGAGATGTGAGTGTCGCAAACTTCGAGATAAATCGTTAGCAGTACCCAGACATTCCTAAAAATTTTCTAATCTGTCTAATTGAGGTTGGCATTGGGAAGTCTACCTTATCATCACCGATCTTGATGCTGTCTCTGATAATCACGTATCCGCGGTATTTTACTTCCGGTCGCAAGAATTTACTTTTTCCAATGTTGATTGTTAGGTTCGCTCGCTTCAAATGTTGAGCAATTTCTGCTAGAGTGTTAAGGTGCGACTCAAACGTGAAAGTAACAATTAAAAGGTCCTCAAGATACACGAATACTTGAGTTTTTTGGCTCGGTGGTATCACCCGATCCATCAGCATTGTCATAATTTGGGCAGCATTGCATACGAACATACTGATAAAGGGGCCTTCTCCGAACCGTAAAGGCAGTCTTTCCTCTAGAAATATGTTCCATAGGGATCTACCAAAAAGAGTATTTTGGGTCAACACTAGAAATTAAGTGTGCTTTGGGTAATCGACTCCCTCAATCTGGGACAGAGGATATACTTACTTCTTGGTGACATTATTTACCTTTCGAGATCCAAACAAAGCCTCACCTTTCCTGGTTTTCTAACGAAAACCATTGGAGAACTCCAAGGATTTGAGGATTGTTCAATTATTTTCATTCTGTCCAACTCCTTTTCCATTACCTTTTCATAAGCTGGTGATATCGGATAGTGTCTTTGTTTTATTGAAACCGCGTCACCTGTATCAATGACGTGCTCCAATAAATGAGTAATTCCTAATCACAGCTTTGAAAGGGACGGCAGAAGTTAGATAGAATCCCAGCCTTTCTTGCTCTTCTGTTGTCGGACTGGCTACTTCAGAATTTTTCTTCGTCAAGAACAGCGGTTTCGTTAAAGGTTAGTATAGATTAAATTTAATAAAAAAGTCAATGCCCAAGTATTAATCCTGAGTAAGTGAGGGGATTACCATTAATTCTATATTTTTGTTGATGTTGAGATAAGAGATTTTTGTATTAAAATAATCAATGATTTTCTGACTGGCTCCATCAGTAGTCTTCACCTTCGCTGATGATGGTGTCAAAAGATCGGATGTTTTTAGAAGTTCTTGTGCAAAAGATCCACCAATAGCACAAAGGAAGCACCACTATCAAGAAACCCTACTCGTTTGGTGTTTAGGATTACAACCTCAGCATATGGTCTTAACTAGTTGGACTAGTTTTCCAAAATTTTCCAATCCTTAATGTCGATCGTGTCCGGTGTCGGGTTGCAAGAGACTCGTTGATAACCAAGCCTGTTCTAACCTAGAGGTACTCTTGAAGTCGCTGATATGGAGTTTTAAAATTAGTTAGAATTTTTGATGAAATACTCAAAGTTGCATCACGTTTTAATATGGCTATCGGTATGCTATTGCTATCCAAGTTCATTATATTTTTCAGGTCACATCCCATGGAATCATTTGCTTTGTTGTTGGCAACTTTGTCATTTAATTCAGATGGCGGAACTCGGTGAAAACACTGAGACACTATGGGTTGGATTTATTTTTGGGAGTGCGAGTCTTTGCTGATCACGCTCTTTTTCAAGTTTAAACGTTTAAAAAAATAAGTATCATCTTTGCCACAACCAAAACAAAATAGTCGCAGAGGATGTAAACACTGGCAAAAACCATGTCCTTAAACTTTACAATTCAAACATGTTACTTGTTTCTTCGTAGAATCTGGAACACCTTGATAGGCGTATAATTCGGCTTTCGGAATTCCTAAGAGTGCCAAAAGATTAGGAATAATATCTGTGTGTTGTTGGTTTGTGGTTAATCATCTGATGGAGTGACTTCAGATACGGCCGGTCAGAAAGAGAAACTACGAGTATTGAAACAGAGGACGAAAATTTTTCACGTCGGCGACATAACTCCCTGAGTTGTTCAATCTCACATTTATATATTACAATTCTTTATTTGTGTTATTATAGTTTTCCATATTATTCACAATTCTTTACGAATTTCTATTTATAGATTGTTAAGGAGTATGCTTAGTAATATTTGATCACACAATGGGATGCTTAACTTATCGCAGTAGCAAAGTATGTCATTATACATTGAATCAAAGGATTCCGTGGGCCTTTGTTTTCTCGCTCGGATTTTATCAATCACTTCATCATCAGAATGGCGTTCTCCAAATTCGATTCTTGCTGCATGACATAAACCTTCCCATTTAAGTTGAGGCGTCTTATGATGGTATCGTCAATACCAATCGATAGCTCTATCCACGAACAAGAGATGTGCGTGAGCAACTAAAACATCATAATTTCCAGAGAACAATAGATTATTTAAAACACTAATTTGATAAATTCTTTAATGTCGAGACTATCTGGTTTTCCACTAAACGTAACATGCCAGTTCCAAATTATATGACAATGTTTTTTATTGTTTGCCTGGTTTCGGATTGCTATCGAGCTTAAAACTACAGAAGAATTATGAACATTTTGGGCGTGACTGGGTGGGGTCAATCGAGATTCTTGAACAAGCGACCTATGTGAATGTGATCCAAATTTACTATTTCGCGATATGAAATCATCAGGAACACGCATCATATCTTTTAATGTTTGTTGAAGTTGTTCTTCCATATTAAGTTGCTGAGGCGGAGCCATGACTGTTGAACTTAAATAAGTTGCCTGTGTGTAAAGATGAGCTAGGTAATGATGAACTAGGAGCTATTCCTTCTCCTATATTAAAACGTTTTTCTGCTGTTTGGGAGCGCATTAATGGTTTTGAAATCTCACTTGTTGACGCGAATCTCGGTGTTACGACGATAAAATGAATTTCACCTCTACTACATTTTTTTTTGTTAGATATAATTTTAATAAGTCTGGCAACCCGTTTTTTTATTGAATTAAAACAGAAGCAAAAAAAGAAAATTGAAAGTCGTACAAATAAATTTGTATTGAGTAGTCGAATTCTTAAATCACGTGTTCAAAAACATTAGTTTTGTTAGGAGATAGTTAATTTCTTAACCTCACTATTTGTAAATTTGTAGAGATATTTTACCCCATACAATTCTAAGTCACTTGTGTAGTTATTATTAACTGATTCCAATCAATTTGAAATCCATTTTACGAGTATGTAACAATTCCTCCTGACAGATAGAACAAATTCCAGATTTTTCATTCTGCATCATAATTACACAGAGAAAAATATGCTACCTATAATTTAAAAGATAGTCTTCTTAGTTATTTTTGTAGGCCAGGGGTAATAAAGGAGAGAAAAACGATGAAATATCAAAAAGAAAATCATCTTGTTTTTACATGTCAAATCATCTTGTTAATTTCAAATAGGAGTTCATCTTAAATTTAAAAGATCCCTCCTGATTTTTCGTTTTTAATCGATTATTATTTTCGTGTTGCATTATGTTGAATCGTGATCTGTTATTTACAAACGGTAAATTACAAATTTATTTATGAGTTTGTTTTGGAATTTCAATAAATAAAGTCGTGGTATATTGGTATATATATTTTTATGTGCAATTATATAGAAATAAAATGAATCTAGAACAATCAACAAGTGAGGAAGAACCCTTTGAGACGATGGTGGTATTCCAATCTTGGAATTTAAGCCGAGAAATATGTTCTATACTTTTTGAATATGGAATCACCAACTTATTTATTTTAAAAAAAATGGAAATAGAAGACGTTGAGTCTTTTTTCACCAAAATAGATAAAAAATATTTTGGTGAACTAATTAAATTCAAAAGTGGATTGAGGGAATGGCGAAAAGAAATGGTAAGCAGCAATCAATTAATTGTCTTCTAATTTGTTCACAGCTTCTATATCATTTTTGTTTTAGAATTTACCCTTTTTGTGTGACAAGGATACAATGTCAATGAACAGCAGTATACTTGAGTGGTTATCCAAAATATCGGATGATTTAAATGGTGTGAGATCTTCCAGAGAATCCTCACCAACTGCGTTATTATGTTTTGATATTAAAAGTTTATTGAAATCAACAGTAAAAGGTCAATTTGTATTAACCTTTCACGAACAAAATAGTTATTTAAATAGTAAATGCCAAAAAATTTTAACACATTGCATTGTGGACAGTTATGTGGGTAGGAGAATAAAACTTACCTATACGGAAATGAAGCAATGGGCAAAAGCCATATGTCAAACATTTCCTAAAGAAAAACCGGTAAATATATGAATTATTCTATCTATATTAGCTTAACTGATAACCTAATTTTGTCGCAATTATATTTAGGAAACTTATTTTCTACCCCGAAAACCGGGTAAGAAAAACCCTACTGGAAAATTGTTCTCTCGTTGGGCAAACACAGAGAAGAAAAACGAAACAGAGGCTACGACAATGCAACCAACAGATATACTTATCACTTCCGGTAAATAGTTTTTTTTCTTATATATAATTTTGTTTCATTTAGTTATTTATTGACTTAACAGATGAGTACTGTGAGAAAAAGTGCTGGCTTCAGCATAATTGCAGTCCATGGGAAACTGTAAGGGTGTACTGGAAGGAAACATCAGCTCATAGGTTAAAAGAGAAAGAAATTGATACCACTTTGAGCTCTTTTTTAAAAGAATGGCCACGTTTTAATGATTCTAATGGTTACGAACTAGTAAGTGTTGATAAATAAATGTTATGAAATCAAAACAATTATTTCTTAAATATTTAAATCACTCTTTTTCTAAACAGATTGATATAGATTTTGAAACAATGTATCCTGGAAAAGGAAACATGTTATTTACCAAGTTGGAACAATTTTATGCCAAAATGTTGCCACTTTTTAAATGTGAGATAAAAAATTTAGCTTCTAAGGAAATGTTGCTTAGGGATCTCTATAAAGATAATATTTCAAAAGGTATAAATATTTAATTATATACTACAAAAATTAAATCAATTTTTTTTTACAGATTCTAAATTTTGTATATTAACATTACTGCTCCATTCTTTACTCCAACCTCAGCGTTGTAACAAGAGTGTAAAACCAACAATTGCAGATGGACAAGCTGATTTCGTAACTAAAGCTACCACACAAAATGACGTGACACCCACAATTAATAGATTAATTAAAGAATATTCTGATAGAAAGGAAAAACTTCAGCCACGAATTATTGTGGTTGGAAATGATTTTTCTAATATTTCCGAGTTCTTCGTTTTCTGCGATGGAATTAAATGGAGATGCTGTACGTATATGAAGTGCGTTGATTGTATAATTAAGTTATCTTATATTTATAATATTGAATATTCACACAAAAGTAAGCAAGTATGGGCCTTTTTAGAACAGTATTTTTTTGAAATGAAATCTGAAGATTTTTCTTCAGTAGCAAATCTGTTGAGTAAATTAGAGTCTTAATAAATTAAACTAAAATTCTTATTATATTAAAAACTGTTCCAAAAATGCCCAAATTCTGTTGTTTTATGTGTAAAAAAAGTCATTTAACCCCTATTAGTCTTGTATCCCATTTAAAATCACACCACGGTGTCCCTACAATTTATAAATTCCATTGTAATGAACTTAATTGTAAACAAATTTTTCAAAATATTTATAGTTTTCAAAAACACTTAAGAAAACACGTAAAAGATAACGAAAATGATCATTCATCGTACATAAATAATGCAATTGATTTATCAACAAATGATGTAGCCATGGTTGAATCGAACACACCATCGGAAACCCTGATTGTACCTTTACAAATATTTTCTTCTACATTCAAACAGTCAATAATGGCATTTCTTCTTCAACTTCATAGTAATAATACATTCTCTCGCAAACACGTATTAGAAATTCAAAATTCTATTTCAGAGTGCATCACAACTCCCATATATAATATTATTAAATTATTAATAAACTTCGATGAAACGAATTCGTTACTGAATGAATTACTTCTAAACATTTCTCAGCCATTTTCTGATGTTAGTACTGAATATAAATTTTTTAAAGCACTAGAAGAGGCTCAGCTTTATAAACACCCCCAAAACTATACTCTTAGTAATGAGCTGTCAGAAGTGGTATTAAACCATAATCCTACTTTGTCATCAACTAAGACAGAAATTACACTCTTAGATATTTCTTTTCAAATTAAAAAGTTTTTTGAAAGCAAAGGTGTATTGAAATCAACACTTGCTTTTATGGCACATCTTTCAAATAAGGGTTCATATAAAAATTTTATCAATGGGGATTTTTGGAAAAGTTTAGATAATGATACAAATGCTGTAACAATACCACTTTTCTTATACCTCGACGATTTTGAAATCAATGACCCGTTGGGCTCAAAATCCGGTCAACAAAAGGTATGTGGAGTTTACTACAGTTTCCCAAGTATACCAAACTATCAAAATGGGAAACTTACAAATATTTTTGTTGCAGGATTTGTTAAATCTCGCGATTTACATGACTGTGGTATTAATGTTGCATTGACGCCACTTCTTGATATTTTTAAAAAATTACAAAAAGACGGTCTGCAAATAGAATCAGACGGCAGTTCTTATCAATTGTTTATTAAACTTTCACAAATTTTAGGAGATAATTTGGGCTTAAATACTGTATTAGGATATGTTAACTCTTTTGTTGCAAATTCATTTTGCAGAATATGTAAAAGAACTAAACAGCAAACGACCAAAGATTGTGAAGAAATGCCCATGTTTTTACGAAATAAAGAGAACTACGAACTAGATCTTTCAACTAATAACCCTTTTAGTACTGGTATAAAACATGGTTCGTTATTTAATGCTTTACCAAGCTTTCATGTAACTGATAATATTACGTGTGATATTATGCATGATTTGTTCCTGGGAGTCTGTAAATATAATTTATCAAAAATATTGTATTATTTCGTTTACGAGAAGAAATTGTTTTGTCTAGAAACTTTAAATTATAGAAAGCAGATGTTTCAGTATGGGGACACAGAGATTGGTAATATAAGTCCACCTATCCAAAAACATCATATTCAAAACGCAACATTCAAAATGAGCGCAAGGCAAATGAAAACATTTTGCCATTTTGTACTTCTTATGATAGGGGATCTAATCAATCCGAATGATGGTGTTTATAAATTCTTAATTGTATTTGTTAGGTTAATTGACTTATTGTTATTACCTGAGTTTGAGGATAACACATTGTTTAATCTTCAAATGTTAATAAAAGAGCACAACGAACTCTATCAAAAACTATTTAAAGAACAATTGAAACCAAAATATCACAACCTTATCCATTATCCCACAATTATTAAAAAGCTGGGCCCATTAAAATATTTATGGTCCTTCAGGTTCGAATCTGAGCATCAATTACATAAGCGATATGCACAAAGTATTACCTCTAGAGTAAATATTCCACTTACATTAGCAATAAAAGCGTCTTTGAGATTTGCAAATTGTGTTTTAAAAAATAATTTTTTTCAAAATGAATGTATTTACAAGAACGTGGAACCGATTCAAACAGAAAATAATTTGTATCTTGCTTTGATGAATATGATTAATTTACAATTGTATACACGATGCAATGAAGTTATTTTTCGAGGCACTACTTTTAAAATAGGTCACATAATAACTACCACTGATGATAAAGATATCAGTGTATATAAAATAAGCGATTTTTTAATAAAAGACAATAATGTAGAAATTATTGGTAAAAAATGGAATTTTCTAAACTTTTCTGAAAGATTTCAATCATATTTAATTGGTAATGAAACTGAAATATATAATTCTATTGATTTAAATATGTTAGATGGACCTCCTGTTCATTTTTATTTATTAAATAATGGCTTAAAAGTATTGCGAACTAAAAGATATTGGAAATAATGAAAAAATATATATAATTTAATTATAACTGAATTTAATAATTTAAATTTTATTTAAAATTTGTGTAAATATTTTATATTTATGTATGCTATCAATTTTATTGTTGAATAAAAATAAATAACAGTGAATTAAAAAAATTGGTATTTTTAAATGTTACATATAACCTAACTTTGAACATGAAAAATAAAAAGAAATTCTTCTTATTTGATTCAAGACGACATCTTTTTCAAATAAGAAGGGTTTCTTCTTATAGAATTTAAGATGACCGCTTACTAAAAATAAGAAGAAATCCTCATAAGAGTTTTTTTTATATTTAAGTGGACTTTCTCATAGAAATTCGAAGGTTTCGCCTTGTTTTTTTTAAATAGGCTATCCTACTTAAAGGAAAAAGGGTTCCTATTTGGCAAAAAACCATAGAGAAATCTGCTAACTTTTGTTCTATTTTATGTGGTATTTTTCGCTCTGTGTATAGTTGGAGATTTGAGATAAAGCAAGTAAACTAATTTATTGTAAGTGGTGGAGTAATAAGTATAAAGAGTTTGTGATTGTACAAGGCCTAAAATGTGTGTTGTAAATAACACTGGAATTTTTTTTTCGAGACAAAAGTTCCTAAATTCCCGAACGAACAAAAATATTTAGTAGACAAAAGTCCACAAAAATGTCTAGCAATAAAGAAAAATCGCGAGAAAATTAACATGATTTTGTATGAATTTAATTTAATTTCAAAAAATGATTACTTCGGTCTGAAAAACCTAAGTATTACATTCATGAGCCAAAAGTGAAATTCTTACCCCCACTTTTTTGGCATTTCTCGACGTTTTAGGACCTACTGATTCTAAAAAAGCAGAAAAAAAATGTGTGTCTGTCTGCCGGACGTCATTACCTACGTTACAGGGAAAACCGCTGCAGGGATTTCAAAAACGTTTTCTTCACGAAACGTTTTCTTCACAAAACGTCTTTCCTAAAAATAGGTATACTCAAGGGACAGGTTCGAAAGGACGCTGTGTTCGAAAACTGTACCGGAAGTGTATAAAAAAATCATTATGTGTGTCAAAAATAGCAAATGTTCATATTTTTGGCTTAAAAAACGTTCATTTTAAGTGATTACGAGTAGGAACCTTGAATTTGGAGAAATCTTGATGGTAGGGATTGGTATGTGAGATCAAGAACTAGATTATTGCATTATAAGTTTGTCAAAAAAATGTTGTCAAGTGTGTCAAAAGAAAGATTTCATTTATTTTTTTAGCCAATTTTTTGGAAACAAAAAATGTAGCTGTTTTTATGACGTAAATGTAATTACAAATGAAATTGGACATGGAAATTTTTAAATTTGTTATAGTTTTTAAAATTTTTTTTGGAATTTTGAAAAAAGTTTGTATCTTTGATTTTGTAATAATTTTTGCAATATATTTAGATTTTTGGAAAAAGTTTCAATTTTTGATTTTGTAAGAATTTTTGGAATATTTTTAGAATTTTGAAAAATTTTAAATTTTTGATTATATTATAATTTTTGGAATTTTTAAAAAAGTTTTAATTTTTGATTTTGTAATAATTTTTGCAATATTTTTAGAATTTTGAAAAAGTTTGAATTTTAAGAATTTTTGGAATATTATTGGAATATAGAAAAAGTTTAAATATTTGTTTTCATTCTAATTTTTGGAATTTTTGAAAAAAGTTTGATTTTATTTAATTTTTTCAATTTTTTTAGGAATTTTGAAAGAAATATGAATTTGTGATTTTGTAATATTTTCTCGAAACCCTAAATGAAGAGGTTTTTGAGTAGTTTGCTGAGTGTATCATCTTTTCACTAAATTATGTCAATATATGATCAGTTATAATTTTCCGTATTGATGTTTCGAGTTAGTTTTGTAATAAATTTCTAAACAGAGATAAAAAAATACTTGTACTTTAACAAAGAGTTATGTTTGATATACATCACTGCCCAAAACTAAAAACCATGTCCTCATAAAAGTTTTTGCCGAAAACTAGACCAAAATCCTTAGCCCAGACCGAAATCTTTATATCTCAGAGCTTGAGATTTCAGCCCCTTCATATTTTTGTATTTAATTCAGATTATTTATTTGTTATTAAATTTATTTATATTTTTTTTCTTAAAATTATAGGTATATTTGTTTTAAATGTTTTGAGTATATTTATTTAAATTTGATTCAATTGAATCTTTATAGAATTATTATTAGAGATTTGTGTAACAAAATTTTCTTATTGCAATTTAATCATGCGGACGACCATCCTCGAATTCTTAAATCCTAGGTGTCAGAAACGAAACAAAAAACAACGTCAAATATACTACGTGACTAGGGGTTTGGTGAGGTTGTTTTGTATTACTCTCAGTCCATACAGAAATCAGAGGTGGTATGGTTTGTAAACCAAGATTTTCCGTTTTCAGCCTTACTGACTCCTAGACAACGCTGGCGTGATGACATCATCCAAGACCTTCGTGATATAGGATGTCGAAACTGGGGTCAACTGGTCATGGAACGAGATGATTGGAAGCTTATTGCACAGACGGCAAAATCCCTTCTTGGGATGTAAATGCCAGAGAGAGAGAGCCTTACTGACTCTCTTCAGCCCGGAAATTACTCCAGCTAACCTGTAGTAAAAAATAGAAAGACTATATTACCGGTTTATTATGTTGTTCGTTAGTAATGGAAGAAGTTCAGTATTGTGCCTTACCCCCCACACAACATCACCAACCACATAATATCATAAGGATTTGCTCAACCCTCCAACATCTTCTCCAAAACCAGACTTCCATACCCTAACTGGGGTGCGCAGGATCGTAAGTCCCGTTGAAATACCACCTCCTCAGGCTGGCTATTTCACCCCTGAGCTAATAAACTTGGGCTATTTAGTTACCTCAGAGTCTTTTCCAATAAGGGAATAGACTATATGACAAGATAGTATAGCAACTCGGGAAATTCAGAAGCGTAAAGTCCCATTGCTAGGTATTCTCGAAGATACCTAACATCCCTGCATGTTTCGTTTATATCAAAAATATTCAACGCGAAGAGCAAATTTCTACAAAAACTATGCAACATGCAAAATTATGCAACATACAAACTCATGAAACATACAAAATCGGACAACCATGCATTCGGACAACCATGCATCACACAAAATTATGAATAAACAAGCATGCAATACACTTCCTATAACTCCTGTACAAACACTTATTCAACGTGAATGAATTTTTTCCCTTTTCGGTGCCAATATTTGTAACGGGATTCTTCGGAGGATTACCGCAAGCATGATCACATATAAAACAGACAGCTATACCAATACAATTGCAACACATCTTCAATCTTGGTTATGGAATATTCCATGACTGGCTGTTGTTAAAAAACATTTATTTAGGTAACAATACATTACAAAACCATCAACAATATCTTTCCATCTAATGGATTAATTTTTTACCAATTTAAAGCGTTTTTAAAGTACAAATTTTCTTCGTTATCTTTCAAGACCCTTTTTGAAATCCGGTAACTTTAACATTAAAATTTAAGAAAACTTCACTCAACCGCGTAACCCAAAACCAACAAACTTGTCATAATTAGATTACGAAAATTTTAATTTCTTAATTTTTTTTTCTTTATTTTCTTACTTTCTACAAATTTTGCTCTTTTTCTTGTGTCTTCATAATTTAATTATAATCCATTTCAATTACACAATTAAATGAATCTTTCTGTTTTATATAAAATAAAATTTTAAAAAAATTTACTGAATGAATGAGATGGAAATAAAAATTTTTTTTGACACAAAAATCCATTAAAATCATAAAAAAGGACAAAAATTAAATGTCACACTTAAATTCTGGTGACAAATTAAAATTAAACCGAACACAAAAAAAAAAAAAATAACTGTAACAAAGTGAACAAAAACCACGATTTTGTTTTGTTTTTATGTATTTTTATTATTTTGTTTTAATTTGTTAAAAAACCCCCGCGAGACTTGTAATGGTTGGTTCGTGGAAAACAAATTGTGGAAATAAAAATAATTTTTTTTTTGTTTTTTAGATTTGAAGGAAAAATATTGTTAATGGTGTTATGTTTTGTTTTACTTAAATATGAATTGAATTTAAATAATGATGATAATGATTTTTGGAACAATTACTTTAACTAAAAGCCACTATGTTGGACATCGTTATTTCCATCATTTTTCGTTCCAATCCAATCCCTAGCATCAATCAACACAATTCCCAATCACTAATTGCATATGTCTAAATAAGATAATTACATCTCTATATACCATAATCATTAAAGCTACATAATCAAATAAAATTAAATTAAATAAAATGATGGACATTTGAATTTATAAAATTAACAGAGAAAATCTTAATTCTGTTTATACAAGAAGAACAAGATGAGATGAGAAAAAAAAAAAATTAAATTAGATGATTAGAGAATTAGATTGAAGGAATTTGTATGTTTATTGTAGTTATGACAGCTGACTTGGTTTGAATTAATTTTAATGTTTTGATTTCTTAGATCAACTCAAAATCAAATCAAACATTTTGTTGTTGTTTAAAAAAAAAATCAAATTAGAATTGACAGATTACTGACAGACATCTAATTGAGATACAGATACAGATAGAATTTGGTGTGAAATTTATGAATATTTAATTTAAACTTTTACATTAATTAGATATGTTGGTTATTATAATCCAAATGGATCGATAATGCAAACGTTTTCCAGAACTACTAATTTTGAGTTTAGTATTTTTTAAAAATTCAACCAATTGACCATCTTCACCATTGAACTACTCAGTAATCAAATGAAAAACCTCTAGGCGAACAATAACACAATCAATTTTTTGTGCTGATATATGAGGATTGGGTAACATGTCGAACATATCTATTGTCTACATATAACAGTTTTATTGTTTCTAAATAATAAACAGCATGTTCCTCATAAGCTCATTGCTTATCAACCTAACTTGATAAATGAATTATTTCTAACATCTTATAATTCGACAAAAGATTATGTTAATTACAAAAAAAAAGTTATTTTTTTTAAACAAAAAACCAAATTATCCGGCCACACAAGTTAAGATGTTAAATTAAAACGTAATTAAATTTAACATTTTTTCGAGTTACATACAAATACAAACATTGACATAAGAAAATAGAAAAAAAAAATTATCGAAACAAATAGACATGATGGATTTCGTTTGACGTTAACGGTTATGAAAGAGTCTGAAGGAAAATTTATTGGTTTAAATTTTAAAATTTGGATTGACATATAATTTGTTTTGTCGTTTTATTTTTTGTATTTTTACCTAAAACAAATCAGTCAACATTATTTAGAAACTGTTTGAAAGTGGTTGGCTTTAGGCGATTTTGTAATGATCTTCTTCTAAAGATTTACATAAGCATAAAGGAATCGTTTTTAAAAAATGATATCTTGGGAGTTTTTTAGAATGTTATCATGATTTGTTGGAATTTTAGAATGTACGTTGATGATAATTAGAAATTGGATTTAATTATTGTAACGTAACCTACATTTTATGATTGACAGTATAATTCGATCGACTTTTAGTACTACCCTTGTGAGACACATATTGGAAATTTATGGAATTGCATCATTAGAAACTTTTTTTTATTCATTTATTCAATCAATTAGGAACAAAATTTACAACCATATAAAACAAATTGCATAACAAAACGCCTGAACTCATTTCTCAAAACATTAAAGGAAAAAATATTAGCAATACAATTAAAAAGTTTAACCATCATGTTCATAGGCTTATTACTTCCGTATCCCGTTCTGTGAAACTTTGTCACTAAAAAATCACGATTTCTTAAGTTTCTATTTGGAACATATAAATTTATACTTCTTAAAAGATAAGCACTGTCTATTAGCAAATCACTAACCGAGACAACTTGTATGAAATAAGTGTTGAGCCACATATTAAACCATGTACCCAAGTTTTAAAGCATAACAATAAAATAAATCTAAAAACACAAAGTTAATGCAATGGATAGTTAATTAGTTAACTAATCAATTGCAATGGATAATTAATTCTTTATATTTCGAAATTCCATTTTACTTACATACGCGAAATTATTCCGAAATAATTACTAAAAAATATTTTGCGTTTAAGAAATGAGTATTATTAATTTGACAAAATTTAAACAATCAAAAATTAATTGTTTTTGACAACCTAACGAAAAACAGAAATCGATTATTTGAGTTAAGAATAATTCAGAGTAGTAACAGTTAGAGTTTAAGTAAGACGGTTCAGTTCTAATCGGTTAATAGCTAGTAAGTGAGCAATTTTAGTTAGTTAGTAAAACCATCAGTTAACCATCAGGCAGTCAGTATTAGTTTTTCTTATTAGTTCAATAGAATTAGTGTAATTAAATAACATAAATAACATAAATAAATGTTAAATAAAGAGTTAATAAATTATTGGAATATAAAGTGAATCTCTTGTGTCTGTTTTTTGTATGTGTTACTAAGTGTGAAGATAATATTAAAGCTGCTGAAGGTCACAGCATAAGTTTACACCATTCCGCATAATTACCTGCAGAACGAATATTATGCCATGGGAATTTTTCAGTATAATAGATCAATAACCCAGTTTTCCTCAGATAAAAATTCATGAACGATTTTTATACACTTTCATTTCTCTTTATATCACATGTCGTATAAGGGCTTAAAATGCTCCATAATGCTATCGCCTCCGGGTCTACGTGCTCTTTCCTTGCACGTGTGTTTAATGATCCAGGTGTGGAGCGGTTCACGCTAAATGATCAGCAAATGGGCTGGATCAACGTGTCATGCGACTCGTGCCATGCCGATGATCGGCCAGATTTGGGCCCATTCAAACATCTCAGATGTGAACAAAGTCGCCTGGATACCGAGTAACCTCCAGGTGTATTTTACCTTGCCAAGTTATCAGGGCTCTGACTTGGTCGACCTATCTTCCCGTGAAACTTGTGTGCATAAAAATGGAAAAATATAATAAAAATTTTAAAAACAAAAACACAGATAAACATCAAAAGCGGGACGTCACCGCGTTGACGAGGGAAGCGGGTACAAGTGGCAGGCGCAGGAGCGAGTCTCCTCATCATGCTGCTGATGTGAATGTACCAGCGGCAAGTGATAATACTATGGCCGGGACCAGTAAAGCTTCCGGGCCGGCAGAAAATAGCACTATGCCAAGGAAAAGCCCGAGGTGCAGTAGGCAGATAGGCCCACCTTTACCACATATAGGACAGCCCGGAGGGATGGATGGTCCACTGAGGCGGGGACTCAGTGGTGCTGGTACCAGGTGGTACCTAAGGTTCCTCGCGGAGGGGATGTCTCCAGAGGACTCTAAAAGGAAGGCTCTGGAACGGAAAGAGAAGACCCCAACCGTCACAGCTGAAAATGTGAAGCGTGCCAGAGAAGTTACGACGCCACAGGAAAAAGCAGCAAAGAAGCCTAGGATAGCCACCCGTCAGGACAAAGAGCAAGATCATCTCAGACGCTACGCTGGTGTAATTAAAACTATTAAGGTGGCTATCCTGGATGAGGATTATCCCCAGAAGATGCTTAGCGCGGAGGAGCTGGGGTTAATCGAGGCAGGGCTACTGAACCAACTAGTAAAAGGATGCGCTGATCACAGGATCGGATTTGGAGGGATTTGCTACAAACCAGGTTATGTGATGGTAGAGTGCGACGACGAGCAAACGGCAAAATGGCTCGTGTCTGTTTTACCTGAACTGAAAGTTGGTAAACATTCACTTGTGACGAAATTGGGAGATAATATTCAGATTCCTCACAAGATTATCGTCTTTCTCCCAAAGAGTACTGGGCGGACCAGGAAAAATCTCTCGCGCTGCTAGAAGGGCAAAACGCCGGCTTGTTTATCAAGGATTGGAAGCTGTTGGGCAATCGGAATGAGGGCACAGGCCGGCTCCTGACTGCACTGATCGACGGCAGGGCAAAGACAGCCTAATCGGAGGTAGGGAATACCCTTAACTATCGATTTGGCAAAGTCTTTGTCCACGGACCAAGAAGGGCGGTTGCGGAAAGAACAGAGGAAAAAGCGACAGGTAGTATCTCGGAGGAAGCACCTCAGATACTTCCACCGACAAGGGGAGCAGTCACAACCTTAACGACACCCAATGAGGTGGTAAATATGGTTGTCGAAGAGGTGGAGGATGTTGCTGCAGAGGACTGTAGCAGCATCGAGGATGTGGGGACCGAGGAGGAGGAGAGGTTGTTGATGGATGAAGGAGCAGGTACGCCTCTCTCCGACAACATCTAATGGTGGCAGCAGGAAGATTGTGCGGTGTCCAAGTGAATGTCCATCACGCTATAGCAGCGTCATCTGTGGTGGCCATTACATTCACTAAGAAACAACTAGGGCTCACGCTGATACAGGCACCCTGGATCTACAAACACAAGGTGAGGGGCCTTGCCAACAGAGGGGCGAAGGTAGTATGGGATACTACCCAAGTAACATTTTGTATATAATATAGTCACAAATTATTGTTGTTTAATTTACAGAACATATACTGTACTCAAAATGTGTTGCGGTATTAACACTTCTACAAAATGATGTTTCTGATTGTACACAGTAAAGCTACAGTGTAGTAGTAAACTTATAGCTTCGAATGTAAAGTTTCTGATTATGTACTATGTAATTGTATGATTACTTCTACAAAATGAATACATTGTGTAGAGTCTACGAGAGCTTATAGCTACCTCGTATATTTACTAAACATTGACTTTGTAAATGCATTTTTACATTTACAGATAAGTTACAAAACTTTACTTTAATGAGAACTTAAATGCTTACCGTATATTTACGGAATGTTTACATTATGAATGTATTTATACTGTCACATAATGTCTACAGTTCTCTTATGTCAAAATATATAGTTTATTAAAAGATATCTGAAATAAACAGTGATAGAAAATTTAAGAAATTGGGCATTAGTTAATTGAATCTTACATCAATCAATTAATCAGTTACAATTAATCAGAATTGGAAAGCTTTGGTATTATGGGCTATATGAGAGGCTGTTTAGAGTTGTTGGTCAAATAAGTTTTCGAATTTGGATCACCAAAATCATATTTCAGTTACCCTAACATTGACGGTATTTCCATTTTTAATAGCACAAAGACCGAATTTCGTTTGATGTATAAGCGATCACTCGGAGTTCTTGAGTCTATTTGCACTTTATTGTGGTGAAACAATGCCAACTCTACAATACTATATGGGGACCTTTCGTCACAGAATTACAAGACATATTAATTAAAAATAGAGTTAAAATTGATCGTCATAAAATTATAGTTGCAATCGAAAGATTTGTTTGTGATACTCCTGAAATATTTTTTATTTAAGGTTATTTTATTTATAAGATAAAAGTATGTTTTCAACTGACGATTCATTACTGTTAAATTTACTATAAGAACGATCAATTTTAATCGTTACCATTGTTGCTAGAAATGTACTACATTGGGAGAAAATTATGGATATAGAATGGTTTCTAAATGTAGACTGGTTGAATTTATTTAATTTAGAGTTAATGCAACAATAGGGTAGATAAATGGCACATTTAATCTCTGTACTGCCTCACCTTTAATTTCTTTTGCACAAATCAGCGAAATTTCTAAGCAGTTGAAAAAAACGATTTTTAACAAAAGAACAGCATCGTGGAATACGAACGCTACAAAAAAAAATTTATTTTGGAACATAATTAGAATTACCACACGTTTCTAGTTTACTTTGGCCCTGGAAGTTTAAAAGAATTTGACCAAGCCAAGCCATTTCACGGTATTTCTGTCAACATTTAATCGTTTTATAGTATGTACACAAATGTCAAAAATTGTAAACAGATTTATACAAAGCTTTTACAGACCATATACAAGTACGTATTTTTAAAACCAATATGTAAGTGTATATGCACAACTACGAGGCTTATACTAAACGCTTACATAATTTATACATGTTAACTCTTTGAATGGGAAATTGCAATTGTATGATTATCTTTACAGACCAAATACATAGCGTTTACATTACGTTAACATGTTAACATTTTAAATATGGAAGTGTAAATGTAAATAAAATGTAAATGTATATATTCTATGTACTCTCTGTACATAGAATAGCGTTAACTTGTAATTAAAGGCTTACAAATGAAAAGTCAGCCATTTCTATGCAAAATTAATATTTGGCTGTTTTGAAAAAGTGGCTGTATTTTGCTGTATTAAAAAATTAAAAAATACATTTAATAAAACTTTATTGGGTTTTATAACTTTTGTTATAAATGTATTAGAAAAACTTAAATTTATGATAATATTTAAACAAATTTTGCATAATTTTATCTTTCTAAAATAAATTGAGAAATAAAATTTTTCTTTAAATAATATTCAATAATTTATTATTTTTATGGCGCGTTATTATTTTAGAATTATTTCCAAAATTTAATCGAAATTTTATTATTCGTTTGTAAATTTTGACATCCAACTATACAAAAATAGTTATGCCAAAATATAATATTTGCATTTATATATACAGAATATATTATGGACATTGAAGTATAAGTATTTATATATTTATTTATATTTTTTGTTTACAAAAAATCATGTAAAAGTATCAAAGTATGAGATAGTAACTTATTTGTAAATTAACCGTAGTCGTAAAAAATCGCATACAATTTGCTATCTGTAACGATACGTACGTGTTTGTAATCATACATAATTCTTACGTGCATCGACATCCGTAAAGGTTCAGTATAAACCAAATTTGTTCCCCAAAATGTATACAAAACACTTACGGCACGTTTAGGGTGTAGTTACCACTGTAACTTTACAAATACAGAGTAAATGTACGGTAATAAATTTGTAAACAAAGTTTGTTACTTGGGTAATGTAGACTCACCCAGAGCGTGCATTATGATTAGGAAAAACATTAATTATATTTGTTTTTCAGATTTTCTTACCAGGGACTCGCCATATCAACTACCATCACACTCGGAGGCATTTGCCACCAAGTAGAGGTAGCATCGTCATACTTTGCAGGGGACGGGACACAGATACCGCCTACGGTGGTACAGGGGCTGGTAGAATGGTGCAACAAGAAGAAGTGGCCTCTTATCATCGGTTGGGATGCAAATGCTCACAACGAGACATGGCGAAGTACGGATACAAACCAAAGAGGTGAGTGCTGTTAGAATTTTTAATAAAAGAAAACCTTAGCGTGTTTAACGTCAGGAACACTCCCACCTTTGTCACAAGGGCAAGACAGGAAGTGTTAGATTTAACGGTAGGAAGCATCGAAGTAGGTCAGTTCATAAAGAGCTGGAGAGTATCAAATGAACCCTCCCTGTCCGATCATAGAATGATTCTGTTTGAACTGGATAGTACGAAATATGAATAACCCCCATTTCGGAATCCCAGGAACACAAGGTGGGATCAATTTGAGGAGAACCTTAAAGAAAGTCTACTGCTAGTAACTGTTAGAGGGACAGTAAAACACTACGCCGCGCTGGAACAAGCTGTAGCGGAGGTAGATCTGGCAATCACTAAGGCGTTTGAAGCCAGCTGCCCAATTACTAAGGTAAAAGAGCAGAGAGAAGCGCTTTGGTGGAGTGAGGGCCAAGAAGGGCAGTTTCAAAACCTTTTGTGATAATATCTTGGCAGCGCCTGTAGCGGTTAGACTGCATAGGGCTTTGACGAAGGACGGTGTCAAGATTAAAACTTCGTTGAGAAGGCCGGATGGTACGCATATGGAGGATGAGCAGCAGAGAGCTGCTCTTCTTCTAGAAACACACTTTCCGGGAGGCATAAGCGGTTATTGCAATACGGTTGTAAGCTATTATTTCATAATACAGAAACATCATATAATATGTTAAACTTACGTTTAATACATTCTAATATATTAATATTTCTTTCAAATGCGTTGGAAACAACTTATTTCGCGAAATTATCTTGCAATTTTGTATATTACAAATTAACACTCAGTATTTCTTTTAAACGGAAAATGTACTAAGATTTCTCCTTCAAAAAAAAACTTTGTAGCTCAATTTTCGATATTAAATTGTTATATAAGAGATGAATATATCATCTTATCTCTCTTAGTCTCATCATTCGTTTCTGATTAGATTCTTAGTTTTGGTACTGTCAGTGCGGTCAAAGTGATATAGTAAAAAAAAATTGATTACGTGGCGTTTTGTTTTTGTCCTTAGAAAAATATTAATTTCTTGTTTAGTACGTGTCAAAAGTTTTTTTTGGTGATTCGTTTTGTTAATTTATTAACTTAATTTACATGCGTGTGCAGTCAAATCATATAGGGTTAATTTAGTGAAATTGTGATATAAGAAAGATGCTACAGGTGACTATTAACCCCAATGGTTCAGATATGGCCATGTAGAATTATTTTTTTTTATTCCAACAAATGCGCTAGTTAAATTTATCTTTAACTTTAAAACAAGTTCAAGTAGAACTACGGAAACTAAAGGGTGATTAGAAATTTTAAAAAAAAGTATTTCTGTTGTGTATGTTTTTTCTAATGATGGCGCTTGATACATTTAACTTTATAAAGAAATTATATAAAAATATGTATCATTTATCGTTACTAGAAATTAAAGAATCAAAAAAAAAGAAATTTTGTGCTGTGTATGTACCATTAACAGCGCTTGTTAAGTTTAGTTTTTAAATCAAAAAGTTAAGATAAATTTAATTAAAATCGAGGTTTGCATTCTCCTTCAACTAAATTTAAATTAATTAAGGCTAAATTTATTAGTCTAGAACAATCGCTGAAATCTCTTATTTTGTGTATAAATATTTAAATTATAATAAACAATTTACATGTTGGAATTTATATAATTATTAAAATCGATGTCGTGTACCTTTTGTTGACGTGTCGCCCACACTCGATTGTGTGTGGAATATTTGGGATATATCACAATATCACACGTTTGTGTTTGCCTGATCCACCAGTTTTTTTTGTTGCTGCAATTAACCATCGTCAAAATAACATATGCTAGCTGTTCTTTGCAAATATCTTCGTGCTTGAGGCTCTGGTCATATGTATGCTATCGTGGCTTGAGTCAGCAGGGGTATAAGGTCTTGTATGAGTACTGTACCATGCAACTGATGGATTTAACAGTTTTGTAAGGATTGAGTACCAGCATTCATCATTCCGCCCCCATCCGGTTCAATAGTGTATGGATTCCGACCTGTGTCTGACCTCAAATCCACAGTCACATGGTTCAACCTCCAGTCGTATTCACAAATAACTCATGTAATATTCATCTACAAGCGCGGGAGTGAATCATTCTATATATAGGTGGCTCTACAATTACTCAGCCTTTTAAAACGCCTCCACGGAACTCATCATTTTAGAGAACTGTCTTGGGAGACTATCCAATACGGGGTCAACTTAAATTCATTATATATATTGTTACTCCTGAAATTGAAATTATTTAATCACTTCATCATCTTAAGTCATCGTTTATTCATTCTTTTTTTGGAAAATTACTCGATATTCCGCCAACGTAATTCATCAAGTACTTTTAGTTTTTTATTGGAAGTTAATCAACCGGTGTCAACCTAAAACGCAACAGTTACACAACATTTATATAAAATTTTTGCTATTACAACCGTATTGCAACGCAACATTTATAAAACATTTTTGTTATTACAACAGTGTTGCGACGCAACTTTTGTATACAATTTTTGTGCTATTACTACCGAATTTCAACACACCATTTGTTTAAAATCTCTGCTATTGCTATCGAATTTCAACACAACAGTTATATATAATTTTTTTGCTATTACTACCGAATTTCAATGCAACATTGATATCCAATTTTTGTGCGATTACAACCGAAGTTCAACTCAACATTGATATACAATTTTTTTGTGCTATTACAACCGAAGTTCAACACAACATTTTTTTTATAAATTTCTGGCTGTCTACCGAATTTCAACGCAGCATTTGAGTATTATTTATGCAATTTTGGCAACGACACCTTGCCTATGGGATTTTTCGCTGCTGATGGAGGGCTAAGACCTTAAGACTTTGAAGCCTGGAGGATATAATCATGGGGTGAGCGAATTTTGTTTATTTTATTTACTTTTTTTTAACGTAGAGGTATGAATGCGTGTGAAAGGGTGTACAAGTGATTGAATGGGGCTTGCTTGTCGATGCGTGTGTGTGTGAACTGACGATGCGTGTAGCGAGACACATTCAGTCTAAATTGGAAATGATTATAATCGAAATATTTTTGCTCGGAGGTAATATCTCGTTTTCCAAATACATTTTTTTTTATTATGTTAAATTATATTACCTAAATTTATTAATTTATATTTTTATTAATTAAAAATCAATCCCAAATAATATGAAAACCAAACAAAAAAAAACAAATTCTTGTCATGTTTTATATTTATTAACCGTATTATACATTAACCAACTGTAAGCTACAGGTATTTGATTAAATTGGTTTTGAAATATTTATTTGACTTACAAATGAATTATAACATTTTTTTTCTGAGCGGCAAATAACTTTTTTTTGGTGATTTAGGGTGATGACGTATGGTTTTATTAATCTTGGAAATGTACTAATAAGGCACAAAGAAATAAACAATGAAGACTTTCAATATAGCGTGTGTCGTTTTCCCGTGCTCTGAGATTTGATTCTCGGTTTACCAGCAATGGCAGTGGTTTACGAGCTGTAGTATATTGATCAGATGGCAGCAATACAACTTATTCTTGATTACTACCATTGGCGGTACTGGCTGCAGGTCTTTGAGCTTAATTGTCTTGCTTCGCAGTCTGGGTGTGTGGGTGAATGTTAGCGTGTATGCAGCGTGGGTGTGTAGGCGTATGGGAATGATTGTGGGGGTTGGACGTGCTGATCGTGGTTCTTTCGCAAAAGGGGTCGCCAGAGTTTCATTTTTTTTCATTCGTATTGTTTCCACTTCTGTTTGTTCACGTAATTTGCGTACATTTCTGCATTTGTGTTGAAGCAGCGGGTATCAATCTATCAAATCCACGGTGACTGAGCTTTAGTCGTTAAGGCGTTAAATAACTCTAGGTACGCATCCTGCTATGCCATTCTCATTGGTTCGCCAATGAGAAAGCTCTTCATTACAAAAGTGATTGATTAATTAATATCGATAGAGGTAGTGATATAGTTGAAAAATATTCTTTCAATAATTGAGCAGGAATACCATCAGGTATTTCACACATACTGTCCTCAAAATATTTTAAGCCATTCGAAATTTTTTCAGAAGTAATATCAGGGATTGATATATTATTTTTAAAAGTAAATATTTTGAAGTGATGAGTAATTTGCGAAAGTTTGATTTTATACACACTCTGGAAGTAATCGGCAAACGAACTACATACTTTTTTAAGATCAGAACTTTTATTACCATCATAAGTCATAGTTAATGGAAAGCCAATTGGTTTTACACTTACTATTCACAAATTTCCACAACTTTTTTGGATCATTAGATATGTTAGACTGAATTTAAATGAGATATCTTGTATAACATTCATGCTGGTATACTGAGAAATCGTTAAAGATACATAAATAATTGTTTTTATTTTAATCAGTTAAACTTTTCTATTTTGATATCAAGTTACTAATATTTGGTTCTATACCTACAGATCAGGAATCTAAAACAATCGCCTTTTTTATACGTTATGATTTATTAATGATTTATTGCAATTCTCACTTAACAAACTCACCATTCTTGGTTTCACCCCATAAACTTATCATAATTGGTAACATATTCAAAAATTTAACGACATACTAACTTCAAACATAATTAAAATTAAATATACTCCTTCAACCTTCTTCTTGCTTACATTAAATATTAATAAAAATTCTGATTTAATTAAACCATAAAACCGTTCACATTAAAATCGTCTTACATTCAATTAATTTATTTACATCAAAAACATAAAACATACAATGTGAAACCATTTATAATGAGAAAATTCGTAATCAAATAGAGGAGGAAAAATATCCCACTAGTAACAACAACAGCAACACATAATAAAAAACAATAACAAAATAAACAGATAAGGAAACATATTTTAGAATCCTTTATGGAATGGGATATTTTTGAATAGTAAAATATTAACGTCAATCAAATTGACAATCAATTATAGTCGAAAATAATTGAATATACACATAAATTGTTTTTGCTTCTCATCCTATATAAAAATTTAGATTTTACTTAAAGGAATGGCATTTATTTATTAACAATAAATTTTGGATACTAAAATAAAAATATATCCAGTATTTAAAGGGAGAGTTAAGATATCAAACTATACGTTACTTTTCTTAATCATTACGCAAAACACTCAAACACTCCGGCAATCAATCATTTTCCAAATACAATACATAATTGACAAATTAATAGAAATTATCTAACACAATTTTGTTATTTTCTAGTTCTTCTGATTATCTAGATATATAATATATCCATTGAAAATATTATTACAAGTGAAACTGACATGTTTATTATTAAATTTTGAAATGATTTGAATTTTTATTGATTTTTCAATTAAGTTAATTTGACTGTCGAATAAAGAAAATGAGAAAAGTTATTTGGAAGAAATAACATACATAAGTTGTTTTTTGTATTATTTTGTGGAGTTGATCGAAGGATAATTTGATTAAGAAAAATCCAAATTATGTTGTTATTTGAAGGAATTTTTCATATTAAATCGATGTAGTAAGATTTGGAAAACTTCGAAATAGAATGGAAAAAGCATATTAAAAAGTATTCCAATACCTTAAACCTTTTAAGATCGAGGTCTCCCAACAACATAAGCTTTGAGGTGTTGATACGCTTGATAACAAATAAATTTTTAATATTTGTCATCTCAATTCTCAAAGTATTCTCCCCAAAACGATTGTAAATGAAGGTCAATCTTTGCTAATGTAAATACGCACGCTATATGGGTTGCAAAGACGTAACTCAAATCTTATATGTCTGAAAAGTAAATTGTTCTCTAAGGCTTCATTGTTTTCAGGAACGATAGAGCATCAAGGCAGAAAGGTGTTGTGTGCATATGGGTCATTTTTTTACAAACCCAACACCTTTCTGACCGACACATTTTTGATTTGACTGAACTTTTTTTACGGGTTTTATATTGAAAAAAAAGATATACGTGTTCGAGAATTATTTTTTTTTTGGCAAATAGAGTGAATCTAAATTTCGAGAGTTTTCCCATCTAATGGACTTGGCACTTTGACGCAGTGATGGAGCTCAGTAGAGTCAGTGATCTTAGGAGCTACAACGGTAGGGTCACCCATGTCGTTAGGTCCTCGGTGAGAATCGAAGTCAATATCAAGTCTAAAACCCAAAGCAAAAGTAGACAAGTACGCTGAAAGCTTAGCATGGTCAAAGGGTTGCTTGATTACTAGTACGGACTGGGTCCCGGACGTCCTCCAGTTTCAATAACCTTACTACAGCACAGGTCTCTGTTGTGGTTAACCAATGTACCTCCCTATTTTCTCCATATATATTGTGTGGAAAACAATAAAGTTTTAGATAAGAGCAATGCTTCTCCAAACGCATCACATAAAATAACAACATAACTGTGCACCATGTCCTGTCAGGATCATGCCTGATTTATCAGCTTATCCTAATCCAGACAGCACACATGCCATGTCTGACTCTAGGATCATGCCTGATTTATTAGCTTATCCTAATATGCGGATAGTGCACATACCATGTCTGACTCTAGGGTAATGTCTGGTTCACCAGCTTACTCTAAGTCAGACAGAAGACCTGTACGATATAGACAAAAATCTCTAGTACCTAAATTAAGTTATTAAGTTGCGTTCAGATTAATCTACACAGATCAGGAATGGCCTCAGTTATTTTGAACCGGTTAATCGAACAGGATGCTCACGAGCTTGCGTTTATATAGGAGCCGTGGGCAGACAGTAAAAGAATAAAAATTCTATCGTCAAACAAAAATACAAAGCATATATACAATACATACATATATTTCTCAGATGTGTAAAGACCACGAACCGCAATTCTTTTCAACAAGCAACCGAAAATATTTCCATTGAAAGAATTTATCTGTAGATCACAATCTGAAGATCACAACTGTCCAGATAGAAATTCATCTTCCTTGGGGTGGGTTTCGTAAATTCATTTTAGCTTCTGCATACTTCTCGAAGGATGAGGACGAGACACCAGCAGAAGTGGTAGAGAAACTCATCAAGTATTGCAACAATAGCCTCTTTAACCTCATAATAGCGTGTGATGTTAACGCTCATCACACCGTGTGGGGAAGTAGTAACATTAACACCCAAGGCGAGCATCTGCTTCAATTTTTGTATATAAACAATATGTCTATTGCAAACAAAGGTAGCTTTAGAAACGCAATCAAAGGTGTGGTTCTTGACCTTACTCTAACTAACATAAACGCTACTAACCATATTAAGAACAGGCATGTGTCGAAGGAAGCTTCCACGTCTGATCATACTTATATATGTTTCAACATAGAACACTACCCAAAGAGCATCCAATACTTAAGAAACCCGAAAAAACAACTGGGAAGTTTACATAACATACCTTCATGATAATGTAAATAGTTGCAGCAGTATCAACTCTACATTTGAGCTTGACTCTGCAGTAAATAATTTGCAAGAAATTATCACTGAGGCATACAACCTTAATACTCCAATAACTCAATCCAAAATATGCAAAGATGTACCTTGGTGGCATGGTAACTTGGAGAGGAAAAGGAATAAAGTTCGCAAGCTCTTTAACAGAGCAAAAACAATAAATAATTGGATAGAAGAGGAATTACTGAAGAGCTCTAACCAATTATAATAATGAACATCAAAAAGCAATAGCTGGAAAGAGCTCTGCAATACGATTGAAATAGCCACAAAGAAAAATAGAAACTCGCATATCATTGCGTGGATTATCAAGATGCTACAGAGTCGGAAGATAACGGCTACACTAGTTGATTATTCAGTGACTGTTACTGCATTTAGAGGCTGTTCGCAAGTGGATGTGCTCTCGCCGCTGCTTTGACTAATGGTGGCCGATGATCTCCTCGCTAAGCTAAATGATTCCAGCTCCAACACTGTAGGCTATGCCGACGACTTGGCAGTCATGGTTAGAGGGAAACATGACTCCATTTTCACTGGTCGAATCCAGACAGCTCTTAATATTGTATCATAGTGGTGCAACAGATTGGGACTGTCGATCAACCCCCGAAAAACGAGCATTTTCGTTTTCACAAACAGGAGAAACTTTAATTTCATTTCTTCTGTTCTAAACGGCGATCCAATACAAACATCAAAAGAGGTTAGATATTTGGGTGTGATCCTGGATAGCAAACTAACCTGGAACTCACACCTGAAATATATCTCCGATAAGGCAAACAAAGCTTTTTTCACACGCAGCAACCTGTTTGGGAAAACATGGAGTCTTAGCCCAAAAACGATACTTTGGTTACACCAAAGTATTATAAAACCAATTCTTACATATGCAGCTCTAGTTTTGTGGCCTAAAACGAGCCAAATAACTGCTCAAAATATGTTTACAAAAATAGAAAGGCTTGTGTGTCTTAGTGCCACAGGTGCTTTCAAAACCACACCAACGTCAGCAATGGAAATTCTTCTAAAGCTTTCTCCATTGCACCCACATGTTAAGTCTGTAGCGGTTTTGAGCATTCATAGACTGCAGCTCACAGACGGGTTTAAGCCGGGCAATCTAAGCGGACACCTTAAAGTCCTTTCTGAATTAGAAGCTGAACTACATACTTACCATATTTCGGATTGTATGCCAAAAGCAATAGATTACGACAGACACTTTGATGTCAAGATAATGGCCAGAGATCGTATTAAAAACTACATACGGTCACTGCCACACAACGCCAGCATCTGGTACACAGATGGTTCTCAAACTAACATGGGCATGAAACAGGAGTGTTTGGTCCTAGAACAGAACAAACGGTTGCATTAGGCACCACAACAACCATATTTCAATCCGAAATGTTTGCTATAAGCAGTTGCGCTTTGCTATGTGCTGAAAGAAAATACCAAAATATTGAAATATATATTATCTCTGACAGCCAAGCAGCACGCTTGGCACTAAAATCTACGCGTTTTGATTCAAAACTGGTATGGGAATGCTACCAAAATCTATTAAAAATCTTCTGCAATAATATAGTAACACTTGTGTGGGCTCCTAGCCACACAGGGATACAAGGAAATGCTATCGCTGACGATTTAGTAAAGCAAGGTGCCAATAAAAAGTTTTGGACCGGGACCATGCTTCGGAATGGTCAAGAGTTCGCTCATAAGCACAATCCAAACATGGGAACAGGAAAAAAATGCTAAATTATGGAAAAGCAGAGAGGTACTAGTACACTCCAAGAAGTTTCTAGGTAGCCTACCCGTTTCACCCTTAAAAACAATCGACTTAAACAGAGAGTCTTTAAGAATTTTAACGTAGTGCGTTACTGGACATGGTCCTTTAAACTCTTAACAAAATAGGCCTTGCTGTTTCCGACAGGAGTATATTCTAAACTTCGACGTGGCAACGATGGAACACACCATCTGCAGCTGTCCTGATCTCTCTTGGTACAGATACATCTAACTTGGTCATAGAAGACTAACACTTCCATTATCACAAAACGGCACTCCAATTGAGGTAATTAGTTTTATTAAAAGTCTTAACTTGGATGACAGAATACAACCAGTAACGCCACAAATGATGACTGACTAATAACACAATCAGGGTAAGCACAATAGACCTTCAGGTCGCAGTGCTTCTTGAACTGTTAGTCTCAAGGCCCTCCAATAAAAAAAAATTTCGAGAATTTCGGAAGAACTTCAGTTCTATTACAGATAGAAACTTATGTTTTTTACTTTAAAACAAAAAATGGAATTTTAACACAGAAAAAAGTAAATAAAAATTGTTAACAAATTCTTATTTAGGACCGTTTCAGGACCTACTGATTCTAAAAAAGCATAAAAAAATGGATGTCTGCCTTCCGGCCGGCCGGCTGGCAGTCACAACCGACGAAATCTAGAAAACGGCTGAAGGGATAAACGAAAAACTTTGAATTCTAAGAATAGGTACACTGAATGGGAAGAAGCGAAAGGACGATGTGTTCGATAACTGTACCGGAAGTGTGTCAAAAAGTCGTCAAGTGTGTAAAAACAAGGAAATATGCATATTTTTTGCTTAAAATACGTTCATTTTAAGTGATAATGAGTAGGAACAAAGAATGTGGAGAAATCTGGATGGTCGGGATTGGTATGTGAGATCAAAATCTAGATTATTGCATTATGAGTTTGTCAAAAAAAATGTTGTCAAGTGTGTCAAAAGAAAGATTTATTTTTTACCCAATTTTTTGGAAAAAAATAAAATTAATAATTTGTATAACATGAAATTTTATTATTATTATAAAGAATTATGGCATTATAAATTTGTCAAACAAATGATTTCATATATTTTTTTTGCCAATTTTTTGGAAAAAAAATGTAGCTGTTTTTATGACGAAAATGTAATTGGAAATGAAATTGGACATGGAAATTTTTGAATTTGTTATAGTTTTTGAAATATTTTTGGAATTTTAAAAAAAGTTTGTATTTTTGATTTTTAATAGATTTTGCAATATTTTTAGGATATAAATTAAAAACTAATAACACTTGTTTTTATATTTCGCAAATATGTTTTTATTTTTATTTTCTAAAAATTTTTTTTTTTTGCTCAATGCATTTCGGCTTACGCCATTATCAAGAGCGATTCAAAAAGTTTTTTTGGAATGTTTTTGGAATTTTAAAAAAAATTTAAATTTTTAATTTTGTTAAATTTTTGCAGTATTTTTAGAATTTTTGAAAAATATTTTTAGAATTTTTAAAAAGTTTGATTTTATTTAATATTTACAATATTTTTGGAATTTTGAAAGTAATATGAATTTGTGATTTGGTAATATTTTCTCGAAACGCTAAATGGAGAGGTTTTTGAGTAGTTTGCTGAGTGTATCATCTTTTCACTAAATTATGTTAATCTATGATCTGTAATAATTTTCCGGCATCGTATTGATGTTTCGTGTTAGTTTTGTAATAAATTTCTAAACAGAGATAAAAAATACATGTACTTTAACAGAAGGTTATGTTTGATATACATCGCTGCCCAAAAATAAAACAATGTCCTCATAAAAGTTTTTTGCCGAAAACTATATCAAAATCCTTAGCCCAGACTGAAGTCTTGATATCTAATGTGTGTACGTAAGAAAATCCAGAAGTTCAGTATCTTGTTCAATAAAAAACTATTGGATTGGATTTTTCAAAACTAATTCTGGCTGCGAAATTAAAAAATCATCGATTTTATTCGGAATCAAATTGTTTTATGTCTTTAATTGTTAAATGGCTGTGATAATTAAAGTACTGTAAGTTGCAACATGTGATAGTTATAATAATAATATTATTTTCTTTCTTTTTTGACTAGTATAAGACTTTTTAATGTAAATAGAAGTCTTTTGTAATAAACAAAATAAATAATTAAATAGTTTAATTGCTCACAAAAATCCCTAATATTGGAATATGTTAAATTTCTTAATGTGATAAAATTTATTGTTTTATAATCTAATCTTAAAAAAAAAAATCAAAATTTAATTCGAATTATAAAAACGACTTTCCATACATCGGAACGTATGTCGATGTTAGACTGACTTCCTGGTTTTATTTTATAATAAAGTTAAATAAATTACAATAAGAGTTAAGCTATTCTATTGGCTGTAATATTTTATATAGAAATGATCGTGTTGAAATGATCATAGAACATCATAACTGCTGTATTCTGATCTATACGTCTGTTCCATACATGATGGCTGATCAAACTTTCGTCGTATTCCATCCGGCTCGAAGGACCATGTCTTCTTTAAGCTTAATGGCAGCCTCGTAGAAATCAAGAAATTAACTTTATATCAATTTATTTACTTTGTTTGAATAATTAGCATAATTTTTATTACTAAATTCAACAAAAGTACTACTTGATCTAACTTCATGTATTTCCAACCAAGAAAACCATAAATTCTAACCAAGAAAAACATGAATTATCATTACATGAAAGAAGCAAATTTTATGTGTCATTATTGTTCATGCGTAAAAATATAATTTATACAATACTAGTTAAGAAATACAAGATTAACTTTTATGGTGAAGATAAATTGTGTATCTAAAAGACTGGGCTAAAACCTCATTTTATACCCGCAAGAATTCTTGTGACTTTTCTAAACGTCGCTGTCCTGTGGTTTCTGATTTAACAATATAGCGTTGAATTTGTTAGGAAACTGTTCACCCCATAAAAGCTCATTTGTTGAAACACTGTTTGATTCATGAACAAAAGTATTTAATTTGATTTATCTCACTCTTGAATCAATGTATTCAAACAACTTATCCGAGACACACGACTTATCGTCTTTTTTTCTTGTATTTTGTTTTCTCTTAATGCAGGCTTAAATGGTAAATTTTTTTATACCATTGATTTAGGAAATTTTCAACAAGAACAATAATTTTACTTTACTCCATAAAATCAGTCTTAAAATGATCTCGGAATTATTGCATAAGATAGAGCTTTTGATTTATTATAACTATGTATATATGCTTTCCATTTAATTATTCTTAGGTAAATTTATTTTAAATGATAAATGATTTTTTTATAAATTTAAAAGTTGTCTTCCCTGATATTTTGTAAGGAAATTTATATTTTCAAGATTGTCTCACAACACACTGATATTTTCTAGTTTTAGCTTTATTGAATTAATTATCTACATACGATTAAAACGCGAAAAAATTAATGTTTGTACCAACGATAATATCTAAAACTTTAATGTCACATATTTGTCTTATATTATTACTTTATCCCAGCCTGAAAAAATTAGTTTGATGTTTGGAGTTTTTATTAATTGTAACGTAATTTGTCTTTGTATTATTCTTAATTTCATTGAAAACGATAATTTCAAGTTTCTCAATTCAATTATTTAAGACGAGCTTATTTTACACTTTTCACTAATATGCAGAAACACATACAAAACTTTTTTAATCAAAAATTATTTTAAAAACAACTCGTAAGTTGGTTGCATTATAACAAACAAAATAGGGAGGGGCTAAAATCTTATAGCTCTGGAATGTCAAGACTTCGGTCTGGGTTAAGGATTTTGATATAGTTTTCGGCAAAAACTTTTATGAGGACATGGTTTTTAGTTTTGGGCAGAGATGTATATCCAATATAACTTTTTGTTAAAGTATATGTATTTTTTATCTCTGTTTAGATATGTATTACAAAACTAACATGAAACATAAATACGTTGTCGGAAAATTATAACAGATCATAAAGTAACATAATTTAGTGAAAAAATTATACAATCAGCAAACTACTCAAAAACCTCTCCATTTAGCGTTTCGAGAAAATATTACCAAATCACAAATTCATATTTCTTACAAAATTCCAAAAAATTGTAAAATTAAATAAAATCAAAAATTCAAACTTTTTCCAGACATAATTCTAAAAATATTTCACCAATTATTACAAAATCAAAGATTAAAATTTTTTTCAAAAATTCTAAAAATATTGCAAAAATTATAACAAGATCAAAAATTGTAACATTTTCCAATATTATAAAAATTATAATAAAATCCAAAATTTAAAATATTTCACAATTCTAAAAATATTCCAAAAATTCTTACAAAATCAAAAATTGAAACTTTTTTCAAAATTCAAAAAATATATATAAAATCCAAAAAATTTATTTCTTCAATATTCTAAAAATATTCCAATAATTAGAATGAAATCAAATATTTAAACTTTTTCTAAATTCTAATAATATTCCAAAAATTCTTAAAAATTCAAACTTTTTCCAAATTTCTAAAAATATTGCAAAAATTATAACAAGATCAAAAATTGTAGCATTTTCCAATATTATAAAAATTATAATAAAATCAAAAATTTAAAACATTTCAAAATTCTAAAAATATTCCAAAAATTCTTACATAATCAAAAATTGAAACTTTTTTCAAAATTCAAAAAATATATATAAAATTCAAAAAATTTATTTCTTCAATATTCTAAAAATATTCCAATAATTAGAATGAAATCAAATATTTAAACTTTTTCTAAATTCTAATAATATTCCAAAAACTCTTAAAAATTCAAAAATTCAAACTTTTTCCAAATTTCTAAAAATATTGCAAAAATTATAACAAGATCAAAAATTGTAACATTTTTCAATATTATAAAAATTATAATAAAATCAAAAATTTAAAACATTTCAAAATTCTAAAAATATTCCAAAAATTCTTACATAATCAAAAATTGAAACTTTTTCAAAATTCCAAAAATATTTCAAAAACTATAGCAAATTCAAAAATTTCGATGTTTACGTTAACAAACAGCTAAATTTTTTTTTACCAAAAAATTATCTAGTAAAATAAATGAAATCATTTTTTTGACACACTTGACAATATTTTTTTGACAAACTTATAATGCAATAAAATTCTTAATAATAATACTTTCATGTTCATTATATATTTCTTTTCATACAAATAACTATTTTAGTTTTTCAAAAAAAATAAATGAAAATCACTCTTTTGACACAATTGGCATTATTTCACGTCATGTCATTTCATGTCGTACAAATAATTAATTTTATTTTTCCAAAAAATTAGGTAAAAAAATAAACAAAAATTTTTCTTTTGACACACTTGACAACATTTTTTTGACAAACTTATGATACCATAATCCTTTATAAAAATAAATAAATTTCATGTCATACAAATATATTTCATGTCAATCAAAAAAGTAATTTTATTTTTTTCCAAAAATTGGTAAAAAAAATAAATAAAAATCGTTCTTTTGAACATTTTTTTGACAAACTTGACAACGTTTTTTGTCAAACATATAATGCAGTAATCTAGATTTCGGTCTCACATACCAATCCCGACCATCAAGATTTCTCCAAATTCAATACTCCTACTCGTAATCACTTAAAGTGGAAGTTTTATAACCAAAAAATATGTGAATTTCCTTGTTTTGACACACCTGACGATCTTTTTGACACACTTCCGGTACAGTTATAGAACACATCGTCCCTTCGGCTCTTCCTATTGAGTAAACCTATTTTTAAAAATACAAATTTTTGGAACCCGTCTAGCGGTTTTCTAGATTTTGTCGGTTGTGACGGCCGGCCGACAGACAGACATAAATTTTTTTTTTGCTTTTTTAGAATCAGTAGGTCCTAAAACGTCGAGAAATGCCAAAAAAGTGGGAGGAAGAATTTCACTTTTAGCTAATGAATATAATACTTAGGTTTTTCAGACCGAAGTAATACTTTTCGACATGATGGCATAAAAAAAAACTTTTTTCTTAATTTTACAAAGTGTTCGTGTTTTAAAAATTATATGTTGATGAAAAATGAAGAATTTTTGTTCAGCTTTAAGTTTGAGTCCCCACGTGTTAAGATTTTTCAATAGAGCTATAGCTCCAGATTCCATATTATAAAGATAATTATAACAAAAAAAATTGGTCATATTTTCTCCAGATAAATTCTTTATCCAATTTACGAGCATAAAATGCTCTGAAATAGCTTTAATAGTAATAAGAAAGCTGAATAATTTGCTCTGAAGAATCGATTTCCGATTGCACCATTTTTTTCATAAGACATATCGGAATTTTGATTCGTTGTTATAGCAATATAGCTATATAGCACTGTTGGGTTTTATAACACATCAGCAATAAAACATTATTTTAAATAAACATCCGTCTACCACCGCATGACGTTGTATTCATAATATTATAATTACATAAAAAATTAATTAATTTTGAATTATTATAGGTTGAAAAGCTTGAAACGTTGTTACTTTTTTCTTATATTAATTTCTTAATAGCACTTCTATTCTACAAATTAAAATTAAAAATAAAACGAATTTTTTTTTCAGTTTAACAAAATATTCAAAATCAAAAGTTCCATCCACTTAAATTCAATTATAAAATAAATCTTGTTTGTTTGTTCTTGTTTTAATAAAAATTAAATAAAGAAATTATGAATTAAATATTCGTTTATAATATTGTTATTACTGTTGTTGTGTTATTGTTAACGAATTTTTATTGAGTGTATTTAAGTATGAACAAGTAGTTGATAGATTTACGTCTAAAGTTTTTTGATTGGAGTGGATTTTTGATTGTGATGTGAAACAAACAAAAAAAAGTTTAATTGTGACTGAATAAGCTTCTGTCGAAATTTTGATTGTAAATATTTCCACATGTTAGCTTCTTTATTTTTTATTTTTGCCAAAGAAACAAAAAATCCCGTTTTTTAAAATTGATATTTTTAATAATAATTGAATTAAATTTATATTGCAATGTAATAACTTCATCAATTTTATATAAAAAAAAATTAAATAATTTTACGATGTTTGGTACAAATTATTTTTTAAAACATTTTATTTTTTGAAAATCATTTAGCTTATTGCAATTTGTCAAGATTAATATTTATAATTATATTTTTACTATTACATACATTACTATATGAGCGATAGTAATAAAATATCGTTCTTACCCCTAAATTGAAATAAATATTTTCTTTCAAAAACTAACAGATTTAATTTTTGCTTCAAAATTAATGCATTCCAACGTATAAAGTAAATAATTTTTGTGATTGTTTTTTTCAATTATACTTGCAAAATTATTGCTATAAAAATATATAAAAAGGATGACGAAAAAGTACTAATCTTCCTATTTTGCAAATGAAATGAAAGAAAAGAAAAATAAAATAACTAAAAAAAAAACTCCAAAGGAGAGCAATCGAAAAACTGCAAATTTCTGTAAACTCTGGTTTTGATAAATAAATAAATAACTGCTTTCATGTCTATCATTTGCAGTTGATTTATTTATTAATATTGCCTTTAATTGAAATTAAGAAAATTTCCTAAATGTTTGAAAAAACCGCACTATGTGTTTTTTTGTTGGGTGGTAAAGTCTGTAAAAACAATAGTTTTGCACAGTTTTTGCTAACTAATAAATACTAAAAGTTTTGATATTTATTTTGGTCATTTCAAACAACCAGTTAAAGTTGCTTAATTTATATCATCAAAAATACAAAACTTCTATATTACCCACAATAATATGACATCATTACAGTATACAGTTCCAGGATTTATATGCTTTTGAGACAAACTTTTGTTCTTGTTTACTTAACAAATTGTACAGAGTTTCTTTGAAAATGTTGTTACAACAAATACAATACAATCATTGCTGTTCAAATTATTTGAGGGTCAATAGTATTTATATTAAAGTTTCAAATTTCAAGTGGAAGTTGAGTACAACACTAGTTTGGGAATGTTTTAGATATATTATAATAAATAAATCAAAACAAAACGCTGATTTTCATATCATGCTTAATGCTTATGTTAATGATTATGTTTTATAAGTACGAACTATCATCAAAATGTCAAGGTTTTAGACTAAATTGTCTATAATATTAATACAACCTTGTCGGTTTATATTAATTATTTGTTTGCTTTGAGATTTTAGTTCCGATTAATTTAGAAAAGTGATTGGTTTATCTGTCAAATTAAGATTAATTCTTATTAATTAATTTCAGTTTGCGTTTTGGTAGAAAAATATGTGAAATTTACACAACTTTTTAGCCACTTGTTAGATACATCCATGTTAGATGCATTTCATAGTGAAAACTACTGTATAAAGCTCTCAAAAAAAAACCATAACAGTAAAAATGAAAACTAATTCAGAAAACTTTTCAAATCACTGCAACGTAAACTTCTTAAGAAAAGTGTTTCAAGTGGAATAAACTTGAAAAGAGATTTCCTTATTTTTTGTCTGATTTGATTAGTCTCTCGTCTTATAATTTAACAATGTTAGCTTGATATCGCACACAAAGTGCACGAAACTTTAATTTTATTTTCTCTATCATAAAAATAGTTTTCAAAATGTAATTAAAGTTTTCTAATTTGTATCCATAGTTTTCTTTTCTCGTTTGATGTAAGAATGATGAAATAATAGTATTATCTTAAAAGAAAAACAAATATTTTTATTCACAACAACAAGATTACTTAATCTGTCGTTTTCCAACTTTTTAAAAGCTGGGAAGTACTTGTTTGCTAACTTTTGCTTCCCAAGCGGTTGGGAAGTAACAATTCCCGACCTGAGTAGGAATTTTGATTGCACATTTTACGAGAGTCTCACTCTTTCATCTCTCTTAATTATTAGCAATTGATTAGAAAATAAAAGAAACAAACAAGTAAAACTTTCATAAAATATGTGACTTTAAAGTTTAATCCCCAATCCGGAATTTAAAGTAGAATTTTCGTTAAAATGTTTTCATTTTGGGTATTAAATTTATTTATAAATATTTTAAAAAATAAATAAAAAAACAAAATATTAATTATTATTGAAATTAATAGTTATGTTAGAATTTTCATAGCCGTTCATTGTCAATGACAATCCCTGTTTCTGATAAGATGAAAAATTGATTTTCTGCACCGAATTGTTTGTGAAACTTTTCAAGGTACATTTGCCTTCTCCAAAATTGTGGTTCTCAAATGACAACATGTTTGCAATTTTTTCTTGTCCATCCGTAGAATCCTCTGCATATCCTTCGGCTACAGAGCTAGATTTTCATCCCCCCAATAGTTTTAATCGCAAAACATCACAGCCATTATTTGCAAACAATGTAGCTGCAGTGCGTCTAAAACCATGCCCAGTGAGCGTGCCCACATTGTCCAGTTTCAAAAACTCTGTTTTTTTTTTTAGGAAACTGTGCAATAGAGTTATGCCCAAATGGTTGTTTGGTGATTTTTCCGCTTCTTATTTGATAGAAAAATCTGTCTATATCATTACACTTGTTCATTTAAATGTAATTTGTTAAGAAATTAATCTACTGAATATTGGTCACTGCAAATGATCTGGATATCGACCATTTCAGATCAAATTGAGAGGGGGTCTTAGGTGACCATTTCCGATTTGTCTGAAAATGCGTTAATAGATTCGTCTCATGAAAAAAAAAACTAATTTGACCGAAAAAATTTAATAAGTGGTTTTTCAAGAGATATCACCATACAAAGTTTCGCGAAAATCGGGAAAAATCAACAAAGGCGTCAAATTCAAAAATTCACAGCTCTTTCATTTTTTATCCGATTTGCGTCAACAGTATATCGTTGGAAAGGTAATTTAGTTTACTTTAAGATAAATTATTCAAAATTTATTGTTGCTTAACGCAAAGATGGTCAAAGTGTGAGTTTTAATATATTTTCACCCTTCGGCTCAAAACCTTACCGTTAATTTTTTTTTTTAAGGTCAACAAATAAACTTTTCAACGATATGCTGTTCTTAATGGTATCTTGATTTGTTAGGTTTTTATTGAGTTTTTTATGAAATATGCCATGAATTTTCAGTACAAAAATTTACCGCATGAGTAAAAAACTTGACCATATTCTCTATTCGGTCACAGGTAACTAACTAAATATCCCTTTTTTCTATAACATCTAGAAACAAAAAAATTCAAAAAGTAACAACATGCTGAAACGATTAAAATGTAAAAGGTTAGAGCGACGAGGTGCCAATATTATTTGTTCCTTTTGATATGTCTATGTATTTTTAACTAGGAGGGCCCGGCATGCTTCGCTACGCTTATAAATAAAGTTTTTGCGTAGACATTTTGTTGACGTAGAAGCAATGATTTCAAAAAGTGGTAATGAGAAATGCTAGCACATAATTTTTAATTTTTCTTTTTAAATATATTTTTTTTTTTTAATAAAATGTGTTTGTGGGTTTAGAATATGTGTCACAACAACACATAAATACCTTTTAAGACCTAGGTCTAGACCTGGGTCCCCTAACAACTGGCGTTCTAAGGTGTCGATTAACGCTTTTTTTAAACATCTGTGGGTTGAAGCCACCTGAGACTAAGTGTTTCGGCAAACTATTCCATTTGTACGCAGTTCGGACAAAGAAGTCTCTCTGCGATCTGCCAGTATGACAGCGCGGGATCTTTACCGTTTCACCGGTTGCGGCAGCCGATTGCCGAGTGGAACCGGGGTAAGAATAAGTTTGAGGCATGATGCCGCTGATTTCATCTGAGCACTGCTGATGACGATATTTGTAAAAAACAACGAGGTCAGCAACAGTGCGACGATGTTGTAGGGAATCAAGTTTTGATGTCAAAGCTCGATCACCCACAATTCGTATAGCTCGCTTTTGAACAGAGTCCAAGAGGGCCAAGATGGAAACAGAGGCAGCACCCCAAACTTGACAGCAGTACTCCATACAGGGACGAATATAGGACTTATAAACATGGAGCAATTGGTATGGAGTGAAAAATTTTTTGCATCTATTTAGGAAACCGAGTTTTTTAGACGCGCTTTTTGCCATCGCCATTACATAATCGTTCCAGAGTAGGTTATTTGAAACTGTGACACCCAATAAACGAATGTTTTTACATTCACCTATTGGTTCATCACACATACTAAATAAAATATCTTTGGGGAACTCGGTCTTTAATCTGAAAACAATCAACAGCTGTGTTTTGGTAGAGTTGAAATTGACAAGGTTTTGTTCACCCCAGTCGGCGACTTTATTCAGGAGAATATGAATGAAAAATAATCAGAACTCTAGCTGATCAGTTCGGATATATGACAAACTACCGATCAAATAAGTTTTCAAGTAAGCTTATTTGATCTTTAACTTATTTGATCGCTAATTTGTCATATATCCGAACTGATCAGCTAGAGTTCTGATTATTTTTCATTCATATATTTAAAAAGAAAAATTAAAAATTATATGCTAGCATTTCGCATTACCACTTTTTTAAATCATTGCTTCTACGTCAACAAAATGTCTACGCAAAAACTTTATTTATAAGCGTAGCGAAGCACGCCGGGCCCTCCTAGTACTCATAAAAGAAGAAAAGGTTTTTGAGAAAAGTGAGAAGAAATCAGGTAACAATGACTTCTGGGAAGACGATATTTTTTGTGAAAACTCTATCATCTTTGAACAAATGACCTTGGTCAGATGTATCATAAATATAAAATTTCAAACGTTCAAACGCACGCACTCTACTTGCAGCAACATACAATTGACCATGTGTGAATACAAGTTCTTTAAGTAAAATGGCAACTCTGTTGAATGTCTGACCTTGAGATTTATTAATAGTCATAGCAAAAGCAGGAATAATAGGGAATTGAGTTCTTTGAAATTTAAATGGAAGAAGAGTTCCAGAATAAGTCAAATGAATGCGTGGAATTAGAATGCGTACACCTCGCATGACACCAGTCAAAACTTCACAATCTATTGAATTTCGGTGCATAAGTTTTACACGCATTCGTGTTCCATTTACTAATGCTTGACCTGTATTTAAATTACGTATGAGGAGAACAATGCAATTCACTTTCAAATTTAATTTATGAAGTGGCAAACCTCCGACACTCAATTTATTTAAAAATTCTATTGGAAAATTGTTCTGCTCACGAATGTCATCACAAACAACTTTATCAAAACTTAAATATGTTTTCTCCTCTCCTGGCATAATACTCAAGATTTTAGAATTGATTTCATTGCAATCATTGTTTTTGGGGGCTAAAATGACGGAACTCAAAATGTCATCAGATAAAATTGTATCAGAAATATTTCCAAAAATGTCTTTAATAATATTGTCTGGATTGGCAATCAAATTATGAGGAATTTCAATGATATCTAAACCAAAATGTGGAAAACTTTGCATATCACCATTACCGAGTCTTCTAAGAAATTCTACAAATTCAATTTCATGAGGGAGAGCTCTCATGTTTTGATTTAATTTCAAAATTTTAAAGTTAATAAATTCTTGCCAAGATGTGATACAATTTTCAATTAAAATAGAACGTGAGCCATGTGGTATTAAATAAAAAGGTTAGCGAACTTCAAATAAATGTTTCTGATTCCGAACAGAAGTTTAGGCTAAATAATTTAGAAGTTTGCGGTATTCCAGAGACAATCGGTGAGAATCTGAGTGACATTATTAAATCTTTGTCAGTAGCTATTGACTGTCCAGTGAATGAAAATACCGTTGAATGCAGCCAGCGTGTGAATAAATTTCACGATTCCAGCAATTCGGTTACTGATAATGAAAATCGTAATATTTTAATAAAATTCACAAATAAATTTTATCGAAATAAATTTCTTCGATCGTTTAGAAAAATAAAACCGCTTACATTGGGACAATTGCATTTTAACAAAACTGATGATCGAAATACAAACAAACGAATATTTATTAATGAGCATTTAACAACTACAAATAAAACGTTGTTTATTTCATCAAAAAAACTTGCTAAACAATATGAAATTAAATATACTTGGACTAGTAACGGGAGTGTTTTAATGCGCAAGAGTGACGAATCAGAAATTTTTAAAATAAACAATACTGACGAAATATACAAGTATTTCAATATTGTAAAAACACAGCTGTAATAATCGATTGTTTTGATATATCATTATTATACCATAAGCACAATCAATATAATCAACACATACGATGGAAAGGTTACTTACACTATATTATCAAAATTGCCGAGGACTTAGAAGCAAATGCAAGAAATTTTTTCTAAGTTTACTTTCACAGGACAGTGATATAATTTGTTTATCTGAAACATGGCTTAATGATTCGATCTTAAGCTCAGAACTATTTGACGACCGATATGAAGTTTTTCGTCGAGATCGAGCTTACGAATCATGTAATCAAAAAGGAGGTGGTGTACTTATTGCCATTAAAAGTTCTACGTTCAAAAGTTTTAAACCGTCCTTTCAATGGAATTCTATCACTGAAGATATTTGGATAACTCTGAATACTAACGAATCAACAATTCACATATGTGTGTGCTATCTTGAACCTAACATAAATATCGATAAGATGGAGCAACATCTTAAGCAAATAGAAGCAGTTAATATTCAGTTTCCCGATGACAGAATTATTTTGCTAGGAGATTATAACATCCCAAATCTGTTTGATGCCAATGGTATTGTATCTACAGGCTTCAATAAAAAGAGTTCGCTTTTCCTGGAAACTTTAAACTTTTGTGGATTTGATCAATTTTCATCTGTTTTAAACAAAAACCACCGTATATTGGACTTTATCTGCAGCAACTTTGAATTGGATGTTTCGAAAAGTGCAAACAAACTGGTTGAAGAAGATCCACACCATCCACCGTTAGATGTAAGTTTTTTAATATCAACAAATTCTCAGTCTAGTTTTATTACAAAAAATATAATTTTAATAATTTTGATTTTAGTTTAGTAAATGATTTTTTAGATTCCTATGATTTTAATTCAATTTTTACTACCGTTTGTGACGTTCAATCTAAAATTTGTAATATTAATAATTGTTATATCGATTCATTTATTTTAAACAATATAAACCTTGATGATTCCATTTCAAAATTATACAAGCTTATTTTCCATATCTTAGATGAATTTGTACCAGTTATGAAGTTAAAACCATTAAAACATTTTCCTGTGTGGTTCTCTAAAGAAACCATTTCAATATATAAGACCAAAATAAAGTTGCACAAAAAATATAAAAGGTTTGGTTGTCCTGTTGATCTATCTAACTTCTCGAAAGCCAGAAGCGAATTGAAGCACCGAATCAAAATTGACTATGAAACATATATAATTAAAACTCAAAATAGTATTTGTTCTAGTTCTAAGTACCTCTGGAAACATGTCAACAATAAAAGAAAGGCTACTTCACAATACCCATCATTGATGGTGTATAATAAAACAAAATTAGAAAATAAACTCGATATTGTCGATGGATTTGCTGAATTTTTTAAAACAAATTTTTCCAATAGTACTTCGTGTAAGATCCCTACTGTAAAAGCTGATGCTTTGAATGTTCATTTGTCAGACATTCGTTTTACACCCAACGAAGTTTTCCGTGAACTGATTAATTTAGATATAAGTAAAAATCCCGGTTCCGATAACATCCCCATTACTTTCTTAAGACATTGTGCATTGAACTTAACGAATCCATTGACAATCTTATTCAATGCCTCACTTCATCAAGGGATTTTTCCACGAAAATGGAAAGAATCACTTATAACTCCGGTTCACAAAAAAGGACCAAAAAATAACATTGAAAATTATCGTCCAATTTCAATCATTTCACCAATCCCCAAACTTTTTGAGAGATTAATAGCACATAAACTTACGCCAGTTTTTCGGGAGTTTATCATAAACGAACAGAATGGGTTTGTGAAAGGCAAATCGATTGATACCAATCTGTGCTTGTTTTCTGAATTTGTCGTCAATGCTCTTGATAAAAGAACACAGGTTGATGTGATTTATACCGACTTTGCCAAGGCGTTTGACCGAGTTTGTCATAACACTTTAATTTGTAAACTTAAAAACCTTGGCTTTGATGGTTCAATATTGAAGTGGATTGATAGTTACATAAGATCTCGCTGTCAACAGGTATGCATTAAGGGATGTGTTTCGAAGAAAATACAAGTAACATCCGGAGTGCCACAAGGTTCTCATCTTGGGCCGTTGCTTTTTATATTGTTTCTCAATGATATTGGCAATTGCTTTGAAAATAGCTCTTTTCTTCTTTTCGCTGATGATATCAAAATATTTCGAAAAATAAAATCAAAACAAGATAGTGTACTTCTACAAAATGATTTATCGAGGTTTGAAGATTATTGCAAACTTAATAACCTTTCTTTAAATACACAAAAATGTTTTTCAATGCCTGTGTTCGGTCAAAAGAAGATAACATTGGTAAACGAATACTTTATAAATGGTACAATACTTGAAATAGTCAATCAAATGAACGATCTAGGTATAACATTTACATCAACATTTTCTTTTTCCGAACATATCAAAGACTTAAGCAATAGAATGTACAGAATTCTTGGATTTGTGCTGCGAACTTGTAATGATTTCTTCTCTCTCCGCACTATTCTGTTGTTATACAAGAGTTTAGTTCGATGTCATTTTGACTTTGGCTCCCTTATTTGGTTTCCTTATCACGCAAAATATATTGCACTACTTGAACGAATTCAAAAAAAGTTTGTCAGATACTTATTTTATCGTGGCTTTCTGCATGGCATCTCATACAATTTTAACTATCAAGTTTACTTGGAGTACTTAGAGCTGGAAAAATTCATTGTAAGAAGAACCCGTTTTGATTTGATCTTTGTATACAAGCTATTCAATTCACTAATTGACTGTTCTGAATTGTTATCAAAATTCAATTTCAATGTTCCTTGTCGTAACAACAGGATATCCAAAACTTTTTATGTTTCTGCCAGTAAATCTAATTTCAAATTTTTTAGTATATCAAATAGATTAATGACGCAGTGCAATAAATTCATCGAAATTGATATTTTTAATATAGCAAAATTAAATGATTTTAAAAAACTAAGCTTGTTGACCAACCAAGTCCTCATTCCTTCACACATACTATGATTCATTTGATAATTTAAAATAGTATAAAATAATATATAATAGAATAAAATATAAAAGCAAAAAAAAAAAAAGGCAAAAAAAAAAAAAAAAAACTATAACAATAACAAAATATAATTAATCATTATGCATAACAGATATAAACTAACCAATATATAATAAGAAATTTACTAAATAGAATAAAATTAAATAAACAAAACAAGGTAAAAAAGATAAAAAACAAATAGTAATAATAGTAACAATATAATATTAAAAACTAACTAATATATAACAAAAAATTAAATTATACATATTGCAAAAATTGGATTGTAATCCGTCTTGTAATCGTCTTAAAATAAAATAAAAATAACTGGAAGAATTTGGCGATAGTCACCGCTCAGTAAAAGAGTTTTACCTGCAAACAGTTTATTTTTATTTTCTTCGTTTGGAGTCAAATCTCTTAACAAACGATCAATTAATTTTAAAGCATGAATAGAACACATTGAAATTTCATCTATAATAATGATTGATGCATTATTAATATATGTGCCATCTACACTGTTTGGAGTTATATTTGGCATTGAATTCTCTAATAATGGAATTGGTAATTTGAAAACATTATGCAAAGTTCGTCCCCCAATCAAAAGAGTTGATGCAATACCACTGAAGGCAGTTACAATACACGAAAGATTTAATGAATTAAATTTATGAATGATTGCCGTTTGAACAAAAGTTTGTCCACAACCTGCATGAGCTGTCAAGAAAAAAACATTACTTCCAGTATCATGGAATTGAGCTTCACGCAAAACAATATCAATCACACTGCGTTGCTCATTATTTGCATTTTCATACATTCTATCGAAAACTATAGCTTCTTCTTCAATATCAAAATGACCTACTTCGCCAATCTGTAAGTTATATTGTGGAATCGGAAGACCAAGATCACCACATGAAGTATTATGTGTAAGAAGAATTTCATTAATTTCAATCAAGGCTCGATTAATTGACACATCTTCATCGTAATTTCGTAAAAAGTCTTCAATCATACTATTTCTAAATTCAATCCATAAAGCTAAAGCATTCGGAGGAACATTCAAACCACAGATAAATGCAAATAATTGACGAAACTGTTTTGGTGATTGAATTTCTGAAGCTTCAAGTAAACATTCACGCCATTCATTATCATTTGTTGCAATACCTCGAGCTTCACATGCTGCAACAAAAGTAGGGTACTCAACACCTTCATACATACGTAGATCAGAAAAAGATTTTGGACCACGAACATGCAACAGAAGTAAACGCATATAAAACAATCCTTTATCTTTTGGAGAAACCATATATAATCGAGCAACAACTTTATCAGCCCCACGTTGTCTTCTCTTCCACGATTTACTGTATAATTTTGTATAATTCTGTATACAAAAACTCATTAGCTAAATTATCAATGGAATTCAAATGAAAAAATGCTAACAATTTTGTTCTTGATACATTTGCGACTGCACCAGCCACATTACCATTCCTGATATAAATATTTTGTCTATTAGGCAAATGACAATCAAGTCGAATAATTGTATGAGATTGAAAATGCATTGGAAATTCAAATATGCGCCAAGCAGCTTCAGTCGAACCAACATACCGTCCATTCAAAAAATCTTGAATTTCATTTCCCACAATCGCATCATCATTATTCACTGCATTCTCTCCATTCACTCTCAATTCAACATTGGCAGAATCATACCCTTTATATACATACTTGTAAACATATTTCACACTTTTAACAGTTGTACATATTTTCACGTTAATATGACAATTGAATTTTGCAAGAAGATAAGGATTATATGGAACAACATATCTATTATCAAGAGTAATATACCACGTACATCAACACTCATACCATTATCACGTCGACGGTACAAAGGAAAACCATTCCCAGATTCTTTAGTATTTTCAGAAAAAGGTTTTGGAAAATTCTTACCACACCATCTCGCATACAAACAGAATTGGGATTTAGAGCACCACATGGTCCATGTATCATATGACGTTTCACATATTCATGTATTTTAGGAAAAAGAATAGGATCAGGGGATTTCAGAACATACACATTTATTAATCATTTCATTTCCATCAATTCTATCTTCATCCACTTCATCTGATAAATTTAACAAAATATGCGGAAGACCACGTTTTTGAAATTCAATGGTATATATAAGTGCTTTGACAGAACCGAAAATCTTTTTTTTCATTAAACAATCTATGAACTCTTTAAGTTTCACTTTAAACACACGCACAACAATATCAGGACGAAAATTCGAATACTCATAATTACTCAAATTATCAACAATTTCTTTCCACAAAATTTTTCGTTTGCGTAAATAAAAACAATGTTTTAAGAACTTAGGATAAGAAAAAATAAATTTTAATAAGTTAGTTTGTTCAAATTTAGATTCAGTAAAAATTGGTCTTTAAGAATAATTAATTAAAATATCTTTTTAGAGTAAAATAAAAACAAAGTAAGTGACATAATAGTATATTAAGAAACTAGTTTCATAATCGACGATTTTATCGCACGCAATCTGTTTAGAAAACGACCCGCGCAGCGGGGAGTTTTCTAAAGGATAAGTGCGATAAAACGTCTTATGAAACGAGTTTTTTATACTATTTTTTCTATTTTGCATTTTTTGTCTTGAAATTTAAAAAAATATTTTTTATGTTTTAATGTTTTAAAGAAAATTTCTAAAAATTTCAATTCAAAATAGTAAGCTCTGCGTTTCATCATATTTCTATATATTTTTTTGTTGCAAAACTAGCTTTCATAAAATGTGTATTTTATTAAAATATAGTCAATTTGATATTTTGTTATTATTACTAATTATTTTAATTAATTAAAATATTTAACACTAATTTAGATTATTTTTTAATAATAAGATTAATTAATAAGAATAATTTTATTTATATAATTATTCGTTTTAACTTTCACTGACGTTTGTATGACCAATGTGACCAACTTTGAAAAACAAAACTTTGCGTATCTTAATGAAGGCCATTTCGATACGCATTTGGGTATCGAAATGACTTTATTTTAGACGCAAAATAGAAAAAATATTTTTTACGAATAAAATTAAATTAAAAATAAGTGCTAGTGCTATAAATATAAAATATAATTTTGATAAAATTACTATTTTAATAAAATTATATTAAATAAATATTTTATCAAAATGTTGTATGCTGAACCAAACATGAAATGCCATTTGAATGAATGCGATAAATGCCCCGGAGTGAATGGAATGGAGCAATTCTTCGAACAAATTCTTGAAGATAACCAAATGGAGTATACAATACAAACAATGGGTCAATCAAAGCGGTAAATTTTGAGCTAGCTTATTTTTGCATTACGCCATTCATTACGCCATTTGAATTACGCCGTTCAGTATTTTATTTTAATAATTTTAATAATTTTTTAAAAAAAAAGGTAGAACGAGCTTGGAAAATATTACGCGTTCTTCCGATGATTTCATTAGGTCGTATAGCATGCAGCTGGCAACTTTAATTCCACACGATTTCATCGCGAAGAAACAATCTGATTTTTTGAAAATGAAAGAGGTTCAACTGCGGCAAGGCAAGTTTATTGTAATCTCTGATTTTGCGGAAAATTATCACTGCGTTATTCAGGTATATATTCATCTCCAATCGATTCGAAAAAGTGATTGGATCTACCATTTTATTTTAAATGCGAAACTTTTTAAGGACGAAGTACAATCAGCACATTTTAACCAGCAGCAGGATACACTTCATCCATTTGCGATTTATTGCAAAGATGAGAGAGATGAGTTGAAGTTCAAAAGTCTTCTGATAATTGCCGAGAGTCTGAAGCACAACTGTGAAGCAGTTTATCAATTTCCGCAGGAACTTTTTAAATTCTTGGATGAGACTTTTCAATTCGTCACAAAAATATACTTCTTTTCAGATGGAGCAGCTTCGCAGTACAAAAACGAAAAAAATTTCTTTCAATTGTGTCAACATAGCAAGGCCCATAATTTCGATGTTGAGTGCCTTTAAGCGCAACGCAAGAAGAGCTAGTCTCCAGAAAAAATTCGAAGGCCATATAACAACTGCAAAAGAACTCTACCAATAGGCTATTTCGAACAAAGACTCGGCCATTTCCTTTCGCTTTTGTCCGGAAGGAGAGAAAATTGAAAAGAGATTTGAAAAAAAATTCGACAAAGTGTCAACTATCGCAGGAACACAGAAATTTCACTGTTTTACTCCAATCAACGACAAAGAAATTAAAGTCTCAAGATTCTCAGCTTCGAATGATTTTACAATCTTTAAATTAATTAATTAAACAGAATTTAAAGAAACTATTTTGCATAACACTATTTACAGATCGAAAAAAAATAAACTAAATCATATCATTTCCTGTTCTGTGATTTTTTAATTTTCAATTTGTTCAATTTTTTAATTTTCTTTTACTACCTATGTATTTGTATTTTTCTAATGTTCTTAATAGTCTAAAGATTTGTGTCACTACTGGGCAAGAATTGGGTCTCGGCCTGTTTGCCATCGTTGATTAAATAAATAAATAAAAAGTGTATTCATGCAGATAATAAAATCAAAAATTCTAGAAAATTGATAATTTGTTTAACTTAGAGGTCAAAGGTTACGTGGGAGGTCATTCACCTGTATGGATTAAATATAGATTTTGTCGAAACAATCAATATTGCCGAAGAGCGAAGTTAGTTATCTGTGACCGAATAGAGAATATGGTCGATTTTTACTCATTCGGTAAAACATTGTACTGAAAATTCATGGCATATCCCATCAAAAACTCAATAAAAACCTAACAAATAAAGATACCATTAAGAACAGTATATCGTTGAAAAGGTTATTTGTTGACCTTAAAAAAAAAAATTAACGGTAAGGTTTTGAGCCGAATGCTGAAAATATATTAAAACTCACATTTTGAACATCTTTTCGTTAGGCAACAATAAATTTTGAATAATTTATCTTAAAGTAAACTAAATTACCTTTCCAACGATATACTGCTGACGCAAATCGGATAAAAAATGAAAGAGCTGTGAGTTTTTGAATTTGACTCCTTTTTTGATTTTTCCAGATTTTCGCGAAACTTTGTATGGTGATAGGTATTTCATGAAAAACCAGTTAGTAAATTTTTTCGGTCAAATTAGTTTTTTTTTTCATGAGACGAATCTATTAACGCATTTTCAGACAAATCGGAAATGGTCACCTAAGATTTTTGCTTTATCCTCTCGATTTAATATGAAATAGTCGATATGTTGGTTTTCGTGGAGAGAATCGTGACGCTTATTTTATTTTCGGAAACATCGATTTCAGTTTTGTTCATTTTATAAAGCTCATCGCTTCTAAAACCTCCGGAATTTTCGATAATTAATGCAGCCTACACAAAAACAATAAAATAAAGTATATAATTTAAAATACAAACTTCAAAAATATTTACTTTCTGAGGAAGCAACTCCAGGGGAGTGTGGCGGCTCCTTTGAAATAAATAGTGGACTGTATCTTACGATGATAAATTGTAAGTTTGACGATGCCACTTTAGCCAAATATAAGATGATGACAAAAAAGTACTTATTAATTTGATGACATACAGCTACTGACAGTTTTTGATGACAACTCTTCATTATTGTGGATGACAACTATTCATTATTGTGGATGACAACTATTCATTATTGTGGATGACAACTATTCATTACTTTAATGTTACACTGTTTGTATAATTGAACTATTATAAGTATTTTTACACATTGTGGTTACACCACTATAACAAAACTATAAAAAATTAAAAATAACGATTTGAACAATTTAATTTATACAAAAATCACAGATGGTGGATGACCATCTATCTAAAAAATTGATCGAAGAAGAAGACCTTCTCTAGAAAATTACATGTCATTTATAATCGGTCACACTACTCTTTTTTCCGTCAGCAGCGACACTCATTTTAAAACCACAAACCATATATAATGTTTTTGCTCAATATTAGTAAATGAAAAATACTGTTTTTGGTTGTACAATGTTGACGCACTGACATCGTTGATAAAGTTTAAATTTAAATTTGAATTTAAATGTCAGCAAATTACAAACAAGTAAAACAAACTGATATAAAAGATACATTTATATAATTAAAATAATCAGGAGTTTACTTTCTTTTTAGAGTGAAGTGACCGGTTAGTTTCTTATGTGTATACATAGATATAATAATATATGTATAGAACATGGACATGAATATGCTAGTTAACATAGGTAAGTTAAATAATCCTAGCAAAATTCTATGTTTTAGGAACAGTTCATTAATTATTTCTTAACTATAAAAATTTAACAACAATTAAGATTTTCATTAATTTTTAGACTATGTAAAAATCTGATTAGAATTTATTGCATCTCATTCAAATTACTGTTTGTTTACAGGAAGTTTACTAATCGCGAACAGGGAGCTTCATCTAGAAATTCATTAATATCACTTTTTCCAAAGACACTCGATTTTTTGGGTTTTATCATGTGTTTTGTTTCTTCAGGAGAGCAATCAATTTGGAAAATTTTGATATATCCGTTTTTTCGTTAATGTTTAGAGTTGTTTTGAGCATGGAATATGTTGCCCAGAGTGTTGACGGCTTTTTAGATTTTGCAATTTCGCTAAAAAAAGTTAGCATCACATTTTCTGAAATGTTGTTAATTTTTTTGCAACTACACCATTCCTTGAAAAATGATACGATTTCATGTATCGCGACTTACTTTTATCGGGCAACAGCTTAGTCGGAGCTGTATACGCAGCATTCCATATTTCTGGAGGAGCACAATCCATTTCACGACTGATTTTTGGCTGATTTTGAAACAATCAATACAAGAAACAAACGTTGTTTGAATTTATTGTATAAAAATTTTTTTTGAGCTTGTTTTGCCTACTATGATTTTATCAATAATATGCCGATAAACATTAAACATAGTATATTTTCATTATAAAATTCATCTTTATAATATATGTTTACTCAATTGTTGTGAATAAAATAGTATATAAACTTCGGTGGAAATGTCATTTCTGTCTCGAGATTAAGTTAACCTTGGCGCTCCGCGCCTCTGTTAACTGAATTTTCTCTCGACAGAATTGACATATTTGTTGTTTAATTAAAAATGTTTCTTAAAATAAAATATAAGTCTAATGACAGTGGAAAAATTCAACTTAAGTAAAAAATAATTAAGTGATGAAGAAGTTTCAACTTTGAAATTATCATCGCCTCAACGGCGTAATCGATAGCGTGTCTGCCCAAGGATTCGAGCCGGGCACTGACGAGGGTAGGTTCGAATCCGATCCGAAACACGTAAAATGTGAATTGTAGTTTTTTTCTGAGAAACTTCAAACCATACCTTTGAATTGAAAATATTCCAATTACTTCTTTACTTACTTGTGTTTAATTGATCTCAAAAAATCCAAAATAAATATAAGAATATATTTTTTTAGTGGTTTGAAATTTTAACATTTAATTTTTGTCATGTAAAAGTTTCCTATTGAAAACTTTTAATGCTCCTCTAATCAATAAATCAATAACTTATTTTTCACTAATTTTCTTATTTCATTGTCAATATTTCTATATTTTTTAAAACACATTATATTGTATAGAAAAGACCGTAAAATATAAGTTAAGAAAAATTCAGAAAATTGTAAAGAAAATAAAGTTTTGTCTTGGAAAAAAGTAAGTCGAGGAACTTCTTAGTTTGTTGATTATTGTTTATTTTTTTAGCAAGAAAATTGGAAAATTAGTTCGATTTTTGATTTTCAATACAAATTATAGAAACTTAATTAAATATTGTGAAAGTTTCAATTTCTTACATAATTTACTCATAATTATTTGAAAATCTGTGGAAGCTGAAGAATACTAGACAGCTAAAGCTTTATGCGAACTGAATTTTGATTTGGAAGATTCAGGATTTAATTTTCCAGACTTAACTTTGTTGGGTGTGATTTTGGTGTTAGTAGCATATGGGAGAATATTTTAAAGTTATTCGGTAAAGAATCGGTAACAAAATATACATATCAGTTTATACTTCAAATTTGCTCAGTAAGTACTCCGTAAACGACGTAGTCTGTGAAAAAACTTCAACTTTCTGGTCTTGTTTCCTTAGCAATTGAGTTACAGCGTTCGTCTACACTTGAATTCTAGAAAATTTTTCTTCTAGGAAAAATTACTCCTCTTCTAGAAAATAACTACGCTACAATTCCTCATAGTACTAGATAGTACCATTCAAAAGTTTGATGGTTAAAGTCCAAATGGAAATCAAAGCGACGAAACAATGATCTATACTATGCAGATGGCATCTGTCTGCTTACACACATACATACTGACATGCAGCATAAAATACAGAAGCTATCAATCTGTATTGTAATCTAGATGTTTAATTAGCGAGAATTTTCTATATTTGTTTCTTTCCAAATTTACATCGCCCAATGATTGTTAAGAGTTTTTTTCACATGATATCAAACACAGATCCAGTTTACTGAGAAAAAAAAATTTTTGGTAACTTAAGAAAGATTCAAACCAGCAAACCAAGATTACAAGCTGGTGTAATAAGAGAATAAATTTGATAATTTTTTCAGTGAATCAAGTGTTGAATTTAGGGGGGTGGAGAGGCTAATACTAAAAATATTTTTTTTCCAAGAACACAAAAACTATGTATTGCAAAATTGTAATGTTTCTTATATTATGAACTCATGATCTGTGCATCCAAAATTTCTAAAAAAATTGCAATAATTTTTATATTAAGTGTTCTTTACCCCACTCACTTGGGTCAAAAAAAGTTTTTGTTCCCCTCTCTACCAGACGATCCTGATCTTATTCCTGATCTAATCTTATAATCCAATCCAATGATCTAATCCTATGACCTAATATCCAATAACTTAATCCAATAATCTTATATTGGTTTGATCCTGGTATGAAGCAAAGAATTGTACAAAACGACAATAAATGAAAATTGCAGAGTTCAATTTAACACATTTAATTAATCGACTTCAAATGTACAGTAAACTTAATGCAGAGGAACATATAATTGTTATAAATGTATGAATCCAATTTAACCTTACTAAAATTCTTTTATCAAGATTCTACATTCTTTTCAAATACAATTTAGTGTTTTGTTTTTAACTAATTTTGTTCTCAAAAAAATTCTACTATAAATAGTATCTTAATATTAAAATAAATGAAGGAGCAAAGAGATGGCTGCTGGAACATATGCCATTATTCATATTGCTATTGCAATACATTCACCAAAAAAAATTATTTACAAAGCCAAAGGGTATACCATCTGTCACACAATCATCTTCTTGTTGGGTTTCTTAACATGTAAAGCGTACACAGAAATCATGACCACCCTTTTCTTCATTTAAGAACACAAGCAAAAAGAACTGGATATGTTCATGTATTGTAATATTTCATTTCTATTTACAATATTTCGTTTCATTATAATAAAATGAAAGAAGAGAAATTTAAACGTAGCATTTGTTTTGTTTCATTTTTTCCTTATTTAGACATTGTGTTCGCACTGTGTTTGCAAGTATATATAACAAAAATCGTTATAGCCTTGATGTTTTACAGGGAGGCCGATGAGAAGGCATTCCGATCGAATGTTCCGACCGATTTTCGGTCGTAATAATCGTCCCACCAGACAGACTGTGTGTGCTATAGTGGATAAATTTGATTCAAAATATTCACTATTCAATTTTTGCCAGTAAGACAACGCACCGGTCGGGATACAGAAAACATCGCAGCTGTGAGAGCTTCAGTTCAAAATGAGTCAAATCAGGCGATTCCACGCCGTTCACAGGAATTGGGAGTCTCTAAACACCCGTACAGGATCAACTTAACCCAAGAACTGAAGCCTCTTGATCATTTGAGGCGCCGAAACTTCTCCGATTGGGCTCAGCAAAAGTTTGAAGAAAATAATGAATTTCATCGAAAAATCATCTTCAGCGATGGAGTTCATTACGGGCTAAATGGCTTTGTTGACAAGCAAGCAAAGTATGCGTCTTTGGTCAGCAACAATCCCACATGTGCTTCAAGAGACTACACTTCATTCACAAAAATTAACCGTGCAGTGTGGATTTCATGCTGGGGGTGTGATTGAACCCTATTTTTTCGTCGATGAAAATGATCGCCGTGTTACAGTCAATGGAAATCGCTTTCGCGGCATGTTGGAAGACTATTTTATGCCAGAATTGGATGAACTGGACATCAGTGATATGTGATTTCAACAAGACTGTGCCACATGCCACACAGCTAATCAAACAATTGATCTATTGAAGAGGAAGTTCGGTAACCTCAAAAGTTGTTGCAGACAGTTATAGCACACGCAACCGAAACGTAAGAGTTTGCATTGTCTTCAAATCAATTCGGATTAAGTGGCTGTAGAGGTTAATGTATTTGAATCTAAATAATTAATTTCTACAAACATAATCTTTACAAACATGATCACTTGTACTCATGACATGAACCGTTCTGCGAACTTTGATAAAACTCAATCTTGTTCAGGCACTATGTAGTACGATAAATTAATAAATTAATTAATTTATAAGAATTCGAAAATCGAATTTTTTATGGCAATATTCGTTCCGCCGTTTAGGTTGATATTAGTGTCAAATTAAAAATAAATTTATTCATTCTCTATTCCAGTTTGAGCTTACTATAAGAATAAATCTCTCATTACATTAATTAGAGTTTAATTAATTAAAACTAATATTGTGTATTAAAGTAATTACGAGATTTTAAGTGTTGTAATAAATATTATAAACAATTAAAAGCAATTATATTTATATTTGTGTTAATCAACAAAATACAATTCATCAAGGCGGAAAGTAAATGTTTTATTTATTCCGGAAGTAAAGATTTATTTTTTTAATCAGTCGTTTCCTTGCATAAGAGTCAAACATTTAAACAAACCAATTTGCACAATGCATGTACTAAATTTTTTTCCCTTTGTAGTTCAACAACAACAATCATTCAATGACTTTGAGATTCTCCGTAATTAAAACATACATATATAGAAAACATCAAATAATGAGAAACACAATTTAGAATTATATTTTCTTTATTTCTATTTCATTTTTTTGGTAGCTGTGAGACGTTTTATGAGTCGAATATGGACTGATTCACCTAGTTTGTTTTAATGTGTAAATATTTGTAATGTAAAATTGAGTTTTTTTCAGGAAGAACTTATTGAGTTTTACCGTTCAATATTTTATACAACTTCACTATAAAAGAAAAGAGAAACAGATAATGAAAAGTAACACAAATTTTCTTCCCTTTTTTGTCCAAAAACATTTTTTAAAATTTTTTAAAAACGTTAGAGTGATATCAATCATTTATATAAATAAAATATACTTAATTTAAAAAAAAAATTATATTTATTAAATGGGGGGCGTATGAGAAGGGGTTAAAACACTATTTAAAACGTGGTCAAGTAGGGTGTCATTTGCAAGAGCACCTAATTTAGAACACATTGCATTTTTTTTAGAATTTGGCGGTCCACAGTTTTTGAGTAACTGTCAAAAATGGACGAATTTCAGACCATGCTCCCCCCCTACGTTACGACAATGATTGACAGAAAAATTTGTAAAAATTCACAGAGTTAGGAAGTTTGGTAAATTTTGAATGAAAATTATAGTGAAGTCTCAAATAATTATATTTCTGTGTGTTTAAGACTGGATGGAGAGGGGAGAGGGTAAAAATTTTTTTTTGATCCAAACGAGTATGGTATAATTTGAAAGAGCTCCTAATTTAGAACACATTGCAATTTTTTTAGAATTTAGCTGTGCACAGTTTTTGAGTTCTTGTCAAAAATGGTCGAATTTCAGACCACCCCCCACCCCTACGTTGCGACACTGATTGATCCAAAAATTTGTAAAAATACACAGAGTTAGGAAGTTTGGTAAATTTTGAATGAAAATTATAGTCTCAAATAATTGAATTTTTGTGTGTTTAGAGAACGGGGGTGGAGATGGTAAAAAAAATCCTTTTTGACCCAAGCGAGTATGGTATCATTTGAAAGAGCATCTAATGTAGAATACATTACATTTTTTTATAGAATTTTGCCATGCACAGTTTTTGTGTTATTATAAAAAGGTAGTTTTTGTATGTAGAACCCCCACCCCCCCTAAATTTCAACACTTGATTGACCGAAAAAATAATCAAATTCAAACCATTTACAAGCTGGTGTAATTGAATCCTTCTTGAGTTACCATAAACAGTTTTGGATAACATTTAAACTGAAGCAACATTTTTTGTGTCATTTTTGATCAATAATTGTAATTTACTATTGACATTTACGATTAAACATTTATTTTGTTATGCGTTTATGGTCTGGCAATATAAAAACATTACAAGTCACAACACAAATTTTTGTCAATTATTTTTGATATTGTGTTCTTTTACATTCACGGAACCCTTGGTGAGTGAATTTTATTCGCACTTGTCTGACTTTTATTTAATTTAATTGCTTTTGTTGAATATTTTTCAGCTTATTCACCTATTTTTCTGGATATCGATATTTGTTTTGTTTTCATAATATAAATTGTTAGATTTGTGTGACTTAGAGATTTTCCTAGGCCAGTGGCCATATGGTTTTATTTTTTTTGGTATAGATATTAATCTTTCGATCCCGGAATAAACGGATCAAACCGTATATAATAGTTAGTGAACAAGTATATGAATGCAGTTTATTTGAAATTTTATCCATTGTCTGACAACCAACATCCTTACAGATTTTTATTTTTTAACCTTACTGGTACGTTTGGTGAAACAGTGAAGCAAATATTACATATATTGGCTGTGAGCGTAATTCGACTTGCGAGCGACTCTCAAGATATGATTCAAACAAAATTTCTAATAGGCTATTCTCAAAAGAATTGTTTTTTCGCACTATCTTATGAACATTAATTATGTTCGATCAGGGTTTTTATACTATGTTTTTCGGAGAATACGTTATGGTAATCACTTTTGGTCATACCCTTAATACTGTTCAACTTACTGGAGAAGGCAATGAACTGTATTCAGTACTGGTGCTCTGTTATATACTTAACAGTGAATTATTGACAAAGTCATGGCTTAAATCAACTTGCAAAAAATTTTTACTTTGCACCAGAAAAGATCAACCTAATCAACGATGTTTAACTCGTAAAGCTTTCATGGGTAATAGACCCAAATATTGATTGATTGATTGGTTGATTTATATATATTTAGCAATATGCTATTAAATTTACATTTTTTACATCTATACATCTAAACATCTATACTCTCGATCTTGTATTACTTTGGCATCTTCTTTGCCACTTTTAATAAATTGTAGGACTTATTCTCTCAACATCTTCAATAATTGTCTGGATCTTTCCGGTCATTTTACGACTAAATTTCACAAATGTTTTAATAGTATGGTGCCAAGATGCAAGAATACAATCCATATGCGGCATTTAAATTCAATTAAAGAACGACATTCATGACTTCCATGAGGGCTTTCAAAACAACTTAACAACTTTTTTTGAAATTATTTATTGTTATTAATTATTTATTTTAAGTAATTTTATGTATAAAGGTTTAAAATAAAAAATTTAGGTTTTGTTATATATTAAGTAACTAAAATAGTTTTAATTGTACTAAATTATGTACAGTAAGAAAAAAGAAAAACAATAATAAAATGAAGATTTAATGTTATCATATGTAGAATATTATAAATTAAAAGAAAAAAATTATTAAATAAATAAATTAACTAAATTAATAATTTTAGTCAATTCAATGAATATCAATTATTTTTTGTGTGCTGGTTGTAATTTGTCATACTCAAAAAAAATTGATTAATGGTCAATGTTTGAAGTGTGATGATTAGATTGACATCTAATTAAGCAAACAAAAACAATGAAATATGGCACCATGATCGTCTTCGTTAATTGCAGTAACATATATCAAGATGGTTTCCGTCAAACTAGAATTTTTTTAAATTAACTATTCGAATATAACCGGTTCGGGAAGTGCTTTTCCACAACATTAACAACAATAGCAACATCAATAGTAACAAAAAAGATTTCAACAACACAGGATGCCTTTACCTAAAACCAGTTGTAATGAAGCGCTGCTTCGTTGATTAACAACGAAGTGGCATAGCAGGCCGCGTACCTAGCGAGATTATTAATAGCCCCAAGCTAGCTTAAGTCCATGGGGACGAGAAAGAAATCCTGCTGCTTCAGCACAAATAACTGTATAGTACGCGAGAAACATGATAAGAACGGCAATGAAAAAAAAAACAAGTGAACGACTGAGACTCTGGCGACCCCCGTATACGAAAGAACCGCGATCACCACGTCCGACCCCATATTCACTCAAACATTTATATGCTCTCGCACCTCACGCGCTCACACATCACACGCTCTCGAACTTCATCCACACACACACACGATCAGTATTTCCTAATTCACAACTGGCGTTTGTTCGTATAAATGCATACCTTTTCATCCACAGTCTTATTACTTCCATCCCTAATGCCATAGATGTTACAAAGGGGAGATTATACACAACTAACTAATTTGTTGTTGTATAACCCAAAAATATGAAGTAGTTTATGTAACTAGAGATGACAATAGAATTTAAAATTTTATTTGTAGAAGTAGGTTCGTACAGTTTAGTCCCAAAACAAAAACAAAACGGCAGGACCAACAATGTCAATGCTAACGATGGGAATTATATCATGAAAGCTATATCGAGTTTTTAAAATTGAAAGTAACAATTTAACTCTCCCTGTTCGGAAGTCCGTGGTTTCGGGTTCATCTCATAATTTTCTTTTGTTTTTTGACTATTTGTTTTTAATCTTTCTAATAAATAATTGACAACTTGTTTCTTTTTTATAGTAGCTACATTCTTTTCCAATAATGTTCCATTATCATTATTTGAGCTATCAGGAACCTTGTAACCATTAGCCATCAATTTCTTTTTTCTTTTTCGTCATATTTTTCAACAATAAATTATTACTAATAAATAACTAAATCCCCTAAAATAGTGCACTAATTAAATTTTAAACAGACAAACAACATAAAAATATTATGGATCTATTCCTACAACACCAATTTACCCCTGCTGAGTTATTTATAAAAAGAAACAAAAATCGTGACGTCAATTACATGTTCATTCACCCCCTTATACGCACCCCCCAAGCACATAAACTCACGCATATACACTCACGCACACATTCATTTAAGTATACCCATATAGATTAAAATATGACTCACCACATAGTGCTGTCCGATTCCAATGCTCCTTCTTCCCTTTTTTTAATTAGCTGGTCATCTCTCTTGGCTTAATCAGGCAATCAAACATATCACACTGCGTCACGCGAGTCACTTCAAGATGCTGTGTAATCGCTTCAACAAATTTTGATGTAAAACTAATTCCAAGAACTGATCAAAAATAATTTTAAGAAATTTTGGCAAAATCGCTCCACATAACTAACATGTAGTTTACACAATATATTGTCCAAATTGCAATAAAAAATCTAAAGGTTCTTCTACAAGGAAATTTATTCCAAGATTTAATGAGCATCCTAATGTTAAAGTCAACTAGTTGCAAAACGTTGGAGATAGGAATCACTGCATTATTAGTAACAACTTCAAGTTATTGCAGCTAGTCAAAGACAATCGGCACTTATTAAATAAAGACGACCGACCAGTTAGTCTTCAGTCCACTTTTTGACATCAAAAATTGAAATTTTTAAAATTTAATTTAATATTTACTTTTTAATGCATATTCTAGGTTATCGTTTTTTTCAATCCAATAACACCATTTACAATTTTTTTTTAAACCAGAATACTTCATCAATTTGTTCAATTTTTAGTTTACCATCTAGAATATTTTTTGCTTTAATTCTATTTCTAATACATGCAACCGTTACTAAGGGCATATTTTGTTTCTATTTTGCACAGTTCAAAAATGTTGCTCCAATTCGTTAAGTATATCGTCTATTAGCAAAGAACACCTAATATCACCTCGAATAAATATGAGTACCAAGCCCATCAATTACCAAAATACAACATAAAATAAATTATCTTACAGCAATTCATCCAATGATTAATCATAAAACGTAAAATTAACACACAATTAAAAATCAACTTGTCACATGCCATTCATTCATATGTTAATAACACAATAAAAAACCTAAAAAAATTTAAGAAAACCTCAGAAAAAAAACAACACAATAGACCCCAGCAACAACAACAACAACAATAAAATAAGCAAACACTCTACTTGATCTTATTATTTATCTTATATTTAACAAAACAAAAGCACATTGTAACACGTAAATTATTTTCTGAACAAACAAATCCAAATTGAACTGATTTTGAATACATTCCATCCATTTAACTCTTCTTTATTCTTCCTTATTTGTAATATGTTGATGACTGACAAAGAAGCCACGAAAAGAATAGCAGAAAAATAGAAACAAAAATTCAAGAAAATGAAGAACTGTTACGTTTTTAAATGGTTGTGCTTTTGTTCAGATTTTTTTAATGTTACAATAAACGTTTTGTTTTCATGAAAACAAAACACACAAAAGTTTAAATGAAAAGCTTCCAAAAATATGATGAAATTTTATTTTCCATTATTTGTTGTGCAAAGTGTTATATTGTCAGTATTTTTGAAACAGTTTCAATTACGAAGTGTTAATGTTTGGTAAAGTATTATTCTTATACACTATATGTGACACAAGAAGCAATTATGAAGTCACAAAAATTCTCAAACTTTCATAAATCAAAATATTCTAATTAATTGCTAGTTCACGTATTATGTCATATGTTACGTCATACAAATTTAGTTTTTGTCACATAAAAAGTCATATGATACATCATTCAATTTTTAAATAAATATTTTAAGTCTTCAGTCATATTAACTGGAATTGCAAAAAAAAAGTAATATATAGTAAAAGTCATAAATTTTATGCTTTGTTTCATTTCTTGTAAAATTGTGAAGATGAACGTGTAAATATTCGGCCTAATTTACATCATTAATTATATAAAGGAAAAAAGTTTATTTTTTGACTGTCATTGCTATTAAAGTGAGTCTACAACGCATGCATTTGTCATGTTTTAAGAAAGTATCGATAATTTTCAATAAATGGTTGGGGTCGGTATAGACACAAGACACGTGTGATCAATCTTCCATCCTGGAAACCTCTACATGCCTCAACACAATCATTAAAAGTCAACATATTTTTATAAAAAAGCTCTTTTGCTATGCCAAAATGAATGCCTAGGACCTATGCAGTGTCTTTTAATAGTGCCTCTGAATGACCATTCATAAATATTCTCGTTTTATCAAATACTAATACTAAAAGCTCTTGAGTTTAAACGAGTTTAAACCCATTCAGTATTTAACACGACAAAAATTAAAAAAAGCTAAGAAAAACGATAACTACGTGATAAGACGCCAGTATTAGTTTTTCAATCAATAAAACTTTTCTTTCTTATTTTTCTCATCTACTTTGTCGAAAATTAAATTCAATTACATCAATTAAAAAAACGGAAAATTTAAACGTTTTTCGATTTTCACCAATTCACAATTTTCATTTACCGAAACAAGAAAAAATGAAAATAATTTTAAATTAACAGTTTGAAACCGCAATTGAAATAATTCGATAGGGGTTGATGTATGTGAATGTTCTTTCGCCGATTTGTTCTGTTTTTTTTAGTTGTTTTCCGTTTATTTTTTTTATTGAAATTTATGTGATTTCTACCATTTTTGGTTTCCCTGTAATTGAGATTAATTAAATTTAATTAAAAGTATTTGAAGTTTTATTGGTGCTATAGAATAAGATTCAATGGAATATTTATTCGATTTTTTAATGGGATTAGTAATTTTTATAAATTTGTTTTTGTTGAATTCTGTAATTGAAATCGTAGGGGTTGATTAATGGTTTAAAGTTTTAATGAAATTATTTTCTTTAATTTTGAGTTCCATTTGTTATTATAAGCCCCAGCTGAAACAGCAGGAATTTATAATCAATCTCTAACCAAAGATAGTGTCATAGCAGAATGTGTTCATAAAAATAGTATCTCTGAAATAAAATAACGTTCAACAATAATATTTAATCAATTTTATGCAGTTCTAATTTTAATCTTATCTAAACTACTCATTAATATTACCATAAGTTACATAAATTAAATTACCATAAGTTATTAATGGGTTTGTTACCAACCAGTGGCGTCATATCACCAAAATCATACACATTCTTATACACACATATATTTAAAAGCATTTAAATGCATGGACTTAGAAATAAAAATATAATGCTTTTGAGCTACTTTGGTTACTTTGATAGATCTTTGTCTTCTGGTGTTGTTTCATCGAAGCGAATGCCGCAAAGCTCTGCAAAATCCCTTTATTTGTTAAAAATAATTTTAAATTTAGTATCATCTCTGTATTGTTTAAGCATCAAGAAAGTAGTTTTAATTAAAGCTCTTGTGCTAGAAATTATTAGATCTTTGCTTTGTTCAGAGAGTGAATTTGTAAACGACAGCAGATCGCGCAGCATCAAAAAATAAAGGATGGTTTTTTTATACGATTTTTTAGATCCCGGGCATCCCGGGATTTAAAATGTATAGTAGTCCCGAGATCCATAAAACACCACGAGATTACAATCCCTACGTGATTCCTCTTATGTTGAATCGTTTTGTTGTTTTCCTTTATTTGTCTCAGAGAGAAAGAGTTATATCTACCCAAAGACGTGCGTAAATTTTTCATTTGATTCAAAATTGTACATTTATTTCGAGTTTCTTTTAAATCTATAAGAAAAAAACCTACCGCAAAAAAATAATAGTTTCTCCCTCCCTGTGACTGTATAAAAAAAATGAACAAAGATTTACGTTTAGGATATGTTTTGGAGTTTATTAATAATATATGGATTAATAATTACAGTCCATATATAGCGAAAAGAATTTCTCAGCAAGTTTTCATAACATGCTTTGAAAATATTTACATAACTTAAATATTTGTTCCTGTCGTTAGAAAATATTACTTGTCTATTACAAAACATTCACTTTTATAAAATTACTGGAAATAACACAATAAATTTAAATTACTCGCGTAATTATTTTCATTTATTTTATAAAAATTAGCACAACTATCAAGAAAACTTTTGAAATGTTATAGGATTTTACATTTAGAATTGTTTTTAATTTATAATTTAATAAAAAAGTTTTTCTACTTCCCAACTTAAAAAATCTACTTACGATGTTTCGAAATTTCTTTTTCGTCACCAGTGATAAAAAAACCTTTACAAATTACTTTCGTACCTAGTGACGAAAGTAATTTTTTAAAAGCCATCTATTTGCTAATTTCTTAACTACCCGAACACCCGTGAAGAGAATCAATTAATTGAATGAAATAATTTTTTAGTGTTAATTTGTCTTTCTTGGGAAGATGACGTTAATTAATTTTAGAATTATTTATGGACAATTTACATTAAAAATGTAAAAATAATATAATATTTAACTATATAAGATTCACATATTCTTTTTAAATAGTATGGTAACAAACAGTTGGTGTTAAGATATTTAAAAAAATGATTTCACTTATTTATTTAAGAAAAACGAAAAAAAATATTTATTTACATAAAATATTTTACGTTGTTTTAAAATATATCAAGAATTTACATAACGTCATCCCCATACAAAAACTAAATCAAAACTGTTGTTTTTATTTGAGAAATTATAATAAACATTTTAAACTTGATTTTGTTTTGTTTATCATAAAACCATTTTTATTTATAAGCCTACTAGACGCGAAATGCAAAAGAGAATAAACCTTTAAAGATGTATTATTTAATGATTTTAGGGACTTTATAGACCAAATAGAATAAAAATATAGAAGTTTGTAGTGAAAATAGAATGAAAATATGAATATGTATAAAGTTAACGACTTTTTTGTATGAAACGACAATCAGGCTTGAAATTAAAGACGGTTTTTTATGACATAGAAATCGGATAATTTATTCATATTGAGTCATCTATATTTTAATAGCAGAAATATAAATTGAAAGATTTTGTTTGGATGTTTTTATGTTTTAAAATTTAAATTGTATGTAATTATAAAAGAAAATGCTTAATAATTAACAATAATTATTAAGAAAGTAGTAGAAAAAGTACAGCTTTCTACTCGCCGAAAATCATATTTTGAATCTCGCGACCATTACCAACCTCGGCTATCGCCTCGGTTGATAAGCTGTCCTTTCGCTTTAAAATATGTTGTTTTTGGCATCGTTGAAAAATATACTATTGTTGTACAGAACAGAATTGCAAATGGTGAAAAGACATTGATTTGCTATGTCTCTCTTCATACAATTTTAAAGTTATGTTCTCTCTCTATATTTATATACGCTAAAGTAGGCATTGAAAATATTTGAATTTTACTTCATCCAATATGTATACTAAAGTCCAATCAAGGGCGCACACGGAAAATGTTTTATGGGGGGACCAAAGAATTTTTTTTAATACAAAGTGTTATGCTATAGAGATTACAATATTTGTTACAACAACACATAGATACCTTTTAAGACCTAGGTCTCACAACAACTTGCATTCTGAGGTGTTGATGAATGTTTTTTAAGGTTTTATGGATGGAACGTCCTCGAGACTTTTGATTCGAGCAAAGCATTCCATTTGTACGACTTGTGCATAGAAAACCCTCTGAATTATGTTACTATGATAGTGAGTGGCCTCGACATCCGAGCACTGCTGGTGACGAAATTTATAAAAAAACAACGTGATCAGCAACAATGTGCGACAATGTTGTATTGGGAAGCAAAATTTTATGTTAAATTTCGATCACCCATAATTCGCATAGCACGAACAGAGTCCAAAAGAGCTAGGATGGAAACAGATGTAGCGCTCCAGACTTGACAATAATACTCCATACAGAAACGAATATAGAATTTATAAATGTGAAGTAATTAATGCGGAGTGAAATAGTTTTTACATCTAATAAAGCGGCCGAGTTTTTTGACACGCTTTTTGCCATCGCCATTATATGATCGTTCCACAGTTGGAAATTGTGACTCCCAATAAACGAAAGCTTTCGCATTCGTCTGATTGTTCATCACGCATTATACTAATTGAAATATATTTGGTGAACTCAATCTTTGATCTGGAAACTATTTCAATAGCTATGTTTTAGTGGAATTAAAATAAACAAATTTTTGTCACCCCAATCGGCGATTTTTTTCTAGGTCTTCGTTTACATTTATGTCCGATTGAGTCGTTCGTGCATTTTACACTTTAAAAATATGGGGAGGTTGTGCTGTGTACGATAATCGATAATCATATGCAATGCTTTTTATCGAATTACTGGTGATTATCAACAGTGCGTTTATATAAATTAAAAATAGACTGGGGAATAAAACCGAGCGTTGGGGTACACTAGCGTTAATTAATTTCGACTCAAAGGAAAAGTCATCGATGGATACCGAAATATATCGGTAGGTGAGAAAATTGTGAATCTTACGAGTACGGGTTGAAATACGTATGCAACGAGCTTGTTGATCAGGCTGGCACGTCAGATTCGATCAAATGCTTCTAAGATGTCTAATGCGATAAAATAAGTATTACAATCTTTTTAAAATCGTTCCGCGAGCAACGTAACTTTTCTTGCTGCGTCAGTGACGATTAGATCACCGCAATAACAAGAGGGACTGAAAATTTGGAACCACACTTTAGAAAATGAATGGCGCAGTAAAAACTTTTCTCAGAAATGAACTATTTCATTCCGCATCCGCAGACATTTTTCCGCTTTCACTCTGTTAATTTCTGTTTTTTTGTTTTTGATTATCTGGTTCGATATCTTATTGGCCTTTAGAAAGTGGAAACGATTTAAGGGGTTTTTGTTATGGATCCAAACGTTACATAATCTACGTTTGCTTCTAAGGGCCAATTTGGCTGTTTTGGAAAACAAATATTTTTTTGGGGATTTCATTATTGAGAAGGAAACGAATTTATTGAAAACATTCTAGTCAAAAAAAATTTATACTATTTTATTATTATATTATCATTTTATTTTAATATTTTTTTAACTGAGATAATGGACCAACCTACCAGAGTTTCTGACAATCCTGTCCAAAGCGCCTAATTTTTTTTTACAAATGATCTTTCGTTAATACAATTTAGAGTATCAGAACTTTTTAGTGGATCAGATCATAATTTGATTTTAACATATTTCAATTTAAAAGTTCCTAAACATATTATATTTGATCCGAGTCATTTTTGGGATTTTAAAACTGCAGATTAGCAGGGAGATTGCATATACTTTTCAGAAATAATACACATGGGAATGAGCCAAGGAATGGGTTTATTCCAATAGATCATTCCGAAGACTCATATATGGATTTCAAGTAAATGTAAAAATGTAATAAAATTTAAAAAAAATGCTTTTCAAAACCATAACTAAAACAAACATGATGAAAACCTTAGATTATAATATATAAAAAGAAATGTATGTAAAAAACTAATAGATGCAAAGAAATATCGTAAATTTGTTGAGCAACCCAGGATGGTTCACGTAATTTTTATAAAGCCATTAGAAGAGCCTGATTTGTAACCAATTCCTGTAGTTTCTAACAAAATGACCCGGATCATTTTCGTTCAAATATAATCCGGAAAATAATAAGACATCTGGGCTAGATAGTATTTCTTCAATTATTCTTAAAGCATTTGCTAAGGTATTATCTTCAAATATTTTATTTGTCATATAAGAAGAGAATTTTTTGGTAAATGGTTAGCTTACAGCAGTTCCAAAAAAGGTGCTAAAGCGGATCCATCATATTACAAACCCATATAAATCTTGTCGGTTGTTGCTAAAATAATTGAGAAATACATTAATTTCATATTATGAGCTTCTTAAGTCGTCAAAAATAATATGAAGCACAATGCAGCTTCCTTAAAGAATTAAACGTCCCTGCATGGAATATTGTTTTCACATATGGAGTACAGCATACATAAAAGTAGTTTGAAGTGTCTTGATTCTATACAGAATAGAGCTATTGATCGGCGATTAAAATCTTACTAACTAGCCTGATTCCTTGTATGTCGATGATTTAACGTTATTTTACATATTAGCAATTTCACGCAAGTTCAGCAAATTTTTGGGAAATTTTGACTTGACCCCTTTCAATTTTGATTATTTTTTGTTTATGGATAAAAAATACAAGTTCTCTTAGAATTTTTTTTTTCGACCAGGGGTCTTCACAGGGTGCCCCTCAATTTTTTGTTATTGTGTGATGTGAGTGCTTGACGAGCGATTGTAGAAAAACTACTGAATCGATTTTCATAAATGATATGTCGTTGAATAGGTATTAGAACAAAGTTTTTAAAAATGTACACTGTTAATTTTTTGGAATAATTTTAATGGTGTAACATAAGAAAAAAACGGTGTAATTGAAAAAAAGATGGCATAGCCTCTTTTTTTTTAACTAAATTGAAGCTTATTTTATATCTAACCATTTGTGAAAGTTTCGGACATACGTTATTTTTTGTTTGTAAGATAAAATTCGTTGTGCATATGACTGTCGGGAATCAGTTTTTTTTGTTCTGAAGGAAAATTATAAAAATGGCGATTTCTAGATTCAGATTTTTTTTTATGTTAAATATCAAATATTTTATTATTAAATGAACTTTTTAAAAACAATTTCAGTCAAGTTCAGCAAAATTTTGCGACATTTTGACTCGACCCTTTTTAATTTGGTTTATTTTTAGTTTATAGATAGCCTTTGATAAATGAAAAATACGACTTCAAGTAGAATTTTTTTTAAATATAATAATATTAATTATTAAAAAATCCCATATAATGTAAAAGCATTTCCATAATATGGAGTCTAATGACAGTGGAAAAATTCAACTTAAGTAAAAAAATAATTAAGTGATGAAGAAGTTTCAACTTTGAAATTGTCATCGCCTCAACGGCGTAATCGATAGCGTGTCTGCCTAAGGATTCGAGCTGGGCACTGACGAGGGTAGGTTCGAATCCGATCCGAAACACGTAAAATGTGAATTGTAGTTTTTTTCTGAGAAACTTCAAACCATACCTTTGAATTGAAAATATTCCAATTACTTCTTTACTTACTTGAGTTTAATTGATCTCAAAAATCCAAAATAAATTCAAAATTCCCTTAATGTAGTCTAATGTTAATACATATAGAACTACAAATCGACCAAGTGTCAGCCATTGATTTCACATTGATTGGAAACAATCAATAATGACTGCACAATCGTGACTTAGGATGTTAATTAGAATAGAAATGTTCCCCATTCTATGAATTCACACAAAGTATTGTCTAGAAATTTAATGCAAAAAGTCCCATATAATGTAAAAGCATTTCCATAATATGGAGTCTAATGACAGTGGAAAAATTCAACTTAAGTAAAAAAATAATTAAGTGATGAAGAAGTTTCAACTTTGAAATTGTCATCGCCTCAACGGCGTAATCGATAGCGTGTCTGCCCAACGATTCGAGCTGGGCACTGACGAGGGTAGGTTCGAATCCGATCCGAAACACGTAAAATGTGAATTGTAGTTTTTTTCTGAGAAACTTCAAACCATACCTTTGAATTGAAAATATTCCAATTACTTCTTTACTTACTTGAGTTTAATTGATCTCAAAAATCCAAAATAAATTAATTATTATATTTTTAAATATAAAAATAAAATTATAATAACAATATAAATATAATAACAAACAACATTAATGCTACGAGTCATTTGGTTGAAAAAAGTAAAACTCTACATGAAAATAATTTTCAGCATTCATCTGCGACGGATAAAAGAGGTGTATCCACAACAGATATAAATGTTGTGGAGCAGTTCTATAAAAGAGATGAAATCAGTAGATTATTGTCAGGCAAACGAGATGCAATATCTTTTAAAAAATGAGATGAGCGCATAAAACACAAAAGCGCTGATTGCTATGTACATTAAATGAAGCTTATGTGGAGTTTAAAAATAAGTTTCCTGATGTGAAAATAGGATTTACTAAATTAAGACCACAAGAATGTATAAAATTATCCCAAGGAGTTCATAATGTGTGCGTGTGTACCATACATCAAAACATGAAACTAATGATTCAACACTCTTAGATGTCTTTGATTACTGATGCTGCTTTCCAGAATTACAAAACATTAATTGACTTTGTTTCATGTGGTGAATAAACAGAAGATTGTCATACTTTGAAGTGCAATGAATGTTTAAAAAAACTTCAACAACTGGAAGAAAAATCACTAAATGATATTGACGTTAAAGGAATCCTTCAAGTCAAATATCAACAATGGAATACCACTAATCGATGCAATTTGGATACTTTAATAGAAACTATAGAAGAATTTATGAAAAAATTTATTTACCGTTTACAAATTTTGATACCACACAACTTTATAGTAAAACAGCAATCTACATTCATTGAGGAAAAAAAATTAGAAGCACGAAGTGCTTCGTTTAAGGGGATTTTTCTGAAAATTACGGCTTCATAATTCAGGATGCGGTTCAAGGCTATTATTATAATAATTCACAAGCTACTATTCATCCATTTGTCATTTATTTTATAAGTGCCACAAGTGAATATATACAGCACCGAAGTTTTATACTCATTTCGGATATAAACGATCACAACAGTACTACAGTCCATCTTATCATTACAAAACTTATTGAATTCTTCAAAACGCATATAAATTCTAATTTAACGAAAATAATTTATAATACTGACGGTGCAACTTCCCCATACAAAAATAAACATAGCCTAATTAACTTATGCCACCACAAAAAAGACTTTAAGGTTGGTGCAGACTGGCATTTTCATGGTACCAAACATGGAAAGGGACCTTGTGATGGAATTGGTAGTACACTGAAGCATTCTGCACACCGTTATAGTATAGGGAGCAAAGATATTATTGATACACCAAAAAAACGTTTCGAATGGGCTTTAAAATGGGAATCTACCATGAACTTTGGATACGCCGTAAAAATGAATCTCAATTAACAAAAAAAATCATAAAATCGATATGAAAATGGGATTACTATAAGTGGAACTCAAAAATTTCATTCTTTTGTACCATTAGATACTAAGACAATAAATGCAAAAATGTTTTCCAACTCAAAAGAAACTTTTAAATGTAAAATAAGTAAATAATTTTTAATAACTATATTTATTTTCTTTAACCTACATGTATAATTTGTATGATACCTTAAATAGTTTATTCGATAATTAAATATTTGTAATTTAATGTTAAAATACAATCCTTTACTTTATGACCATAATAACATAATACGAACATAATACTTCTCCAGTCAAAAGTTCCTAAATAGATTTTGTTATTTATACGGTTTTTTCGTTTGCAGTCGAGACTGTCAAATTATTTTTTATAAGAGTGACAAGTGGTTACTAAAAGTGAGAAATAAACATTTCATTTTTTTATGCCATCTAATACAAAGAAAATAATTGCAGAAGTGTTTTCCCATTCAAAAGAAACTTCTGTTTGTAAAATAATTAAATCATTTTTAACAATTGTATTTATTTAATTTATTGTACTACATACATAATTTTTATAATGTTTTAAAAAGTTCATTTAATAATAAAATATTTGATATTTAACATAAAAAAAAAATATTTTAGTTTATAACGTCATTTTTATAATAAATGACCACAAAAAAACTGATTCCCGACAGTCATATGCACAACGAATTTTATCTTACAAACAAAATATAACGCGTGTCCTCAACTTTCACAAGTGGTTAGATATAAAATAAACTTCAATTTAGTTAAAAAAAAAAAGGCTATGCCATCTCTTTTTCAATTACAATTTTTTTCTTATGTTACACCGTTTAAAATTATTTCAAAAAATTAACAGTGTACATTTTTAAAAACTTTGTTCTAATACCTATTCAACGACATATCATTTATGAAAATCGATTCAGTAGTTTTTCTACAATCGCTCGTCAAAATGCACTCACATCACACAATAACAAAAAATTGAGGGGCACCCTGTGAAGACCCCTGGTCGAAAAAAAAAAATTCTAAGAGAACTTGTATTTTTTATTTATGAAAGACTATCCATAAACAAAAAATAATCAAAATTAAAAGGGGTCAAGTCAAAACGTTGTTGAATCTTCGTGAAATTGCTCATATACATTATAGATGAACGGGCGTTAACCTCGATCAAATCGATTAAGCCTGAGCCTGAAAACTTTGCACGTTACACCAGAGTATAAATAACTGGTGTGAGTCTGCAATGGTAATTTTTATCCTCAAAACTTTTAAATTAGCGTTCCAAAAATCCTCAAAGAAATTTGATCAATACTAACAAATTTTATTTCCATAGTTAGCATCGTATCTTCTGATATTCAGAGACGTAAATCTATAATTTATTATAACTATATACATTATACAATATCTAAGTTTAAATAAAAAAAATACGCCGGACCCGAAACCCCCCCCCCCCCCTTGTGGGCGCCCCTGAATCCAAAACTTACAATATCCTAATAATAATACATACATACGCATGGTTTATAGCTTTGACACTCATAAGTCATAATATAAGTGTCTATGGCTCTTCGTCTACCAATCCGTACGTGCATACAATCACATATAGTTTTATATGCATTTATACACACATTTTCATGCGTGAGTTTGTTTATGTATATGTATAACATCATGTGGTTGCACATATACCTATACAAAAAAGTCTTGTAAAGTTTGTACAATATGATATAGATAAAAAAAACAGGGCCACACAGTCAGGGTTCTCCAGATAAGTGGGGTATACTTAGGTTATGTTCTTCTGCATGTACTTACCTTTAAGTTTATATAAATTACCAATCTCCAATAACAATTGAAATTTGAATGTTAAATACTGCACTATGAACTCTCGAGGAACCCTATACTAATGAAATAGTTTGTTTCCTCTGGTTCAAACACGAATATCTAATAAACAAAACATAATCGCTCTTCTAAAAACGGTGATGCCACGCACCTTATAGTACGATAGAATTTTGTCAAAATACGCACCCACGGCGTTTTTGAAAGAACGATCGTGTTGTGGTGGGTGTACACCATAAGATCGTTCTCTATATCATGAGTAAACGACATTTGTACACTACCTTGATCTGACTGCGTATTTATTACTTATTATACTTTAAACTTTTGTTGACTAACTTTAACACTGCCGTCTATATGTCCGTAAGTCCAAATCTGTCCGGTTTTTCAACGATACAGTTTGCCGAAACAACTTTGCACCAAGGAAAGAACCGTTAGACCCGTTTGACGTGCGTCAACTGAGGTCGTCAGAGAAAGTAAAGAAAACACTATTTAAATTCAAACTAAGTATAAATTATTTTTTGTATTTTTTAAAAAATTGTAAATCCTTAAACTCACTCAAACAAAAAAAAAAAAAAAAATAAAACAAAACTTTTCACTTTTTAAAATAATTATTTTGCAAATTTAATTTCAATTCTTTTTTTTTTTATTAACTTAACTACATGTTTCGAGATACAATATCTCATCTACAGGTTGTTTGTACAATTCAACCAATTGTACAAACAACCTGTAGATGAGATATTGTATCTCGAAACATGTAGTTAAGTTAATAAAAAAAAAATAATTGAAATTAAATTTGCATTTTAAATTAAAAATAATTATTTTAAAAAGTGAAAAGTTTTGTTTTATTTTTTTTTTTTTTTTGTTTGAGTGAGTTTAAGGATTTACAATTTTTTAAAAAATACAAAAAATAATTTATACTTATAATGGATCACTCAAGTCACTCCGATATTATCAATGATTTTATTAAATTCAAACTGATTCTGCTTTTTATTTGTTCGAAAACTTTCTTTTATACAATTTTTGGATTTGCATTTTCATTTTCCTAATCTCCACTTAAATCAATCAATATATTTATTTCAAATTAATTATGTAGAAAATGCAATTCTAGCAAAATGTACATTAGACTGGTCGTTAAAAACTAAATTTTCCGAGACGCCCCCTAGAAAAATTCTTTGTGGTCAAAAAACCACAACGGCACTAATTTTTTTTTTTTTAAGTCAAAAGAACACGTGCCGCAAAATCATCGAAGTTTATTTTTTGATAAAATTGTTAATATCTCATAAAATATGCAGATGTAAAAAAAAATCACAAAATCATTTTTGTAGGAAATTTAATTCTTTACAAAAAAGGTCCAAGTCATTTTTTTCCTAAAACCTATATTTCTGATGATATTTTGAAATAAAACTTGAAATTCTTCAAAACTCGTAAAACCAAATGATGAAAATTTCGACGAAAAAGTACTAATTTTAATTTTTTTTGTCACGATTATTTTTTTATACATTTCATTCTATAGCATAAGAAAAAAATTAGGACTTTTCCATCATCTTTATTTTTTATGTTTTTTAAAAATTACGAAAACTTACAAGTTCATTTTCAAAATATCTTGAGAACTATACGTTTTCGGGAAAAAATGACATGCACCTTTTTTGTAGAGAATTAAATTTCCTACAAAAATGGTTATGTGATTTTTTTTGACATCTGCATATTTTATGAGATATTTGAAAAAATCTACGAATTTTTCAAAAAATCAACTTCGACGATTTTGCGGCACGTGTTCTTTTGATTTAAAAAAAAAAAAATAATGCCGTTGTGGTTTTTTGACCACAAAGAATTTTTCTAGGGGGCGTCTCGGAAAATTTAGTTTTTAACGACCAGTCTAATGTACATATAATATATATGTCAATTTAATTACTTATTATTTTCCCCTTAATAAAATCTGTATCATCATAATTATTTACCTTTTGTTTTTATTTAAAATTATTTAAAATTAGTTTCAATGTTTTGAAACATGATATATGATGACACACTTTGAGTAATGTATAATTCATAAAGTTCATAAAATTTCGCTTACTTATAATTGTAAACATATGAAATGTTGTTTACTAAATTATTATTATTTTGTTTTGATAAAAAGAAATTACGTCACGGGAATTCCTTTATAACTTATTATATGTGTTTTGATTTGCATAGGTAGACGTAGTAGTATCTCTACAGTGTTTTGTTTATAAAACTGAGTTTATCAGAAAATTAAAAGCAATACGACCGCCTTTCGTATAGGCTGCGCTCTAGTTCTTGATACAAAGAACGATAACCGTTTGAATATTGCGGTGAACTGGACTTTAGTCGGGCCGAAATAATATGTAACGTAATAATTATATTATCAGATATATTTCAATTAATAGTACGCGATAAAATTGATATATTAGTTAAGTAAATCTTCTAAAAATTAGACAAATTTACAAAATAACAGTGCATTGTAATTTTTATAGTGTATAATTCTACCACGAGATGGTTTTATTGAATCGATGTATTGATAGTATTAGATCCTTAGGAAGGGGGGGGGCAATCCCCCCCCCCCCCATCCGCAGCAGTACCAAATTGACGCCCCTGTTACCAACTAATTTTCATTAATGGTAAACTACGACTAGACTTCTCATCCACAAGTCTATCGTTTCTTTTATATGTATCCGCTGAGATGATTAAAAAAAGACATTCTTCTCTTCTTGTAATATTTTTTTGTTTATTTTTATGTTTTTTTACAAAAGTTATCTCTTCTTCAACTTAAAGCTAGAAACACAACACGGGCGAAATCGTCCGACGACGACGTTAGTAACATTAGAATACACAGGATTCATACATTTCAAACACAACTACAGCGATAAACGAAAAAGTTTTTTTCGTCGGAGAAATTTTAGATTCTATTTCTAATTTATCGTCGGCGATGATTATTGCCAGATATCAATTTTATTTTTATTTGGCTGCAAGGGTAATTTTTAATGTTATTGTGACAGTGCTGCCAACTGAAAAATATGATTTTCTGATGTTTTTCGCGTTTCTGAGGTTGTTCGTTTTGTTTTGAGTTGTCAACTGAATTTTGAGTTTATGTTCAAAGTTCGGATTTATTCATTTATATATTTTCATAATTTGTATTTTGTATTTTATTTTTAAAACTAGTTATTAGTATAAAAATTATTATTATTCATTTATTAGTAAAAATATCGTTATTTTGAAAATTGAAATTTGTGAAATTCATTTTGACAAAAAACAAAGTATTTTAGTTTATGCAATTTTATTTTTGACAGCTTTTCACGCTGACGCCTTTGTTGTGGTTACAACAGCGAAATTGTAGACGTTTTTTTTTATCGTCCGACGTTATCGTCCGTGTTGTGTTTCTACCTTAAGAATAAAATTATACTTATCATTCTCTAACCAAATTTCTCTTATATATATCCACATATTATACGTTTCCGTATACATTCATATTAAATCTTGAAAACAAGAAATCTTGTTCAAGCATTAAATTATGAAATATTATCATAATAAAATCTTGTCCAAGTTTTCAAATTTTCAAGATATGTCGTTGTGACATAAAAACAAAATTATTTGTTTACTTCCTAAATTATATTTTTGTTGAAATTAACAAAAACAAAACAATAATATAATTTTGTAAACACAACAAAAAATGATTACAATTAAAATCATAACTTTCGTTTTCACAACTTAAATTCCATAGTAAATAAACATAGTTTTGTTTATTTACTTTACTTGCAAATTTGTTCATTATTATTATTAATTTTATGTAATCAAACATTATGAGAACATTCAACCTTCATTTTTACTAATTAGAACTATGTTAAAAAATATGCAAATTGAACTAATTTATTTGGATTATTCATTATATGACTTTGACTAGGTTGAATAGGTTGAGAACTTAATATTATGATGTATTACTATTTAATTTGGAAAAATCAGTATAGGAGTAAATGGTTCCTCAGATACCATTACAGATACCATTAAAATAATTTTTTTGCATTTTTTTAAAATTTCTTTTCTGAATGAACAATATGTCGAGAATATTGTGTACAAATTTTAAGTCAATCCGAGTAAAACTAACGGAGTTACAGGATGTCAAAAGAGGCGGCATTACCCGCAATTTTTAAAATAATTCTTTTGCATTTTTTTTTCTGATTGAATAATATGTTGAGAATATTGTGTACAACTTTTAAGTCAATCCAAGTTAAACTAACGGAGTTACAGCGTTTCAACAGGGAGGGGGGTATGGTTTTAAAATTATTTTTTTGCATTTTTTTTTAATTTTTTTTTTCTGAATGAACAATATGTCGAGAATATTGTGTACAAATTTTAAGTCAATCCGAGCAAAACTAACGGAGTTACAGCGTTTCAAAAGGGTTGCCGTTTGACCCCATTTTCCCGAAAACGTCATTTTTGAAGTTCGTGAACATTAGAACTCAAAATCTACAGAACCGATCCTTTTTAAAATTTGAACACTACTTCTTCACATAAATCAACAGGTAATCAGGAAGAGTTTTTTTTTTTTTTATTTTTTTCTATTTTTTAATAACAAATTAAACGCTAAAATCGTGATTTTCACTTCCAAGTGCTGCAAAAAATAGAAAAACAAACTCCTCCTGATTACCTCGAGAAATACATCATCTTCAAAACACATATCAATTTTTTTGTTTCACATGATCCGGTAACGAGTTATAATGTTCACCGCAAAACCACTTTTTTTCAAGGCGCCTCTAGAGATTCAACGTCACCGGCGGATTTATCAATATTTTTAATTGAAATTTTTTTCTGACATACTTCGAAAGTTGTACAATAATATGTAATTAAATTTAATAAAATTATATTACTCATGTCGCCGCAAAAAAATCACAAAAATATGCTTTTTTTTCGTCTTTAAAACCATACCCCCCCTTAAATAATATCCTCATTTTTATATGCTGGTATAAACATTTCTCGAACATTGACGATTCTACTTGCATATCAGAAAAAACAGAGTTTAGTTTTACGTTTATTTCTTTTTTTTTTTTATAAAAGTTTTGTTTTTTTTTTGATTCGGTTTCTTCACTGTCTTATAATATATCGAATATTGGTTTTCACAAAAGTTTTTGAGTGCTTTACCTCAATGCAATTGTAAAACAAAGCAAGAAAGCTACAACAAAAATTATCAAACCTAACTAAGGTAATAGCAAGTCCTAAAAACTATCTAATAAATAACAGCATATTCGAATTCATTTAACAAAATGAGACGGAAAACTTTAAAAATTATTGAATTCAACGAATTTTCTCAAGGATTCGTGTACCTCTATTTTCGATATTCTTTAAGAGTCGTGTATGGAAATTATATTGAAATTGACTTAGATACAAACAACTTAGACGATAAAAAATTACATAATAAAAAGCATAGTTGAAGGCGGTAGAATATTTTTTCTCTAAATAAAGCCGAATCTTTTCATTTTCAAATAAAATTCCTTCAACAAAAATTTATTCCAAATAATTACATATTACTTTAATTATATAAATCAATTTGCATGCATTTCAGGAAATCCATTCTAACCAAACAACTAGAGAACCAACAGAAAAAATGCATTTAGTTTACAATATCACCGACAAAGTAATTTTCATTTATCACATTAATTATAAAATGTTTGTTTAAAGTAATTCAACATTAACATTTGGATTATAGCATCTTTAATAAGACAAACAAACAAATAAAAAGTTTTTTTTGTTAAAAGAAATAAATAAGAAATATTAACATTTTTCTAAAGTGAATCACGTACAGCCAAGAAAATTTAATATCATAGATTTCACTTAATCTGTTCTGTATCTGTTTCGTTTCCTTTTAATTTTTTTAACTTATTTTGTAAGTTTTCATGATACAATTTCAGTCATTTTTTTTTAAATTTTTATACTGATATAATTTTATTCAGTTTATTCGTTGAAATGATATAGAAAGTTGTTGAAGTTGAATAGGAAATGATAGGAGAAAATATTGTTGATTTATATTCAACGATTTTGCAAAAAAAAAAAAGTTGGAAGCGTTTTTGGGGTTTACTTGGGTGTACTGGTTACTATTTCATTTAAACTTGACTAATTCAACACAAATCAGTGTAACAATTTGCATTGATTATTTGATTTTCTTTCTAAACAATTTTAACATTTTGTTTTTTGGATGGTATGAAAATCGTTATACTGATTTGTAAGCAATTAAAAATAAATATAATATATTAGAAACCTGCCAGAAAAAAAATGTATTCACTCACGGAATACAAACAATAATAAACGTTTTGCATTTTGACGTTTGTCGAAACAATAAAGTGGTTGACCTCAATATATTTCCTCATATATTGAAAAAGCAAAATTTATAGTATAGTTTCTGTCATCACTGGTAAACAATTTTTAAATAAAAGATCATTCAAAAATGTCGACAAAGACAGACCCTTCAAAAATAAAGAAAAACCAATTTATGAGGAATATATATTGAGGTACATCACAAAAAAAATTAATTCTGTTTGGATGTTCAGGAAATTTAGTGAACAAGAATGGTCATGTAGACCAAAAACTTATTGGTAATAAATACTCATTATTGAATATAACAAATAACAAATAATGGTCATTATAAAAATTAAATTTATGCAAACTTCAATACAATTATATGTCATAAAATGTGGAATAATTTCATACAAAAAAATCAACTAGAAGATTTTTGGTGTTTTCATTTGTGACAATTAACATAAAGAATTGATGACACAGCGGTGTCATGTGATAACTATTGGACGAATTTTCTTACCTACGTGTAACTAGATTTGTTATTTATTGTTTGGGTAATTTATTTTAAGCTTCTAACTATCAGATCCATAATCGTACAATAATACTGGTATTTTCATTTGTAAACCAAAAGTGTGTAAAGCCTGATTAATTTAATTTAGGATAACCATAAGTTACCAAATATTTCCTTAAAACTATGTATATTTCTGTTATTAACTTACTGTCATCCTCTAATTAACTAACTTAACTCTAACTAATGAAACTAATTAAAATTTTTTTGTTTTAGCGTTAAAATTGTAACGAAAGTTGAAATTTTACGATAAAAAACTATAATATAATTTTATGCCGGATAGCTCAAAAAACAGCTATATAAAACTAAAAACCACTGAATTTATAATAAACACATTATTACTTGGAAATCTCTTGCCAGTTTCACAGAAAAATTTACTATTAATTTAGTAACACAAAGAAATTAATTTATCAAAAGAAAAATCAAAATTTATACAAATCAAAATAAAAAAAAACTTACGTTAATTTAATCTTGAATGTTGTTTTCATTTTGTAATTCATGCATCTTCGTTTATCTTCTGATAACTCCCTTTATCAGTAATTCCACAGACATTTGATTTAAAATAGTAAATATTGCAGCTTCCTTAAGAAAACTCCTTAACATTGAGCTTGATCTACACAATTTTCCTCCAAAGCACTGCGACCAAATTACATCACTGGCGTTATAACAACTATGTTTACTCATTTTTTTCCCCAGACCATGAAAAAAACACTCAGATGAACTAACAATGCGGCTGTTGTTATAAAATCATTCCTACTCATGAAACAATTCATCATTGTAATTTTGTTTCAAATTAATTCAATTCTGCACGAAATTCAACAAAATAACAGTTTCCAGCACAACTGTTTTATTTCTTGAAATGATTCATCCATCAATGATTTTTCACTAAAAACTTAGTACATCAAAAAAAAAACAAACAAACAGAAAAACTTTGATGACACATTAAAAGATAATTTAATTTTTCTTCTATATGAAACAGATTACATTTTTTTTCACAATTTAAGTTATATTAATATTTTTACTTTAATTTTAATCAAATTTACTAATCACTATCAACATTATACACATTTGATTTTTAAAGTTATACTAATTGATTTTGTTATAAAACTTCGTATTTTTATATCAAATTTTCTGTTTCAATTTCCCCTTCCAACAATCAATAATTTCTCTAACGTATAAAAAAAATATTAACTGAAACATGTTTATTGTTGAAATTGAGTGACGCAACTAAATCTCAACAGTAGCCTACAAAAATGTTGCGACCTTTAAGAAAATTAATGAAATTATAATTGAAATGAAAATTATTATTTTTAGAGCATAAGAGTAATAGTCCTGCCGTTACAAAATGTTCAGTATTGTAATATATATTAATGTCAGACTTTGTCTGACTATTGATTTTGTCTTCTAGCTTCCACACTAGCATCGCAAAACTTCGGATTATTAATGTAGTTCGAATTATTAATGTAGTGCTCTGAAGAATTTCAATACCCGCAATCTACCTTTGTAGCTGTTAGATGCCTCGTAACCATATTTGCTTTATGGACGAGATGAACAAGGCCGCATTGTTTCCAATGCATCTGTGTGACGTTCCAAAAATTCCAAAAATTCTTCCAGTTTTGGAAAGTCCTTATTTGCAGATGATTGAGCCCATAATGTTCTAGTTTCATTATCAACCTTTTCTAATAACAAATAGATAAGCCAAGGATCGTGCCATTCACTTCACCTTCAACCACTAGTGCTTTTAACCCACGAATCGTTTCATCTGATATGTCTAACAGTTTCCGAGCATTTTCGACACTAGCTTGAATAACTTTTGGTTGATTGAGATATGTTCCTATAAATGCATTCACTATATGTTTCTTCCTGTCATACCTATCATGAAGTTTTTTAAGTTTTCTTCTATATAATTTGCTTCTGTAAAGTTAAGATGTTTAACTAGAGCTGCCGCTTCTCCCCTTAAATAACCTTTTAAATAATGGAATTTTTGTGATGAAGGTTAGGAACTCTTATGAATTGTGGCACAAAATATGTTATAAAAGGATTGCCAGTCTTTATATTCGCCAGAAAATGGAGTGATATTTATTTTTGGAAGCCGAACTTCAGATTGATTTGTATTAGATAGATTTAGTGTAGTATCATGAGGATTTGGTACTAGTCCTAATGATTCACTTTTGTCTTGTTTCATTGTATTTAAGCTTGTCATGGTTACATAATATATATTTGAAATTTATTTTGCACTTTGGTTACATTAATTTTTACATAAAAATATTTTTGCTAATTATCAATATGCCAAGAACAAAATAATTTTAGTACTTCCCTTATTTTAAAAGAAAAATGTTCCGGAAAGACGAGTATTAATATAAAAAACTTAGTTCTATTTCTTATTACTAAAAAAAAAATATTAATTATTTGGTTTATATATGGGTGCTTCATACAATTAAACAAAAGGAAAAAATATCATATCCTTTCTTAAATTATTTTCAAAATTAACTAATCTACAAAAAAAGAAAACTATTTAAAAAAATTTTATCTAACTTTTGATATCAAAATGAAAATACATAACGACTACATAAAAAAATACGAATACATAGGTCACACATCAAAGCTTATTTTTTTCTTTTATAACAAACGGTAAACATTTTATTATACGACAAGAATATTTATTTTTGCAAACAAAAATTACCAGCAATTGAAACAAATTTTTATTTATCAAACTATAGCTAGAAATAAATGTTCAACATTGCTCATTCCTAATAGCCACTCTTTAATTTTTATGGTAAATTTATTTATGTTTTCACTCTCCTTTATCTGACTTGGTATTTTATTATAAAGATAGGCTCCATGGTAAATAAGAGACCGTCTAAAAAATTCCGAGTTGGCTTTGGTTGTATTACAAAGTTTTAAATTTCGCATGCCCCGAGCATGTGATTTAACTTTTAAATGGCCACTACGCTTATAGAATTCCTTCAAAGTTTTATATATATATAAGTTTCGGAGAGGTAGTATATTTGCATCTTTAAACAATGGATAGGAGTGTGTTCTTTTATTTTTTTTGTATATGACTCGCACAGCATGCTTTTGCAAGGTGATTAAAGGCTTCATGTTTGTTAAATAAGTTCCACCAAAAGCAATCAATCCATACTCTAGTTTAGAATGTACAAAAGAGAAATATACAATTTTTGATAATTTTTTTGAGTTTATACTTCGAATAAGATATAACTTTCGAATACCCAAAAAGAGGTCTTTTTTAAGTTTTTTAATGTGAGTTTTCCATGTTAGATTTGAATCCAAATCAAGTCCAAGGTATCGGAAGGTATGAACCGTTTCGATTTTAATACAGTCCGTAGAGCAATCATTTTTTTTACAGTTAACTTTATGGTAAACATGATTTGCGCAAGGGATGTATTTTTTGGATATGTCAAAGTACATAATTTTTGTTTTCTCACTCAGGATCATAGAATGTAAATTAAACCATATCCTTAAGGTTTCAAGATCTTTGTTTATATTTATGTCTATATTCTCGCAATTTTTTCCTGCATAAACTATGGCCATGTCATCAGCAAAAGCAAAAATATCACCTTGTAAACCGATATTGAATATAGAATTTAAATAAATTAGAAAGAGAATAGGACCCAGAATTGATCCTTGTGGTACCCCTCTTCTAACTATGGCTATATCGCTCAATTCTCCGTTTACTTTTGTTTGCTGTGATCGATTTTGTAAATAGGATTTAAACCAATTAAACCCTATGCCCCGAATTCCAATGTTCCACATTTTATTCAATAAAATATTATGACAAACAGTGTCAAAGGCTTTTTTTATGTCAATAAACAAAACACCAATTTTCTGTCGATTATTTAAACTATTGTAAACTTTATTTAGAAACTTTGCGAAAGCATCTTCCGTTGAAATTTTTGATTGAAAACCAAACTGGTTTTTGTTAATAAAATTAATTTTTTTTAGGAATGACATTAGTCTATTTTTAACAAGTTTTTCTATTATCTTTGAAAAAACGTTTAACAAAGAGATGGGACGGTAATTTCCTGGATCACGTGTATCTCCCTTTTTAAACAAAGGTATTACTATAGCTTCTTTTAGGTTATCAGGAAATACACCAGTTTCGAAAGATAGGTTAACAATATATGCTAACACCGGTGCAATATATATCCCAATTTCCTTAACGACACTGGTTGTAATTTTATCTGTCCCACTAGATTTTTTGTTTTTAAGTTCAAGTATTAGCTTTAAAATTTCAGGCTCACTAGTGGGAAACAAAAAAAACGAGCGTTGCGCATTACCTACTCTATCATGTACGAAGTGGGAATTTTCAGATGTTATTGGATGACTTGGAATAGTTTCACACAGTTTTTCAGGACCATTTATGAAGTAATTATTTATAGAGTTAGCTATATTCTTATTACTATTTTGGAGGTTGTTCGAAGAGTTATAAACTTCTTTTATTATATTATTGTTTGCTGACTTATTTTTACCCAACAGTTCATTTAGTATTGCCCATTGTTTTTTAGAGTCACCCTTTGTTTCCTTGAATTTTTTTTCATAGAAAGAATCTTTAGCTTTCTGAATTAAGGTATTATATTTTTTACACATTTTCTTGTAGCGATTACTAATGCTAGTGTTTGTAAAATTCTTCAATTTCTTCCCAAGCTTGTTTTTTTTATTAAGTTTATTACACAAGTGATCAGAGATCCAAGGTTTTAATTTTTTTCTTTTCCTTTTACATTTTATAGATTCCTGACAACTATTTATTAAAGCTTTTAGTTTATTAATAAAAGTATTAAAAGCTAAATTTGAGTTTTTTTGAGTATATACTGGAGACCAATCAACAGATATTATATGCTGTATTAATAGATTAACGTTTAATTTTAACTTATTCATGCCAGGTGTATTTCTGAAATTGTTATTATTTTTGACCTGGTTGGAAATTTCAAAATTAGCCAAGACCATATGATGGTCAGTTATATTTAGATCATTTGTTTCAGCGGTTATTTTGATATTTGAATTTACCCTCTTCCTATAATGAAAATGATCTAAACATGTAGTTGAAGTGTTTGTTATTCGGGTTGGAGTATTGATTGCTGATTTCAGCCCATGAGATGATAACAGAGATAGATAATCGTCTGTGATGGTAGAATCAAGCAAGAGATCAATATTTATATCCCCCAGCATGCACAAATTTTTGCATTTAATGTTACCTAACAAGCTCCCGAGTTCTACCAAGAATAAGGAAATATAGTTACTTTTTGGGGTATACTGAATTCTATATATACATAGGAAAGAAAACTCTTCTTGAGCAAATCTAAGTTTAACCAACAAACAATCACACGATTTTAAGGAGATTTCTGTGAATTCATAATTAAAATTTTTACTTACAAACACCGCAACACCTCCAGATCTGTAATTATCATTACAATTAAAATGTGAATTATATCCATCTATATGGTAAAAATCCGTTTCAAGTGTGGATATCCATATTTCTGATACAAAAATTAGATCAGGTTTAATTTTAAAACTGTTTATATGACAAATGAGAGAGTCAAAATTTGACCGTAAGCTTCGAATGTTCTGATGTGTGACCTTAAATTTATAAGAATTTAAAAAGTTTGGGAGAATTCGAATACTTCTATCGCTAACCTGTGGTTGACTTATATTATTTTGATGTTCTATTTTTATTTAATTTATTTTTTATTTCCTTTATATCTTCCACAGATTTAATGACAAAAAAATTCGAATCCTCTTTTGATTTTTTAATAAAAATTTTGTTTCTTGACACACTTACGAATTTATAACCTAATTCATTACTTAACACTTTAGCATGAAAACACAAAATCCTTTGTTTTTTTGTTAAACTTTCGTTTATGTATATTTTACTTTCGATAGTGTGATCCAAAATTTTTGTAGTCAGTTTTGCACGCCCTTCTTTTGTTTTAGTTATGTCTGATTTAGCTTTAATAATTTCATTTCTTGTACTGCTGTTTATTAACTTGACTATTATTACCGGAGATTTTTTTTTATGTGAGTCATCATGTATTTTTCCATGTCCTATGCGATAACAAGTTTCAATGAGTTGTTTATTTATGTTTAATTTTAAAACGGTGTTGAAAATATTTATGACGTTATCCGTAATTTTTCTTCGTATTGCATATCTGTTTCTTCTGATGAATTGAGATTAAACATTTTAGCTTCAATGGCAGTAAATGCATCCATCAATTTTTCAACACGTTGTACACGAGCCTTTCATTCTTCTATCGTTGCATCTGTTACAGTTTGACACCAATTAACAATACCGGTTAATTTGCCCTTGTTGCTTGACCTTTGTTTTTTTAAAGACTCAATAGTCGACATATTCACAATATAATAAATAATTAAAAAATGTTGAACGTATTTAAATTATAAGTTTGTTTTCAAGAAACGTTATTAAAGTTTCAGGTTCAACGTTTAACAAAATATTTATTTTTTCAATTTAATATTTGTAAATTAATTATTTCACTCAAGAATACGAAATTACAAACCACAGTTTAACTATATTTTTATACTTTGTTCTTAATTAAAATGTCTAAATGTCTTCACCATAAAGTTACTAAAATATATTACAACACACTAACATAATTTCAATTCACTTTATTTAATTGATTTTAAAATTCATATAATACTAAAAATAACTGTTCTATACTTATCGTAAGAACCGGGTTGTTTCTATAGATGAATATATTGATTTGCTGATCCGATTATTCTGATTATTCTCGAATCATAATAATCCGGCTCGAAGGACCAAAAAATGTTGATAGTTGCCTCAATGTTGATTGTAGATTTCAACAGGAATGTTTATAGTTTCTAAAGATTTAGTGGGATGTATGTAAATTTTTCCCAATTTTAATAATCTATCTTAAGGCTGTTTTACACGGACCAGTTTTTTGTCCAGAAAAGTATTCATTTTTGTATCCAGTCAAAAATGGACATTTTTATTAACATTGTTCTATCCAGTTTTTCTCTGTTTTACACACAAGTAGTTTAAACTGACTTCGCGCATGCGCCTATTTGACAATGTTGACAACATAACCTTTGTGTTTATGTAGGTTACAAGAACTGTTTTGTTTTGTTTGATTCTACGAAGGTAAAATAAATTCTACGAAGATAAAATAAATAATAAATCGTAATAAATCGTAATAATAAATCGTCACTAGAGCTGACAACTGCGCAGACATGAATGGATATAGTACACTCACTGCGCATAAACTGTTGTAAAAATGAAGAAAAAATAGAGCATGCTCTATTTTTACCCAGAAACTGGATGTTTGGTAGCTGGTGTTGAGTTGCGGTTGCCAGTGGCGTGTTCGGCGATGTATTTGATGATCTGACGATGAATCTGACGTAGATGATGATGAAAGCGATTATTTAAATCTGTTATTAAATTTAACACTTTATACTGCAGGAACAATTTCCTAAGTTACGACCTCGTTGTTTACGACTTCGTTTTGGCATATGTTTGAAACTTGTTAGATAATATATTAACTTCTAAAATTTCGTAGCAATTTGTATTTTATTATTTTCTGTAAATATTTCAACTATTAATTTAAACAATCCACAAATTTAAACTTTGATATAATTTTCTATAATTGTTGTATCATTTACAAATTGTTTGCACGAACTGTATACAAAGATGTTACGATATAATATAATTCAATGCTCCACGATTACAATAATTCGATATAGTTTACATAATATTAAATGTGTTACAATTAAAGAGCTAGTTCCTTTTACTTAAAATATGGCGTGAAACGTTATTTATATATTTATTATTAGGAAAATTGACTTTACAATTTCAATTCAAGTAATGGCGTGTAATGGAGAAAAACTTAATATATCGAGAGTGACAGTCAATAAAAAAATCTTAACATTATACGTGCGTTTTTTAAAAGTACAAGTAATTCCTTCCTTTTTACACCGTGAGTTTTTGAGAGTTTTTATGAAATATACGCGATGCGATGCGTAAGGAAATTTTTGTTTGTTGAAATTATATTTATGTAGTTATCGTGTTAAATGGAAGTTAATTGCCACAGATGTATGTCCATTTTTCATTAGGCTACAGCTACGCAGACGGCTACTGCGCATAAAATGAATATGAAACTGAAAATAAATTAGAGCTAGCTTCATTTTTTGCTAAAAATGTCCATTTTTGACTGGATACAAAAATCAATACTTTTCTGGACAAAAAATTGGTCCGTGTAAAACAGCCTTTACACTTGTTTTATCACAAGAAAATCACACAAAACTACTGCATTAAAACAAATTTATTTCAATATTCAACAAAATTGACTTCAACACAATAACCATAAAATTAATTTTAATATTAACATAGACACAGTTGTTTTAATTTTAATTGCATGAACACAAGAACTTAAGTAATCTAAATTTTATAATAACATTTCATTTTTATATTTTAACATTAACAAGTTGGATGTCTGATGCGCCAATCATTGCAGTGACGGTTATTGGAGTAAATATACGGATATGTATTTGGGAGAAAATATTAATGAATCTACAATCATTACATTTTAGAGAATTGCGTTAAATTAAATTAAAACTAAGACAAAAAATTTTCCAAACGAATTGCCCTCGTTCGGTGATATTTTCTCATATTTTTTTGGACAATTCCTCAAGCAAGTGGTATTGATAATAGCCCTCGGCCTATGGCCTCGTGCTATTATCAATATACTTGCTTTCAAAATTTTTGACAAATAAATTAATTCAAATTATCACCGTCCTTGGGAAATTACTACTGATAGTCAAATATACGTCAAATAGATTCTAAAAAAATTCTAAATATCTTGCATTTTGCTCGTTTTAATGCTGAATTTATGATGATTCCCTTTAACTTTAAACTTTCTCTAGAAACAGTTTCAATTAGTTTCAAGTTCATATGTTTAACGCCTGATGATGACCAAAAACAATTCAAACAAGGAACGAAAAAGAAATTTTATAGACAAATTTAATTTCTGCTCCAATTTTCCTTTGGCCTTTATTTTCAACTTTTTGCAACACAAAAAATGTGATCTCCTACCCAACAAACTTTTATCAATTTTCTTTTTCTTTTTTACTTTCATATATTTTTTTTCTTTCATCACTCAAGGGATAACTGAAAATACATTAAAAAACTTTTATTGTTATCCTCGTTTCCTCATAGAAAACATAAATTTTATTACAAAACGAAAAAAAAAAATTGAATTTTCTTTTCTTAATAAGTTTTAAATTTCTTTTTGAGACAAGTAAACTGTAAAAGGAAATATAATAATAAAAAAAAAACTTTAAATCGATTTGAAGTAAAACTTGTTTCTTATATTTTCTTTGATTCAACTAACAACAATTATTATTATGTTTTTCCTTGTTTCAGGTTGATTCAATATTAAATTGTGACATCAAACTAACCATAAGATTTTCCATTTAACTTTTTTTTTCTTCTCTGGAAAGAAAAACAATTAAAAAGTTGTAAGAAATATGAAAAAAAAAGTATAACTTTATTCAAAGCTTTAAAACTTTTGTTTAACTTTTTGATATTGAAAGAAAGCGATTAACGGACGATTTAAGATAAAGTTAAAGCTAAGCAAAAATAAAAGGAAAAAAATTGAAACCAAAAATAGAAAATGGAAAATGAAAGGAATAAGAAAAATTTCAATTTGAATTGTCTTATGAGAATTGGACATTTTAATGCAAATTTAAATTGAATTTTTTATCGATGATTAAGGGAGCAGGGAACTGGTATAACATTTATTTTTAAATTTTGTTTTGATTCTCCATTATAACAAAAAACTTTTTTCAGAAAAATATTATTCAAATAAATCAAAAAATTCAATATTTAAATAATTAATTGAATGTATAATCGTTTACACTTTAACCATGAATATTTTGATTAATGATACTCACTTGTTTGCCTTACCAAATCGAAGATACGAAATAAAGTTTTTTGTTTTTACCTTTCAGTTTGATCGATTTAAAATTGGCTTCTTCCGAAGTCTAATGATTAAAATTAGTCGACAAAAAAAAATATATTTCTCGATGCCGCAGAACTCTATTAATTTTTGCTGTTGTTGATTAATACGATTTGTATGGAAAGTGATTTCAATGGTCCTTGATTATTTGAAATTTATTGATGGTATATTGAAGAGGTCACTTTAAATCAATCAAGTAAAAGCGGGTCAAATTATATGGATATTTTTCTATTCAACATTGTTTACATATTTTAATTATATTTATTGAAATTATTGAGAAAATAAACCTTGAACTTTCAATTAAATTTAATTAAATTCTGAAAGTTTAATTAGAAATCGATATTGATTAATTAGGTGATAGTAATGTGATAAACTGCAAATCAAATCAAATGCTGGAGTCAAAACCAAAATTTTAAACCTATAATCCAACTCTACGTAAAGTTTTCTTTCAAATTTAAATTTTCATCTCAAAACGATTATAATCTTTTAGCAGCAGAACATAATAACATTACAATTTTTAGGACATTTTATCATATAATCGGATACAATATAATTACTCCACCCAATTCCACTATCATAATTTGCATTTTGTATTTGTTTTGGTTTAAATTATCCATTTTTTGATGGTTTTTTTACAATCCCGCGAGGAAGTTGGATTATCACCTTCAATTACCTTTAAATTTAAATATATTACAAAAAAATTTTATCTTAAATTCACAGTCGCTTAAAATATTTGCATTTTTTATTTTCATCTACGAAAAGGAGCAACAACAAAATTTCTGAATATTAAAAAATTATGTAAAATTGTAATTTTATTCTGTAACCTGCCTGCCTTAAAGTGTTTTTAGTGTTGCTGGACCGTTTTATGTTGTGTTGTTGTTGGTTTAAAGATTATTCTGTTTATTATCTTATCTGATATAACTTAATGTTAATTTGTTTAAGTGAACAGTTTTTTGTGTTGACTAAATTTAGAAAAATTAATTAATCATTTTGGCTTGTGAATTCACTAAACCGGAAAATTATTAGTCTCGCGACATTTTTGTGTTTTTTTTTTTTTTTTCAAATTATCCACACAACATCATTAACGTTGAAATTGAATTTCGTACCAGATGTGACAAATTTTCATAATAGTGTTTTCAATGTTACAGTTTTATTTCACTTTAATTTTTTATTTTAAAATAATTTGATTTTTATTATTCAATTTTGTTGGAAGGAAAATTTTGTACAAACTGACATATGCTGGGTTAACTGTAAATTTTGTAATATATATTTATGAATTGGTTTTTTATGTAAATATTTATTTCTTGAATAATTTGTTAGGAATTCTGAAATTGTTAAGATGGTGGTTGGAACGTGGTTTAAGTGAATTTTTGATTTCATTGAAAAATTGCTGCATGGAAAAGAGTGTCAATAGAATACGACTGTGAAACTAAAAGAATAAGGCAAAGCATAGGCATTCTGAAATTGTACTACATCAAAAGTTTGTCAATCCTTGGAATTTATTAGATCCAAACATCTGAAAATATTGTTATATTGGATATTGAGTTGTCCACTTTACAGACAAATTACATGCGTGGCTTGTCAGATGTTCCTTCATTGGTTTACTGTCTGAACAGGTTATGGCTTAACAGAACTTCAATTGTTTACACTTCCCTTTGAGCATAAACAGTTAGAATATTTTCATAAGCTTGTATTCTTCCGTGTTATAACGTAGCGCTGAGTCAGAGAACTGTATTAGATGCTATCTGTTAACCTACAACATCAAGTTGTTGAAGATACAGAATGACCTTCATCGCTCGAGAGGTCGTTATACATTTCGCCCCACACGTAAACTAGTAAGACTTTCTTTGCACTTTTAACAGTTTTTCAACACTACCAAGGATTTTCTACATCTAGCTCGTCATTGCCTCTGTAATGGCGTCCAGGTAATGTGTTTTTACTTGCTCCCTCGGTATCAAACAAAGTAGTCAGATTGTATTCTTATTGCTCAAAAGAATGTTCGATATTACCGTTTCCACAATTTTACCTTTCCTATATGTGTGTGATGCTGTTGACAGTTTTTTTTTGCCAACACTTTGATGAAGTTGAAAGTCAAATAGTCCTCTAATAGTATGTAATGAAGCGCTGCTTCATTGATTAACAACGAAGAGGCTTAGCAGGTCGCGTACCTAGCGAAATTATTTTTTTGCCCCAGACTAGCTGCAGCCTATAGGATCGAGAGAATAATACCTGCTACTCCAGCACAAATAACTGTAATGTACGCGTAACATGAGATAAAAACGGATGTAAGAGAGAAATACAAGTGAACTAAACAGAGTCTGGCGACCCCTCTGGTGAAAGAGCCATGATCATCACGTCTAACCCCTATATTCTAAACCCATTCACACACTCTCACATCTCATCCACTCTCGCTCGCACCCACACGTACACCGTCACGTACCCACATGTGCATATATATACACCATCATCCAGCCCCATACGCTCTTACATACATAGATACACACACATTATTTTCATCACCGAGGTTATGGCAGTTACCCGAAATGAAATAAAATCTTCCCATAAAACTTCCATTTTTCAAAGAAAAAAATACCGACAAATTTATATTGGATGTTGCAGGCTAATTTGGGAGATAACGCAAAATCAAAAAAAATTCGACCTCCATCGTGCACACCAAAAAAAATCTACTATCAATAGAAATAGTATCAATAGAATCAATACAATCAATACAAAGTTTTGACTGATTGGAGAGCTTGGTCCAACCCTTAGGTCATAATATGGTGTAATACTTTTTAGTTTTATAAATTAGTTTAAGAGTACAGAACCCGTAATCCCATTAATTAAAGAAAGTTATTCCTTACATAGTGGTTATGAATATCTCTCGTCTTTTTTAATGTTCGACAGTTTTACAAACAAAACAATGTATGATTTTGATCAATATCTGTTTTTATTAGAAAGACGCCCACGTTGACTTTGAAATGTCAATGAATGATGTACGACACAGAAAAACGGTGTCACGTCATCATCGTTGATGGAGCGTCCCTTGTTGGTGCAAAACAATCGTCATCAGGTTTCCGGAACCTAGGATCAACAGACGTTGAGTTCATATCGCGTTCCAATTTTACAAAACTATTCAATGGCACTAAATCACAAAGCACAGGTTTAGAATTCTCATACTTTGATTAGCCAATCCAATTAAATTCAATATTTAAACTTTCTACACTTCATTAATGCGGTTTAGAAAAAAAATTAAAATTCAATTAATCAATTTAATATATTTCGGTTGTAACTTTTACTATGAATAAAATTAGTATCAGTGAACAGAATTCTATCCATAACTCCATACTTTCGCACACCCACAGCCTCACACCTACGTACATACAATCACTCCTAAATATACACACATGCACTCATACATAAAAACATACACATCCATGCTCATCCATACCTAAAATAAAACGAAATTAAAATTTTACTCACCCCAGTCCAGATCCCACGGCTCGGTCCTCAAGATATTCAGTGGTGGAGCATCATCCTCGCCTCAGAAGTTGACACAATTTCATAACCACCTTGGACTTCGCCAGGTGACTAAGTATATGAAGTTATATTATTACTGCGTTGTGGTTGTTCTATGCTTATTTATCAGTTAACGGCAACGATACAAAAAACAGCCAATATCAGTTATACACGTCGAAGTCACGTATTGTAGACGCACGGCCGTTAATAACAAAAACCCACACAATCTCCAGTCGGATTTCCACGGGATGCGAGGATGCGATCTCATACGGTTTAGTATAATGTACATATGTTGAAAAGTTAGGTTATTTTAACATCAGACGTACTCCGGACTCGAATATTCCAAATCCAATATCGGTTACATCCACGACGAACTCCACTCGAAAACCAAAATGCTCCTTAATTGTCACCAACCATAAAGGGAATAAATATACAGCTACGAGGTTGTATATATTTCCCTGGTCGACCATCAAACCGGATTACCAAATATGGTGGATCTTGGGTAGACACGCCATCGATTACGCCGTTGAGGCGATGACAATTTCCAATTTGAAACTTCTTCATTACTTATTTATTTTTACTTAAGTTGAATTTTTCCACTGTCATTAGACTCCATATTATGGAAATGTTTTTACATTATATGGAATTTTTTTATTTTTATTTTTTTTATTTCTTTATGTTACATTACAAACCATATTTATATTACACACACATCTATTTTGGAAAAAAATTTTCATTTAATTCTCACTATTCACTATTCTCTACTGAAACAAATAATAACCAAAATAATCTTGTTTGAAACAAAAAAAATTCTGCGAAAATGAAATTTCTTACGCAAACTTCCTGAATTTCCTATATTAAAAATTGAACCTGAACCGCATTTTTGATTGGGTTCGGGTTCGGTTTCGGGTTCACATAATTCTAAAAAAATCTTGCTCCGGAGCGGGTTCAGGGTTCGGGCTCGGTTCAGGCTCGAAACCCTGGCTTAGACAAACAAATAAATTACTTAAGTTATAACATAAAGTTACGATCCAAATTTTGTTTTTCTTTGTTTCATTAAGTGAACTAAACAATTAAAGCATGCACATTAAAATTAAACTATTTGATTTTTCTTTTGACTCACAAGGACAGTTTAACAATTTAGGACACAAACATATAAATTTTTTTCTATGGATTAGCTTCACTATCTTATAAAAAAAACATTTTTACATCCACCTATCACAATTTCTACTTACTATGGTTGCTTTATATTTTGGAACAGAAAGAAATGACGCGAAATAAAATGAATTTACAATCTTTCTTTTTCCACGTTTTTTTTACACCAACCATATGATTTTTTTGACAGCTTGAAAAAAACTAATTCCAATCGGATAATAATACAAGAATGAGAGAGTGATGACATCTCGTGCCATTTATTTATAGTCAACAAATGGTAGCATTAATTGGTAGCTCGTTTTAATAACCGAAAACCCACTAAGCAATTTGTACCACTAACTTGTACTAAAAATAATGGAAACGAATTATAAAAAAAATATTGATTACAAAACTATTGTAAAAATTACATATGGAAATAGCGCGATTATGAACCAATGATACAGTAAAACTGTTTTATGCCAACTTGATAGCAATTAACGACTACACATTGAATATAGTATAGGAAATTACATTAGAAAATATTACACAACTGTTTTAAGACAATCTTTGTTTAACGGAACTATTGTAGATAGCAATTACGGTTTGATTTTAAGAAAATATAGTAAAAGGAGCCACGAAAATAATTATAAAAAAGCTCCGCTAACGCAAATTTGATGCGTGCGAGAAAGCAGTGCATCTCTAAATCAGGGAATTAAACAACTGGTTCGTTGATCACCAGACTACTTCGTAACAAGTATTTGGACAAGATAATAGACTGAAAGGTCTAAAGTGTTGAGACCTGGAAAAATTTCCACGCCCTAGGTATGAAAACTTCGTTTACTTTGGTTCATTGTCCAAGTATATGAGACAAAATAGTTTTAATAAATTGATAGTAAACTCTACTATATTTTGTAGTTTTGCAGGTATTACCTTATCAGGACCAGCTCTTCCAAACCTGTTTGCCCCTTAAAAATTCATTTGTCTAAACAATTTTCTTATACATGAATCAGCGCGGTCAATACAACCCATCGTTTTTAATCAAATCTTTTTCAAACCTGTTTGCAATGATGTTTCGTTTATCGATTGCTGTCTCATTTTGATATGTTGTTGATTCATGATTTGAACATTTGTTAATTTTGTTTAGTTCCGTGAAAATACTCAAATGAGAAACATCAAAAAACGTATTAAAAATTTTTATTTTCTCACACTTTTATAGTTAGATTAAATTATTAAATTAGATCAAAGTTTAATGGAAGAAAGAAAAAAGTATGTATATTTGTTTGTATCTTTTACTAGTTCAACTTATTATCAAACTTATGGTGATAACAAATCAAATATTTAGTGCTATTTATTTAGTTCGAATTGATTAGTATACAGTAGGGAAATGATAAATTAAATTAGCGTTCTTCGGATCAACTATGTAGTGAATTTTTTTGGTAACAGGACAGTTCGGCGTATATATTTAAAAGTCGGAGAAACATGAAAAACTAATTAAGTGCGTAGTTCTATTTAATTTAATTAGTTTAAATTTGTGAGATTAGTTAAAACTAATTAAAACTGAAATTAGTTTAATTTTGTGAGTATGATTCAAAGATTCAATTACATAATACAAATTCATAATACTTCTATTTAACAAAGACCACCATTTTTAGTAAAAGTGGTTTACCAGTTGTTCGGTTGGTAATTTAATAGTGCCGCTGAAGTTGAGCTGGCGCGACTTCGTTCGTTTATCCTTATCAACTAATCTTTGGATTAACATCCAATAATTTCTTCACAAATTCTTTTTTTGAATATTCTTTATTATTGATACGAATAATTGGAACTTGTTCTACTGCACACCAAGAATAATTTAATATCGATGTTCCACCAATCTCGCTCACGTGGATAATGATTAGCAAATGACAGAATAATTCACAAATTAAAATTACATTTCCTATCTTCTCCATCTATTATTTTAATTACGAAATGAAACTGAGCAATTCTTTATTCTGATTTAACCGTCATCTATTACCAATTTCAATCTTGATAAACGTTCATAAATGACGGTTCAACGAACTAAATTCTATCACGTAAATCCTGTACAACATCTATCGAAAAGGACGGCATAAAAGGTAGGTGATTTATATTTTAAAATAAAATATCCTACACCGCCATATTTATCATAAGTAATTTGTTGTTTAAAATTGGTCTAATTTAAAAGAAAAAATTTTGATTTAAAGTATGCTCCTAAAATTTGATCTGGTAGTATAACTAAGTAAATCAGGGGATTATTTGCAACCGATATTGAAACATACTTTAAGTGTCTTGAAGTTTGATTATTATTTTAAAATTGTATTTCTTAACGACATAAGCTAATAAAAACAGTAAACTGAAACATTTGCATCATTTTTTTTTGTTGATTTGTAAATCTTTTATTAGTTTTGGAGTGATAAGAGTTTTAAAGATTTTAAATCTGGACAACGAGATCCATATCGTCAACAATTTATTGGTCAACATCGTCAGCAATTTATTATAACAATTTATTGGTCAACATCGTCAACAATTTATTAGAACACTTAATCGATCAACATTGTCAACAATTTGTTGGTCAACATTGGCAACCATTTATTCGAAAAATTAACTGGTCAACCTTGTCAACAACTTATTATAACCATTTGTCGGCCAACATTGTCAGCAATTTATGGGAAAACTTATTGGTCAGCCTTGTAAACAATTTTTTGTTCAACATTGTCAACAATTTATTAGATAACTTATTGGCTAACATTGTTAACAATTTATTATAACAATTTATTGCTCGATATTGTCAGCAATTTATTAGATAACTTATTGGTCAACATAACAATTTATTGGTCAGCATCGTCAACAATTTATCATAACAATTTATTGGTCAACATCGTCAACATTTTTTTCGAAGAACTTATTGGTCACCCTTGTCAACAATTTATTGTAACAATGATTTGTCCACGGTTTTTCGGTTTTTTGGCCTTTGGGGTCGTCAGAGTCCTTGTTATTTGTCTTTGCTTATTTAATTCCGTTTAGTACTTTCCGTTTTGTACTGAACTGGGGGAAATAACTTCTCGGACACATTTGGCTGAGGCTAGCTTGGATAAAAATCTCATTAGCCACGCATTCCGAATTTGCTGCCTGTTAATGACTCACTAGCAGGTCGAGTGTTCATTACACAGCTACATATTATGGTTCAAAATGTTTGATTGCACAGAAAATCTCTAACTCTACCACCAGAACTATCGGGAAATCCAATTTTTTTTTTTTTTTTTTAATAAAATGTCTTGTGTAATAGGGTTTAGAATATGTGTCATAACAACATATAAATACCTTTTAAGACCTAGGTCTAGATCTGGGTCCCACAATTACTGGCATTCTAAGGTGTAGACTAACGCTTTTTTTGGGTGGGTTGAAGCCACCTGAGACTAAGTGTTCCGGCAAACTATTCCATTTGTACGCAGTTCGGACAAAGAAGTCTCTCTGCGATCTGCCAGTATGACAGCGCGGGATCTTTACCGTTTCACCGGTTGCGGCAGCCGATTGCCGAGTGGAACGGGGGTAAGAATAAGTTTGAGGCATGATGCCGCTGATTTCATCTGAGCATTGCTGATGACGATATTTGTAAAAAACAACGAGGTCAGTAACAGTGCAACGATGTTGTAGGGAATCAAGTTTTGATGTCAAAGTTCGATCACCCACAATTCGTATAGCTCGTTTTGAACAGAGTCCAAGAGGGCTAGAGTCCAATTGGCCAATGTCAGCCACATTCCGCAGAAACTGGGTTAGCCGACTTCTGGAAAATGATCTATCGGATCCATTAATAGTTGAATATGATTTAATCAAATTGCCGGTTATTGTCACGAGCAGCTCGTTATTGGTTTAGATTACCATTAGTAATCCTGATGTCAAGTCAAGTTTGTTTTATCTAGCTTTTGTACGCAAATTTGATAATCTTTATCATTGGCCCTTTACAAATTCTGGATGCACGTGATAAATATTTGGTAAACTGTAGCAAAGATTGAAAGGAAATTAGACTGTGACGACCCAAAAGAAAACAAGAATAGAGGCCATCTCCCTCCACCCCTCCACCAACTACAATTATTAAATTTTAGTTAAATAAAAACCACTTATCCCTCCCCTCCCACAGAAACTAGTAATTGATATCATTCGTTTAAAAACAATAAAGAAAAATTAATGACAATTCTTTAAATGCTTAATACTAGAAAATAAATTATGATATGTCAGTTAAAATACTATTTCGATAAATAAATTCTATTTTTTTAATTCGATATTTTCCTTGGTAAAATTTTTGTCTAATCAAATGATCATAATTAACAATATTAAAATGACGTAATTACAAGTAAATTATCAAATTAAAATTAATCATCCTAAAATTGTTGCACCAAAATAAATAGGTGATGAGACTATACAAGATTGTTTGTGGAATAAATTATATAAATAAATTAATTTGTTGCACCAAACCCCAGTGATTGTTTTTTATTCAAGTGAACATTTTATTACGTGAACAAATGACTATTGCACCAAAGCCAAGTGATTTCCGAATAAATATAAATAAACAAAGGAACTGTTGCACTAAAATAAACAGGTGACTGTTGAATAATTGATTCAATACGAAAATCATTGCACTAATTAAACAAATGGTTGTTGTAAATTTGTCTATATGGAATGTTTTGTTAAACAACTATTCTATTCCTTTTTGGGTATGATACAACCAAAACCTGAATTTAAAATCATAAAATGCAAACGATTTATTTTTAGTACTTTAATACGATCGAGCAATAAAACATCAAACCAATTCCTTTTTTTATTAAAATTATCTATTAATTACTAAATAACGATTTTCTATTATTTATATTTTTCTATATTTTTTCTTAATTTAATTTAATTTAACCATTGTATTGTGTATAATCTTTTAATGTTTAAGTATAGTCACGAACTCATACCCTAGATATGTCTCTATACTAGATTTGCCACAAAATAATCATTTTCATATGCTAATAGTCATAAAATTTAATGGAAGCAAAAATTAAAAACAAGATAAAACAACCAATGAACTTATTGTTCTAATAAGGAATAGAACGAATAATTACAGTTTATATCGATAGCATCGGATCAGTTCAAACAATTTTAAAGTATTTTACAGTTGCTGGTAATTATTTTAGAGCTAACTGCTTAGTAACAAATGATTTCCTGACCCTAGAAGTTTCCTCGGTTTCCTCAATGTTTCCACAAAAAAGTCTTCAGGATTTTTTTTTTGATCATTTTCCTAATTATTTGGTATAGTTCCTGAGGCCTTATAGCGCTATGGCTCTTGACAATCATACACCATATACAAAGAGACTAGGAAAAGTAAGTTTTGTATGATCTCTTTTCTGGTAGTGACAAGACAGTATCGTTGGCACTATAGCTAAGTTATAAAAAATATTCAAGTTATTTTTTGTTAGAATACAATCTTTTCTTACCTAACCATTGTTCCTCACATAAAATAGTTTATAGTTGGACGTTCTGAGCTCAGATATTGAGTTCTTAGAATTCTAAAGTTCCTGATTCGAAGCAATATTCTCACCATGTTTAAAATCTAGGTTAGAAGGGCCGCTGAAGCAGTTTGAGAGTGTTGAAGGTTGATTTTGAAAATTTTTACACGCATTTCAACGTATTGATTTCATCCTTTACCACATGTAATGTCGCTATTACCCAGGTTATACATGTGGAGCTAACTCATAGAGTTTATGAGGCGTGTCTGTTAATCGTACAGCTTAATACAGCGCCTTCTTGTCTCAGATGAATAATCTCATGGTTGCTCTTAGAATCTGAAGGTGCCGTTGTGATTTGCATTCGAAATTTGTTTTCCGAGGTATCTGAGTCAGCTGATGACCCAACTGACTGACGATTTCGACACCAATCACTTTAACCTATGTGACTCCATACATGCTTGAAACAGATTCTAGAACTTCTGTGTTTGGGGCTACTAGAGTCCTTTTTCACCATAAATTCCATAAATTTATTTTATTTCAAAATTTTCTCTTAACTGTTTTTATTTTTTATTGTTATTAAACATTTTGGTTCCCACTAGTCTCAGCGAAAAATATGTCGATCTGTAGAGAAATCTACGATTGAGACTTAACTGTCTGACTGTGCTTCAACTTTGAAAAATTCAAAGTAGGGTAAGTGTTACATCTTGAACCATCCCAGTGTAAAATGGAACATTTATGAGAGGAAAATTGCTTCAAGACAAGGCGAGTAGAGGTTTTGTTCGGAACCCTTAGAGACTTCCATGTGAGGAAATGGATCGTAAAGGGTTATCCTCTAACCACTATTTGTGGTCCCGTCTAGTACCTAACACTCGAAGCCCCAAGAAGAACAAAAAACAAAACCTATTTTGCGAAAACATTGGTTCCGATATGTCTCTTATACAAATTTTTTTAATAGAAAAAACGGTAAAAGCCTAACTACAATGTATATTTTGACTTAACTACAATGTAACCATTTCAAAAAATTTTCAGCTAATCACTTTTTAAGTTTCAATATTGAATGGTAAATAAACTCTCCATCAATATTGATTTCCATTAAGGGAAATAATATACCACTAACATAATTCAAATAAGAGAAATCAGCTTATCAATTTCCCCAAAATTTCCCCATTTTTTTGTAGATAACTCCCAGACTTGTGATAAAATAATAAAATTTCATTTCAGTATTTCAGTTCTTTTCTTACAGTGAAAGAGAAAATCTCTAACAAAAGCAAAATTATTACGAAATATATTTTTCAAGAACTTTGACAAAAGTAAACGAATGAATTGAAAACAACAAACTTTGAAATAAAATAATTGAATGTAAATGTAAGATTTGTGTGCGTGATTGAAATGGGATTGAAAATTGAATTGAATGTAAAATAATACAATTACGAGAACTATGGAATTATTATAACATTCGTGATTTAATTGTGATTTGAATTTAATTTGTTATTCTTATAATATTATGAAATTTAAGATAGTAATTATGTTTGATGGTTTAAGGTCAATTATTGTTTTAAAAAGAATAGTTTTGAAGTAATTTAATCAAACAGATGGTAACCCTTTTCATTTAACAACAATCTAAAATTGTAATTGAGCTGCTATTTTGTGTGGCAACATGTAATGATACGTTTATTTAATTTTCTTATTTTTTGTAAGTGTAGTCAATTCCTATCTAGCTAATGAACGGCTTCATTTTTCAGGAATTAATAAAGTGATATTCTACATTTTGTTGGCAATCAAAGCACTTTAAAACGTTGTAATTTCCTCTTCTGATAGAGATGCAATTATTTTTGAAGAGTGTCATGGAACTTCTGAAATATTACTTGACAGACACAAAAACCATTTTGCACGATCATTTTAAGTATAACTGCCTTCCACATACACCACAAAGTTTTTTACCGCTTACCCACTCCCAACATAAAAATCAATAAACAAAAGCCACAGTAATTTACAATCAAATTATTACAAGAAACTCAAGATAGTAATGATCAAATTTAAAACTTGAAGTATTTCCTTAAAATTTAATTGAATTGAATTTATTTTTACCAAAACAATATAAAGAACAAAGTAGACAAAAAAAAAATTAAATTATATCAAAAAACTACGAGGCGTAATTTTTTATTATTTTTTTCTTCAAATTTCAAGTGGATCAAAATCTTAAAATAAGATTTAGTGGTGTCAAGATATATAAAATTAAAATTAGATTTTTGGAAGTTATTTCTCTTTCGTGGTAAATGATTGACAGAATTTTGAGAGACTTTGATTTGTTTAAGTTTAAGGATTGTACGTGGATTGTGAGAATTTATTAAACCCCAATGCATATTCGTTATTTAAATTATGATGAGTAATAGTAAATCATAAATCATAATTATTCGATCCAAATTGCATAAATAGTTTTTAATCAATTAATTTATAAGCAAAACTAATCTTTATATCCATTTAAGCGAGTTTCATTTCACTTGAAGTTAAATTGAAATAAATTCAATAGAAACTCGATTGCCTAGTTTAGTCTTAACACCATCATCATCCACCAACACCTGTTTTCATAAATTGATTATATTGAGAGAAAAATAATCAGTTTTAATCATAAATATGGAAATTTAAAAAAAAGGGACGGAAAAAATATTTCCCGTACTTTGATTTTATTCTACTTTTAATTAACTTATAATTGTTGTTGTTTTAACTTATAATGGTGGTTTTACGAACCGCACTATAAATCGAGTAACTTTATGGAGTTTCGTCAGAGACATTCCATATATATTGCTGCGCGTTCTTATAATATATTCTAGTTTCTTATTCTTAATCCAGCGTCCTATGGTGAATAATTAAGATATGCTGATATGCTGATATGTATAATCAGATGTAATATTAACATATGCTGATATCTTTCACTTAAGATATGCTGCTTCAATCTCCCCCTTTACAAGAGGTAACAACTATTTGTAATTGCCGGTGTAAGGAGGTTGAAAAGATTTCCTTACAGAATCGGTTCGTAAGAGGACGTGTGAGCAAGCTTGGAGATCTTTGCTCACAAAAGAAGAAGACGTCACGTGTGCAGACGCTGGTTTAGGTTTAACTCGCTGGTTTAACTCGGATTGGGGAACGAATGAATCTGTAGAAGAATTTAAAAATTGCCCCGGAATTCGTATCGAGCTTCCATAAGTTAGTTCCGCTGAAGTAGTTTGTAGTTCATCACTAAAGGAGGTTCTCAAGCCCAATACGACAGAAAGCAGTATTGTTGTCCAATCGGTACGGTTGTAGCACATAATTGCAGATTTAATCGTACTACGCCACCTTTCTATAATGCCGTTACATTTCGGATTGTATGATGTAGTTCTACATCGTTTGAAACCTAATAGATTGGAAAGTTCAGTGAACAATTCAGATTCAGATTCCTTGATCAGTTATAATTGATTCTGGAGCACCAAATCTTGAAATCCATGTATTGTAAACAGCGAAAGCAACTGTTCTAGTTGTGATGTCTGGAACAGGAATTGCTTCAGGCCACCGCGAATAACGATCAATTAAAGTTACACAATATCGTTGATTCTCCGATATTGGTAAAGGACCAATGATATCGAGGTGAATTTGTGAAAATCGCTGTGAATTTGTTTTAATATTGCCAAGGGGTGACTTAGTGTGTCGAGAAACCTTGGACTTTTGACACGCTATGCATTGTTGAGCCATATTTTTAACGTTTTTTTTTATTGACGGCCATAATCCGTGTTTTGTGAGACGATTGGTTGAAGCTTTAACACCAGAATGCGAAAGACTATGAAATGCATCAAAAACCACTTTAACGAAAAGCTACAGGAATAAATGGCCTGCGCATAGTTGTAGTTGTGTCACAATAAATCAGTTTACTTTCATTGAAAGTAACTGGAAAAGCAGTAAACTTCAAAGTTGTGTTGCTTTGAAGTAATGTTAACAATTCCTCGTCATTGGTTTGGGCATCCGCGATTGCAGCATAATCAATTTTCTCAGGAATGAGGATTTGATTGAGGACGTGATAACGAGTCGGCTACGACATTGTCGTTACCAGAAATATGCTGGATATCAGTGGTAAATTCCCCAATGAAATCCAGCTGTCGAAATCGACGGGGAGATGCTTTTTCAAGATTTTGTTTAAAAGCAAAAATTAGAGGTTTATGGTCAGTGTAAAAATAGTGTAAATTCACGACCTTCCAGAAGATACCTGAAATGTTTGATGCCGGAATACGCTGCGAGAAGTTCTCGATCATAAGTGCTATATTTAATTTGGGCATCGTTAAGACGTACCGAGAAGAAACTGAGCGGCTGTTAGGTTTCTTCAACAAATTGCTGCACTACATCTCCTATCGCTGTATCAGATGCATCGACCATAATTGCTAGTCAAGCAAAAGATGACAGATGAGCAAGAAGGCTGGCATTGCACAACTTATCTTTTGCAATTTTGAAAGTCATTGATAGACTCAGTTGTCCAAGTGACAGGAATTTTACTGTTCTTCTTGTATCCTTGCAAGAAATCGTTAAGTAAAATTTGATCAGATGCTGCAGCTGGTAAGAATCGTCTATAAAAATTAAACATTCCTTAGAATCTCTTAAGCTGCTTAACTGTAGTGGGACGTTCAAAGTCTTCAATGACTTGAACACGTTCACGATCTGGCAAAATGCCTTGTTCATTCACCACATGACCTAAGAATTTAGTCTCAGATTTATCAAAAACGAATTTATCTGGATTAATAATGAGACTATTTTCATAGAATCTTTGAAAAATTATTCAGATAAACGGAGCAAAAATTGAATCCGGTTAAAACGGAGTGCACCAATCTTTGGAACGATTGAGCAGCATTCCTAAGACCAAAAGTCATTCTTGTGAATTCAAGAAGACCGAAAGGTGTAGAGCTAGCGGTTTTAGGAATGTCCTTCGGACATATTAAATCTATCAAATTTTATGGTATTCCTGAACAAGATCGAAGGACGAAAAAATTGTGCATCCTTCCAACTGATGCGAAAAATCTTGGAGGTGAGGAATGGAATATCGATCAGGAACTGTAATCCTATTAAGAGCTCGAAAGTCACCACAGGGACTCCATTCTTTTTTTGGACCATGTGAAACGGACTGAACCAAGAACTGCTGGGCCTACAAATACCCATTTGCACCATCTTGTCAAACTCAGCTTTCGCTATTTTAAGCTTATCAGGAGCTAAACGACGAGTTTTACAAAATCTGGAACGTCAGCACCCGTATCAATTAAAAAATTGAGTCTTGAGTTTACCTCAAAAACTGAAAGACGATTGACTTGACGATCACCAATGCTACTGACTTCATATTGGCAATCGTTTAATCGTTTTTTGTTGCGAGAGAATTTGGTGATACAAATGTTTGGTGAAACTTGCATCCGGATACAAAATGTAACGCGTTATCACCAAAACGAGAATGGTAAAAACATAGGTCTGAAGTGACAAAACCCCCTTGGCGGTTTTGTGACTTCGACCTAGTGCGGGATCTATTGCCCCTATAAGAATTTCTTGTAATAGAACGCGACCGGTTGCCAGCTTCACTCAACATTTGCGTTTTGCAGCTGTCCATCATATTTTGGAAGTTCGTCTGCAGTCGAAAAAATTCCTGATTATATTGAATTGGATTCATATTTTCTGCAACTGTGGATGTTGATGGTGAATTAACACTAAAAACCTGCCGATGAGTCAATGTTTCCATCAAGTTGTCAGCACGTTCATCTAGCCGATCTAAAGAAAGATCGTTTTCAAATGATGCTAATATGAGTTGAATGTTTTCCGGTAATCTGGTCATCCACAATTGCTTCACTACTTTATCCCCAATATCTTCACCGTTTAATTGGAATTCGGTTAAAAGTTGTGATGGTTTTTTGTCACCAAGGGATAATTTATGCAGGATGTTGTGAATCTTAGTCTTATCACATTCACCTAAAGTTCTAATAACATCCTCTTTGAATGTAGTATAAGGGTTTACACCAGGTTCTTTCATGAGGATTGGCATCAGACAATTGTGTAAACGTGAATCAACAGCGCTATATGCGTACATATACTTAGTATTTTCACTCTTAATATCCCAAACTGAAACTGCAATTCCAATATCTTAAACCAAAGAAAGGTATTTTGCTCGAAAAGAGGAGCTTGAAAAACACGAAAACGTACTCCATGTACTTCCCCGAAATTTTTCTTATTCTCATGATAACGTTGAGCATAAGCATCCAACTCAGCTTTTGTCAACGTTAGAAATTTTGTGCAAGTGCTCTGTTCTTCCACCGGTGAGAAAGCATTCGTTGGTGATGCTCTCCGCAACATTATATATATTCAAAATTTTTTAAAATATATCGTATAAATTCAAACAATTAAAATAAATATAAAATCAAATAATCCAGAATAATTTAATATTTAATATTTAATATGCAAATAATTTAATATATAAAACAAAAATATTAAAAATCAAATAAACAAAAAATATTCTAGAAAAATTTTTAATTGAAAAATTTTGATTTAGTTATTTTAAAATAAATTGCCTTAATTTTGTGCCAATTCTGTTGCAATGTTAGGACACATCGTCGACCTCAAGTTGCAACGTTATTTCACGTCGATGACCCTCACGTTGCGACGCTAGTACACGTCGCTGACCCTCAAGTTGGACGTTAAATATGTCGTTGATAATCCTATCACGTCGGGTTCACTAATTATATGGAGTTTCTTCAGAGACATTCCATATATATTGCTGCGTGTTCTTATAATATATTCTAATTTCTTATTCTTAATCCAGAGTCCTATGGTGAATAATTAAGATATCAGATCAGATATCAGATGTAATATTAAGATATGTATAATCTGATATATAATCTTAAGATATGTTGATATCTTTCACTTAAGATATGCTGCTTCAATCTCCCCCTTTACAAGAGGTAACAACTATTTAGTACAACTACTTCTAAAAACATTAATTTTAACTTGAAATTGTATAGTTTTAATATAATTATTAGTTGCACATAATTATTCACTGTACATAATTATTTCAATTACATAAATATTGATTGAGCATTATTACACAATAGTTCTTACAAAATTACAATAATTCTTATACGTTTTGAAAATTATTTTAAACAATATACATGAAAAACTATATGTAGTATATATTGGAAGAAAATATTCTTAAAAAGTTATTTTAAAAACAAAAAACTTATTATGAACAAAAACGAAAATCAAGGCAATCTTTTTTAAAAATTTAGTTCGAAGCATCACCACAACTTCAAGTACATTTATTGAAATTAAATTTTTTATTGATAGCAGAAACGTTGTTATGGAAATTTATATTAAAAATGCAAAGGAGTTAAAAAACTTTAAATCATCCAGACCCAATTTTTGATTATTGACACATAAGGTCTAAGAAAACTGTAAGAAGGGTTTACTTTTGTTATTATTAAAACCAATTTTGAATCTTTGGGAAATCTATTCATCTATCTATTCATCGAGGGTAAAATAAAATAGTTTAAGGGTTTTCAGATATTATAATTTTAACATAATTTTCACCTTTATATTTTGATTGTGTTAAATTTTAACAACTAGAATGCTAATGGGAATATGTTACAAAAAAGGTCAAGTTGAAGTTAGGAAAATGGTTGTATTTGTTTAATAGAGAAGAAATAAAAATATAGAAAAGGATTAAAAATTAAAATAAATCTAACCTTTTAACTTCTATTTGCTTAATAAGAGTTGGGTGAAATGGAGTGGGAAAATAAGGAAATTTTAAACGTGTTTTGTGTTTTAAATAATTTTAGTTTAAAAAAATAATATCAGAGACGTCATCGATATAAATCAATCCAAATTAAATTGAGGAATACCCTAAACGCAAAAAAAATGAAACTTCTCAAACCAACTAGACAACTCATGCTCTCTGATCCAAAATTCCAAAACCAACTCAGCTAACTTGATGAAAAAAAATAAAATAGAAAAATTCACATGGCACGTGCCATAATAAAAACTGTCGGGATAACTTTTTTTTATATGAAAATTGTATATTTTGCACTTCCCTAATTCTCTTTAGTTTTTCATAATTATTTGAAAAAAAATAGAAAAAAATACAATGACTTCCCGGAAGTGTCAGATGCAGTTCGCACTATTTTAAATAATTGTGTTTATAAAAACAAGTGAGTTGAAAAGTTTGTTGAAAATGTTATACATTCATTTCCGAATATTTCTATAGCATATTGCTAAAGAAAGTACGACTGTCACAGAATATCTTGCCCATTACACCACCTGCTGACTGATTTATTTACTGAAATAAAAACTTCGGTCACTACAACTTCTTTGTTCCCAATCGAATGTTACTTGTCACAATAATCTCGTGTTAAATTATATACGTTCAAAAAACGACATAGATTGATAACATAAAAACCAAATGAGATGTCAACGTGACACCAAAGATTTATTTGTATCCAAAAAGTATGGCCGACTTTCAATGTTTACCTTGAGGCATTACGTATCTTGTTTTAAAGAATGCTGTTTTCTACTTTTATGGGTTATGCAATTAAAAATGTAAGTTTGGTGTTCACGATTGCAGATACTCCAGAGAGATGACTTCATCAATTGCAATTTATTTTGAAATCACTATATTAAATTCAATTAAACTTTATTTATTATTTTATTGTGTATATAATTACAAACAGCGTGAATGTTCTAGCCTAACTTAAAATTATTATTAACTTACTTAATTGTCAATTTTTCTTCAAATGACATTAATTTTTTTTGGTGATTATTGTTCAGTTTCCAAACATTCTAACCGCATTGAAGCCTCAAGGTTCAACAGGACACACAATTTTTGAATAGGACGTTTTATAATGCCTGATTTGGTCGTTAAAGAAACCACTTTAATCGAATCGTTTTTGCCTGAATGGTGCTCAACAACACAATCAAGCAACCACATGCAACCACCACATCAAATTAATCTTAAAAACAATGTACAGATAGGACATTCGACTCAATTCTAGTTAACAAAGTCTAAAACTTAGTCTGTCCTACCACTCGATCAAGCTAAGGTAGTACTTCATGGACTTTACCGTGGCCTTCCAAAAACCACCATATATAGTGACACTGGTGGCATGATGTCAAGTGATGCGTTGTCTTAAAGGAGAAGCAGATATATTTCTATTACTTTGTACGAGCGAATTAAAAAAATCGGTTAATGGTCTCTTGACCAGTTCCAGATGCACTGCCCTTGAACTAAAATAGGCAAACAATGCTGCACATGCCTTGAACGTATTTTTTTCTCGTCATTCAAACTTGGTTGTTACAGGACGTGCATAGTTCTCTTCACAATTACGAATCGCCTCTCTCAAAATTTCTGTGCTTTGTGGCATCCAATATCTTTGTGAAATTGCTTCAAAATTTTCGACAATCAATTTGCTATGACAACGTATAGTCTCTGGGCCGGCACCGGTTACATGTGATGATTACCACATATTTTATACTTTGTGAGGCGCCTGTCCTTGACGAGCCCGAAAACATTTGTTCTGCGATTTTTCTCAAATCGGCCGCTTTTTCGTTCGGCAAGCTCCGAAAAATGCTGATTGCCTGGGATCTTGTAAATTTTTGTTATACATAACTATGGAGGTTGAAAATTTGATTTAGAACAGGAGGGTAACCTTGTCCGACAAAAATTTGTCTGTATTGTCTAGTTCGACAACCCAAACATACCAAAATGTCAGTTGTCGGACTCGACAATAGCAACCACATTTTGGTCGGACAAGGGGACGGACAAAAAATTCCAACCCCCACATTTAAAAAAACAAATGTGGTAGCAAATTTGCAAACTGTTCTCCAACAATTCTGTTCGTATTGATATGTTTCGAAGTCAAATTAATCGGATTTTAGTTTCAAAAAAAGGCTTTCGAATGTTGAATGTCAACTTACAAAATATTGAGAGAATACAATGAACTTTATGATAAAACTAGTTTATTATCACCAAGTCCAGTAAATTCATTTGAGAATTGTTTCTTTTATATTCCCATCATGACGAGATATAATATCTGATGCGTTATTTGAAGGAATTACAGAGACAATTTCTGCAAAATCTTTAAATAAAACTAAGCACGCTTAACATCCTTAAATAAGACGAAATCTTTGTAGATATAGTAGTCCTAAAATATCGAATCTGTATATATGACAAACACTAACATCAGCCTAGCCCTAGTTGTGATAAGCTATGACTGCAGATCCATAACGTATTATTAATCAATTTCACAAGATTGGTTCCACGGGAGGCACAGACAGCTGGATTGTCCTTCGATCTTACTTTAGATAATTTCATTCATAGAGTTTGCTCGTGAATTTTAGACACACGGTTGGCAATAAAGGTTTTCCATTACCTTGACGGTGATTGTTGCAAAATGATGGTAGAATCTGTTCATGCAACAATAACACTTTTTACTGCATCGTTTATTCTATGCGAGTAGCACTGCAGTACATATCTTAGCCTTGGTATATCAATTTGTTAAATAAGTTTCACATTGGATTTGTCCGACAGTAAATTCACGGCTATGGTTCCATCCTACTTGTCAATAGAAAATTGTTGTATACGCTAACTCCAAAGCATCACAAAAACCAACCGTTATTTCTCCTGAAACACCTAGTTTCGAGTTTAACTACAATTATACACACATTCTTGCTGCATTGTATACAATATTCTGTAGGAAAATAGAGGAAAAACTTGTCGTTCGCAGTTAGCGAATACAATCGAGCAGAAGTTTCGTATGGTTTATGCGAGTGTATTAATAACCATTACATGAGAGTTGCATACGCTATTTTTTCTTCAGCCAACAATTATATATTATGACACAAACGCTGTTTAACATAACGATATTATAGTGGACGTGAAGATCTTCAGCAAATACAAGGCCACAAAAATGTGCCACTTTCGCAATGAGCAAATATTCGTCTAGTGGTTTAATTATGATACCACGTATTGATCGCCACGTACCGTACGCTTTAAAACACTATAATGATAAAATTCCGGAACACCTTGTGCAAATAAATGATCCAATAGCCATATTCATATAGGTTTCTCTCTCTCTCTGGCGTTTACATCCCATGGAGGGATTTTGCCGTCTGTGCAATCAGCTTCCAATCGTCTCGTTCCATGACCAGTTGACCCCAGTTTCGACATCCTATATCACGAAGGTCTTGGATGATGTCATCACGCCAGCGTTGTCTAGGTCTTCCTCTTCGACGAACACCAGCTGGTTGTTGTTGGGACGCTTTTTTAATCATTCTATCTAATGGTGCCCTTTCTACATGACCAAACCATCTAATCCGGTTAGATTTAATGAATCCGATTACATCGCAGCCTCCAAGAAGCTGTCTGATTTCATGATTCATTCGGATTCTATACTGATTTTCAGCAACTTTACATGGACCATAAATTGTTCGTATGACTTTCCTCTCGAATGTTGATAAAATTCTACAATCGGAGGAAGTCAGTGTCCAGCTTTCGCTTCCAAAGGTAAGCACAGGTCGAATTAATGCTTTGTAAAGTGTGAGTTTGCACGACTGCGAAAGATGTTTAGATCGCAAAAGTTTTGAGTATGCGTAGAAAACTCTGTATGCGGCTGAGACACGAGCTTTAATATCTGCCTGCATGTCATTTGACGATGTTATTACAGACCCGAGGTTTTTGAAGTTTTCCACACGTTCCACTTCATAGTCGCCAGTATTCAGATTGCCGGGAGGTTTATTCCTGGATGTTGTTAATAGTTTAGTCTTGCCGGTGTTAATGCATAATCCAAGTCGTTTAGCATTTCTTTCAAGCCGAGAGAGACTATCCTTGATATCGCTTGTTCTACGTCCGAGAAGCACAATATCATCTGCATAGCCAAGAATTTGACTAGATTTGTTAAATATACAGTTTTGTGTCTCAATGCGGCTTTTTCTTATCGCGTACTCAAGCGCCAAATTAAATAGTACGGGTGCGAGTGCATCACCTTGTCGAACACCTGATGTTATATCAAAAGAGTCAGAAACTGACCCTTCGATTACTATTCTACAGTTTGATCCCGATGTTGTGAGTTTGCACAGAGAAACAAGTTTCTCTGGAATACCAAGGCATATGAGTGCAGACCAGAGGTTGTCGCGGATGATGCTATCATATGCTTGCTTGAAATCAACGTAGAGCTGGTGAATGCTGATGTTGTACTCCCAACATTTCTCCAGAATCATCCTTAAGGTAAAACATTGATCTGTGGTTGAACGGTTGGGACGAAAACCACACTGATAGTCGCCGATGATAGATTCGGCAAACGGGATGAGCCGAGCGAGTACGACATTAGCTAGTATTTTATATGCAGTGTTCAACAGTGCGATTCCACGATAATTTGCACACTTTAGGCGGTCACCTTTTTTATGTAGCGGAACAATGAGAGCTGTTTTCCATTCAGCAGGTAGTTCTTCTTGGTCCCAGATTGCAAGAATCAGATCATATATACGTGAGACCAGAGCTGCTCCTCCATTCTTAAGTAGTTCTGCAGGGATTCCATCGATACCTGGTGATTTGCCATTTTTTAATTTTTTGATGGCAGCTTCCACTTCTTCTATTGTTGGGTAAGGGACAAAAATCTCCTCACTTGACGGAGCAATTGCTCGAATAGGATGAACTTCGTTCGTCCTATTCAGTAGGTCTTGAAAGTGGGATCGCCATACTTCCAGCACATCACGTTCACTTGTTGTAAGCTCGTTGTTTCCATTTTTGATGGCTGTAGATCTTGGGTGGAAATCTTTGGTCAGATTCCGCGCATTGGCAAAACACTCTTTCGAATTTCCATTAGCCGCATGTTGGTTGATGTTTTCGATACAGCTCTTCATGTGTTCGCGTTTCTTTTTCCGTAGGAGTTTTGCTGAGGCTTTTCTGGCGCATAGATAATCAGTTTGGGAGCTTCGGGTGTTTCTTGTTAACCATTTTTCTCGCAGTTTTTGTTTGTGCTCAATGCTTTCGCGGCACTCGTCATCAAACCATTCGTTACGTGATTTCGGTGGTCGTTTTCCGATTGTAGTTTGTGCTGCGGATATGATGGTTGATTGCAGCGTTTGCCATTCTTCTTGTATGTTTAATGGCATCTCAGATGGGATGTCATGCTCTTCTATGTTTTGCGTTACAATTTCCTGATATCTATTCAGTGTTTCCAGGTGTTTAAATGCTTCGACATTCCAGCGCACGGTCTTTTTTGCTTGCCTATTAAATGTAGATGATAATTTGCACTTATACTTAAAGATGACAAGCATATGATCGGTGTCCATATCAGCACCTCTGTATGATCGAACGTCAGTTACACTTGTAGAGTGTCTCTTAGAAATCATGACGTGATCGATTTGATTTTCAGTTCTTCCATCATTTGATTTCCACGTTGCTTTGTGGATTCTCTTATGAGGAAAGAAAGTGCTAGATATTACTAGATCATACATCATAGCCAGTTCAGCTGTGCGAAAGCCGTTATTGTTACTAGCATGATGCAAGCTGTTAGGGCCGACATGTGTTTTAAGTTCTGCACTTCTACCAATTTGCGCATTGAAGTCACCTACCACGATTTTTATATCGTGCCGCGGGATGTTATTGATGACTTCTTCGAGTTCTAGGAAGAACAGGTCTTTAATGTCATCTGCTTTGTCTTCAGTAGGTGCATGAACATTGATGATCGTTACATTAAATTTTTGCGTGCGGATTCTCATTGTGCATATCCGCATATTAATTGGGCGAAAGTCGATAACATGTTGATTCACGCGACGATGTGTGAGAAAGCCAACTCCAAATTCTCCTCCGTTTTCATGACCGCAATAGTAGAGAGTGTATCCTTTGGCTGTTTCGTGGATTCCACTCCCTGGCCATCTTAGTTCTTGTAACGCCACTATATCCAGTGTATAGCTATTGATTTGGTTTGTAAGTTTCAGTAGATCTCCTGGTCTTCTAAGGCTTAGCACGTTCCAGGTTCCCATTTTTAAATCGTAGTCCGGGTACAGTTTCCGAGGTCGTTCTAATAGTGAATCCGAGATAATCCGAGGCCTGTGTACAGAATTCATGACAAGTAGTTTTTTACGGAAATGGGGTGTTAGCCCTTCGCCCAACCCAAATTTTCGTGAATGGGTTCGTTCTGCATCTTTAGGTCACCAGAAACAACCTTTTTACATGTTTATATAGCGAGCCGCTTGATCCAAGACAGACGCCCGCTACAAACCGCCCCTAACATGGAGAACAGACGCTTGCTACACGTTTATATAGCGAGCCGCTTGATCCAAGACAGACGCCCGCTCCAAGCCGCCCCTAACATGGAGAACAGACGCTTGAGTTGCATTGGTTTTGTGGCGCCAATGACTCGCCATGGTGCAGAATCATTGAGTATAAGCAGTATTTACTCTGCCCCTCTCAACTACACCAACCTAATTCTGTTAGCATTACCCAGGTAGCACGGCGTGGACGTAGAATTTCGGATTTCACTACCCATATAGCTACCCATACCCATCACTACCATTCATATAGGTTGGGACCTTTTAAATTTTCGCACAATAAAATATCGTAACAATAATTTAACACCATAAAATATCGTAACTTAAAAACATTTAATATTTTAGAAAACACAATTTAAATTTAAGTTAAATAATTTTTTTTGTTACGATTGCAATATAATTTTTTTAATTTTGCTTTAGTTTTAATTTTATATTATAACAAAACCCAATCGCATTATCAACTTTTTTTTTATGTTCTGAATCACAACTCAACAAAATTGAAAATTATTTTTCTATTCATAAATTTTAAAATTACGTTAAACAAGAAAAAAGAGCTGGTTGCATGAAACAGATGCTCGTTACTCATATTGTTTATAATCAATACATATACCACAAAAAAAATTATTTGCTTACGAATCCACAGGCTATGCCATCTACCACACAAATATCTTCTTGTTGGTTTATTAACACGCAAAACGCGCACAGAAATCATGAACACCCTTTTCTTTATTCAAAAATACCAGCAAAAGAACTGGATATGTTTATGTATTGAAATATTTCATTTCTATTTCGTTTCGTTATAATAAAAACGAAAGAAGAGATATTTAAACGTAGCAATACTTTTGTTTCATTTTATTTTCTTATCCAAACATTGCAAATAGAGTGCAAGTATATATATAACAAAAATTATTATAACCTTGATGTTACAAAAAAAAGTCAGAAGTACCGATTATTATTGATAATATTTAGAGTTTTCATATTCGCATTTCTTTTGTTTGTTGTATGTATTAAAACCAGGGAAAACAATAATATTATCTAGGTATGGATGATGAATACATAACATTAATGAATTCAGAAAATCATATGTTTGAAGGAGCGGTCAATAGGTTCTTTGTATGGTGATCTGTTAAATGCAAAAAAACGACAATGCAAAGCGTATTTTTGGAGGTATTTCAGGGATGGATATTATAGGACGAATTAACGAGAAGTCAATCTTTGCTGTTAATGCAGATTTTTTGTCTGTTTGAACTGTCAAGCCCTAACTTCCAGTCAATACAGCCTATACTGACCCTCAATCGTTCTACCATGTTAGCAAATTGTGGTCATAACCTATTTTCAACACTATAATTAAAACTATAATAAAAAAATATTGTAAAATCAAAATTTAATTATTTGTTTATAAAATAAAAAGTTATGTTGGAAACGTTTTTAACGTTAATGCCGGGAATCGAGGGTGCAATAAAATGTGTCACTAGTTTCCAGTTGTAGAGTATTAGACTCAGTGTTTTCTTTCAAAATTTTGTCTGGAATTTTCTCAATTTTCATCTGTTGATGTATGTGGCTTAAAATATATTTGAGAGACCTGCAGCAAATTCGACATTCTGTCCAAAAATTTTATCGCTTTCCATTTTGTTTTTTATCGATCCTTCATTATAACCGGCAGCTTCCATGCACCAATTCGTTTTAACGTTAACATGTCTTCCTGAATTGGCCAATATTGTAGCAGATGTTCTACGAATCGAGTGGCTTGTAAATATATTTTTCATATTCTGGCATCTTTAAATACTTTGCTACTTCTGTGGGTATTTTTTCAATGCTATTTTTCCCAACAGGTAGGTTAAAACAATTTTGGTTTGGCATAGTGTAGAAAAAAAAATGTTTATTTGAGTTTCACTTCAGTCTGAGATCCACGTATTTTTGATAATACCCTAAAAAATCAAACACGCCCACAGTATTGGACACAGTAAACGTTCTGCTAGTATAATTTTTTGTATTCTAAATAGAAATAAACAACATAGTGCCATGATTTACATCATCGTGATATTAAGCATATCATGCTTGCGGCAAGTTTAACAAAGTTCAAATATCAAAGCTACCTGGTAAAGAAATTTTGTTATCAAATCAAATATGTTTTTACTATAATAAAACGGACTTTTAAATAACTTACTTATTTCATTAGACAAACATCGTCAGGAGCATCTTTAAAAAATTGATTGACTTGTCCCAAACTGAAAGTTTTTGATTTTTTTTTGGAACGAGTCCGACCATTTATTTTTTCAAAAATACTATTAGATTGGAATATTTTTTTATGTCAATATTGTATATAGTTAACAATCTGCTTCGTAGCATTGAATAAATCGACCATAATGTAGACGATTTCAAACATTTTAATTCCATACAGAAATATGAGAGTAATATATTTATATTTTTATTTATTTTTTTTTCGTTACACCAATTTACAAAGCTTTTCATATTGCCTTTAATAAATTTTCTTTGATTTTTCCGGTAGTAAATCCAGATTGGCTTGTGCTGCTATTTCTTTTAGTTCTGGTGCAGTAGAACTCATTTGTGAATAACTAGGTATAAACATTCTTGAGAATTATACATGTAAACTGAACGTGACTCATGAAATGAAATGAAAAACAAAATGTTTTAAATAATTTCATATAGCAATTTAAAAAACGAATCTGTTGCTATAGAAATTTAGGTAAATAAATACTAAACGAAAAACTACTTGGATTAAACAATTTTCTCAAAAAATGCTTTACTATTTTTGGTAAATATATGTATTTTTATTTATGCAAATAATATAGAATCTTACTCGTACAAAAAATCTTGTTTGTAATTCGGGCATAAGGTATCGTTTTGTCTTTCGAGGGTTTGTTGCCGTCGGCTAACGTCTTTATAGCAACAATTTCACTCTCAAGCAAGAAAGACCTACTTTTCGCCTTTAATAAATAAACAGCTATTATAAACTTTATTTATTACTAGCTGGACCCGGCCACGCGTTGCAGTGGCTTAAGCCGCAATTAGACTATTGCAGAACTCTGCAATATTTCTGCAATAGTCGTGCAATGGTAGTGAGTAAAATATTCATTCCAGAAAAGTTTGGCAATGAACTCATGGCAAAACATTGCAATGAGTCATTGCAATGTTTTGCAATGAGTTCATTGCCAATTTTTTCTGCAATGAATATTTTACACACTACCATTGCAGAAATATTGCAGAGTTCTGCAATAGTCTAATTGCGGCTTAAGTCTGGTTGAATATAAAAAAAGTCCGAGCGGCAGGTATATCCGCTAGAAATAGGTAGATTTCGGGATCAGACAGTTATGTGTGCAATTAGAATCGGATTTATCAGATTACTTTAAAAAAAACTAACATTAGATACAAATAAAACTAACAATTCATTTTAAAAAACATATTGTGAATTAATGGAAATGAATGTAAAATTAATTAAAATAGATATAAAATTAACTAATATTATTCGAAATCTACCTAAAAAAATTTAATTACCGCCACTGAGGTAGAGTACAAGATTTTTTTTTGTTGTTTTTCGTAGGAAGTTGGAAATTTTTACCGAAAACATTTGAAACACGACTTTAGCATTAAATAATTATATATCAAATAATTAAAATAATTATTCTTATTTTGTTGACTTATAATTTTTGTTGCAACTAACACTTCTAACAGTCTAGTTTAAACTAATTTAGAAACGATTATAAGGTGATAATTACCATTGCATAATTTCAACGGTTTTTTAAACCATTTTTTGCTTCTAATATGATTACAACTATCCATACGCATACATCACATATATAGGTGCATACAACTACAACAACGCAAAACATTTTTTCCAACCAATATTTTCAACAAGTTAAGAACAATTTCCATACACACATTGTTTTAATTATCATTTCCATTTGCAGATCTATTATCTCTCTATTTCACGTATTTTACTAATATTTTCTTACATAAAAGTAAATACCTCATTAAATATATGCAATCTTCTAAAAACCGCTTGGAAATTTAGTTTAACCCAAAATGCAATTCATTTTGGTAAATAGAAAATGTAATTTTTCTATGAAATCTACCTATAAAAAAATCTAGCTAAAAAAATATTAGAAAAACATTATCAATCTCATAATATTCAAATGTTGTTTTTTTTAAACAATTCGAAAACAAAACAAATACCTATAAACAAAAACCAATACTTAACTCCTTCTTTTCATTTTCCCACAATTTTTGTTTTTTTTTTAAATAGACAAAGAAAAAAAACTTTAACTTGATTTTAGGGGTGATGTATGTAGTTTTATCTATCTACAATAAATTTATTTTAAGGTTGTTTGGGATTACGGTTATTTTGTTTAATGTTTATAAGTTTAACACTTATCTGTAATTATTTAGTCTAATTGATTGGTAAAAATACGTTTCATATACTTAATTTTTTAAGCGCCCATTGTATGCATGAATTTAGATATGATTTGTTTTGTGTTTTTATTTATTTATTTTTCAATTTTTTTCGGTTTTTATAATTTTCTTAGTGGTATTCACTGGCTTTAGATTTTTCACACAATAGGTGTAGTATAATGCTTATAAAATTGGAACCTATTTTGTTAGAATGTTGAAAATCTCTGACGTTATAAATGAAAAATGTATCTAAGAGAAAATAGGAGTTTAAACAACATAAACTCAAAAATGATGAAAGCATAGCCGTTTGCGTTTGTATTGGTTTCAACAAACTTAGCGGCTCAACCTCTGGACTTGGATCATTTTTTTTTTAAATTCTGGAAAGATTTATATTTGAAGTACGTGAAAAAAAGTTTTCAAATATGAGCTTGGCCATTTCAGCTAGATCAAGGGCAGCAAAGTTTAGTAAATTTTTAAAACAGCTGATTTTTGAGGAACCTGAAACGCCAAAGTTGTCATCTGGATATAAATGATAGAAAAAGGTTCAAATATTCAATATTTTTAAATTTTATTAAAATATTATTATTAAAACGGAAGTTATAGCGCCCTAGATTATTCGACTTTTTAGGCTCTAGCCGCTTAACCGGTACCCGGATATGGCCAGTTCACGAACTTGTCCAAGACATTATTTGCCGAAACATACACAGAAAATTATTTTGGTGTAGGTCAAAAACTGCGACCGTGAGAGTGCCGCTAAATTCCGTTATACCTCATATCGTTATATATATATATATATATATATATAATTTTTTTTTTTTTTTGTTTTTCCATCTCCGCTTATCACATATAGTCGTTTGGCATCAAAATTTTTCCGAAATTCCGAGATGAAGCCCATTGCAATAGGTAGATTTTTATATGAAATCTACCTAAAATAAAGAAAACAAAACACTCACCTTTCTAATATGTTTTATTTCATAATACTTGAGGGTATACACTGCTTTTTGTTGATCCATTGACTGTATGGATATAGAGATTGCCTGGTTTGCCAACTCTAGAACATATAATACGCAACATATAATTGTCCATGTGAGAAACAATCGTTATCTTGATCTAAACCACATACTTCCAATATTTGGCCAAGAGCTTTGTTGATGGTGATTGCAAATGCCAATCGAATTGAGAATTGCAATCTTTTAAATTGAAATGGCATATCTGTTGGTATCATGGGTATGGGAGGAATGAGGACATCTTCGCTTTTGAAAGCTCCATTCAAGATTGTTGCTTCTACTACGTTGCTCAATAATTTTTTTACTGTGAGTCGCGTGCCATTGCAAAGTTTTGGCTGATTGATATTACGCAACATGATGATTGGCACACCAATTTTTAAGTGCAGTACATGTGGTGGCATCCCTGTTAGATCAAGTGAATTCAAAAATTCTGTTGGATAGTTAACTGCTTCATCTGCTTCCATGACAGTGTCTACGGACTTGTATGTGACTTCCTCGTTTTGAATATTAGACAGAATGAAACTGTTAAGTTCATTGACGTCTTTGTTTTTGGCTGCAAGAATGATTCGTTCACTCAGCCAATCGTGATTCTTATGATTAATTTGAATATCAGGAAATACTTTTTCAATTAATTCCTCTTTTGACGACACTAAAATGCAGAAGTTATGAGGCAGTAAAATTCGTCCTTTTGTTAAATCAACCGGCGCCTTTCCGTCACCAATTCTCAGCAATTGATATGAGAATATCTCAGCTGATTTATCTTTTTGGAGGAGAACGCGCATGTTTGTAGTTAATTTTAACCTTTGTACGTGTCGCCACAAAGTAGAATATTTCAGGCAAGCATTTATTTCATCCGCTGGTGTTGATCGGGGAACTACAGGTAATGTTTGTCTGAAATCTCCTGCTAGCAATATTAATGCATTCCCAAATGGTCTGGTATTTCCACGCAAATCTTGCAATAATCGATCAAGCGCTTCAAGTGATTTTTTGTGACCCATTGTGCATTCATCCCAAATGATTAGTTTACATTTCTGCAATACTTTTCCCATTCCCGATCCTTTGGAAACGTTGCATGTGGGCGTTTCAATGAATTTCATGTTTAATGGAAATTTCAAAGCGGAATGAGCAGTTCTTCCACCTGGTAGCAATGTCGCAGCTATGCCGGACGGCGCAAGAGCTAAAGCTATGCTATTTTGCGATCGAATTGCTGCTAAAATCAGTCTGATTAGAAACGTTTTGCCAGTTCCTCCTGGCGCATCTAAGAAAAAGATTCCTCCAACCCCGTTATCAACATTTTGCATTAGTTGATCGTAAATTGTTTTTTGTTCAAACGTTAGCTTCGGAATATTTGATTGCACATACGACAATTACTTCTGTAATCCTTTTATTTATTTATGATGGATGATAGCATGCAAATTCGTATTGATGTTATCAGCATTCAATGGTATTGCTACACTCGAATCAATTAAATTTAATGTTTTTAAGTACTCAGAAATACAGCTAAACTTACCATCTGATTCATTGGCACTTTCATAAAAATCAATAAGCGCAAGTTGTTAGTTAGTTATTCATGCACAGTACTGTTTTATATATTTAAATTTCCTTCAAAATGGTAAGTTTTCTGTAGCCAAATGCTTTAATTTATAACAATCACAAATAATATGCAGATCAGCTATTTCATTTATAATACTAAGAACAGATAATTAGTAACAGAAGTTATTAAAAAAAACAGATGTTTAACGGTGGAGTGAATCCAAAATTGCTTAAACAATGGTTCACCACCTGATCGTGCGATATAGTAAAAGTAGAAATATTCACATATATTATAGAGCAATGTAAATTAATTGATATGGTTACCAACCTTGCGACACAAATTTTAATAATCAGTTACTTTGATATAAGTAAAGGTATTGGGAGAAATATGTAGCAAAAAGATCTATTTTGTTCAGTGTAAAATATTGTATTACAGATTGCTTCAAGGAGAATATTTTTATAGCATATGAGAACTGAGGACATTTTTACTCCTACCGAGGACAGTCCTACCGAAAGAAGAACACGTTGCAACCTTAATGGTTTACAAATTAGATAAAATAATCTTTGGGCCTATCACTATACGAAACTAATCGATTAAATTGAGCTTGAAGTTAAAATCGACCATAAAGTTGACTGATTTGAGAATAAAGCCGGTGAGACACTTGTAATTGTTGACAGCCTACGTTATAAAACATATACATATGTATAACGAAAAAAAAAAAAAATTAAAAAAAAAAAAAAAAAAAAAAAAAACTATGTAACAACCTTCCTGTATTTGAATGCAACGTTGTGTCCAAATTTCAAAAGATTCGATCAAGTACTTTCGGAGATTACCTATTTTGAACAAACGAACATTTACATTTTTATTTATATAGATAGATTTTAATGCGCAAAATTCCAATAATATTTTCGCCTGACTCAAAATTATTATTATTTTAATTAATTGTCCATCAATATTTGCATTTCGCGCAACGAGATATACATTTAAGGTCTATCTATTTCATTCTTACGCCATTTTAGACCTTTAGAATCTAGAATAAGTAAGCAAAACCAACAGCCAGTCTAACCATTCACCTATCGACACCTTAATGTGGATAGGCGAGTGGTATAACAAACTTATCTTTGTTAATGCAGCTCGCTCAGATTTACTAATGGAATTTTTTACATGTTGTAATGTTCACTATGCTTCAAACGATTTCGTTCAAATTTTTTCCATGTGATTGATAATGCACGTCATATATGAAAATTACTAATATATCGACTTGTACGTAGTTAATTTCTTAATATTAAAAACAATTCAAGCTGCAAAAATATATCAAACCCACATTAAAATTTTCATCATAATTTCTATGTCAAATCCGAAACAAAAGAATTAATTTCCATTTATTGCGACACACTTATTCACTTTTCTTATTTTCATATCATTTAACCTTAAAAGAAAAGTTTTTGACACATACTTAGCAAATATTTTCTTTAAAACTCTTATATACATGTTCTACAACTTAAACAGACATAACACATCTTAATAAAACACATAAAAACTTAATAAAAGTTATATTTAGTTTTTCCTTTTATTCATTTGCTTTCTTTACGTATAACTGTGTGTCTGTTTTTCGTTTGGAAAAGTCACACCAGTATAGAAAACTTTAAAGAAAATCTTTCTCTTATTTTTTAAGTTAATGATCATCATTTTGTTTGAATTGTCCTTAAAAAGAATTATGTTTCTATAAAGCTATTTTTAACATTAATGGATTTTTACGATTCAAATAGGGAACGAAAGGTGCAACAAATATAACAGAAGAAGTAAAAGAAAACTTCATTTCCGAATTTAATTTCAAATGTCGATAAAAAATATATTTGATTTATGAATAATATCTTTTTGTTATTGATTTTCCATTAAAGTTATATTCAAACATTGAAATCGTGTTTTAGGGTGAGTTTAAAGTGAGATAGACTTTGGTTGACACTAAAACTTGTACAAGTACTTAAACAAACAAGAATATCAAAATTAATGCAAAAAACAATACCAATACAAATACCAATATCAATACCAATACCAATACCAATACCAATACCAATACCAATACCAATACCAATACCAATACCAATACCAATACCAATACCAATACCAATACCAATACCAATACCAATACCAATACCAATACCAATACCAATACCAATACCAATACCAATACCAATACCAATACCAATACCAATACCAATACCAATACCAATACCAATACCAATACCAATACCAATACCAATACCAATACCAATACCAATACCAATACCAATACCAATACCAATACCAACACCAATACCAATACCAATACCAATACCAATACCAATACCAATACCAATACCAATACCAATACCAATACCAATACCAATACCAATACCAATACCAATACCAATACCAATACCACAACCAATACCAATACCACAACCAATACCAATACCAATACCAATACCAATACCAATATCAATACCAATACCAATACCAATACCAATACCAATACCAATACCAATACCAATACCAATACCAATACCAATACCAATACCAATACCAATACCAAATCAAATCAAAATATTTTTCTTAGCCCTTACAATACTGTACAAATTTAAAATAATAGAAATTGTTGACTACCATTTTTGATCATCTCCTTATTCCCTAAAACATCAAATTCCTATTAAAATTGACATAATGGCACCGGGTATGGTTAATTAACTTCATCACATCTTCAATATTTCACCAATATCAATATCAATTCTTGTTTTATTTATGTTGATCATTCGTTTAAAGGAATTTTCATAGAAAAAATTCTGATTGACATTTTATTGTATTATGTTTTCTCTTTTGGGAAAAAAGTAACAAGCGTATATTGAACAAAACGAGCTTTTTGTTTGTCTAGACATTTAAAATTTCACCCCCAATAAATTTGTTAAATTCCATGTCAACAAGTATTGTATGAATTTTAATATAATTTTTTTATAATTTAGATTAGTGTAGTGAACAATTGATTTCAGTTTATATATATTGATTTTCTTTCAACTTTTGTTAATGTTCATGGATGCAACCAAAATGTCTTTAATCCACAAATAATAACAAACGCTTCCAAAACAAGAAAATCTTCAATTTCAAAATTCTCAATTGTTGATTTACACAAACAAAAGAAGCTTTTGTCATCATGATGACTTTTGAGAAAACAAAAATTTCGAATTAAAAACAAAAAAATAAACGACAAGAAAAGAAAAGAAAATTTAAAAAATAAATTAAACAATTCAAGAGAACAAAATCACTTTACAAAACAAATTGTTACAAAACATCAAAAATTGTTTTGTTTTGTTGTTAAACAAAATAAAAAAAAAACAACAGAAACAAAAAAGCTCGACAATAATAACAAGAAACATAAACAGACAGATGACAATCACAAAATTTTCTTTTTTTTCTCTCTCCATTTGTTGTATTGCTGCAGAGTGGAATTGTTTTTTTTTTGGTACTGGAGTGAAATGCCACTTTTGTCTGTTGATTGTGAAAACAATGAAACAAAAAAAATCATATAATATTAAAATATTATTCCTATTTAAAAATAAAGATTGTAATTGTTCGTGACAGGCATTCATCAGATTTTTTTGTTTAAACTTTATTTTTAGGAATATACTAGTTTTTTGTTGGTCGTATATGCCCACTTTATTTTTCAAATAGTGCAAGTTGAAATTTCAAAGATGTCAGTAGCTTACTTTTGTTTTCAATGCATTTAGTTTAAATTTTTAGGTTAACTTGGATGAGTAATCCTAATACAACGACTGCCAAACGCCAACATCTGCCAAAAGGTAAAAACTGGACCAATTTGTTGCCCTTAAATTCAAAAAATTTTATGGTCGATGGTAATGTCTAAAAATAAATAAATTCTATGTTCGATGGTTCCATGGTAATAGAGTTGGAGTGAATATCACGACAAAGGCGACAGTTATTGGTTTCATTGTGGACATCGTACTAATATTCTGAAGAGAGTGTAAAATGCTACTTAAGTGATTTACATGGGTAAAACTATCATGCAAGTACAGTAAGCATTTGAGTAAATAATGTTGCGGGTTGTAATCACGATGCCACTAGCTCACTACGTGCCAGGGTTCGGTCATCCAACCTCCTTACAAGAAATTAACATTATTTGTAACGAATACCAATCAAAGCGCGTCCCTCAAAAGCCACCTAGGTCCGATGGAAGGATGCTCTGCCAAGCCAGAACCCGCCCTAGGTATTAATTATTATTACAATAAAACAATAACACAATTTGGTTTAAATTCTCAATTTGGTTGACAAATTTTTATTATTCTCCAAAATTAGTACACATAATACTATTTTTAATCATCTTCTTAACTTTATTGTGCTTAACTTATTTATTCCATCCACACAAAGGCAAATAATTACTTCGATGCAGAGCTTTCAATTGCTTTACGTTTCATATATAAAACTATTTTTCAAGAATTTTCTTGAAATTATTAATAACTATTAACCCTTTTGGTAAAAAAACTTTTTTCTATTTTTTTTTATTGTTTTATTTTTTTTTTATTTGATTCAAATTGACACGTTGGACACAAATTAATTCTAAAATAGTATCTGACAACTAGCAATGTTCCATTGTATAGATTAATACACATTTAATATACTACGTTACATGTTATCTTCCACGCAAATCATTTAATTTTTTGTTATATGCGTAATCAAATTTTTTGGCTACGTTTCTTTTCTTCTGTGTGAAACAAATGCATTGTTTTATGTTTGTTAAACGGATATTAAAATAAAGCAAACTGATCTGCGCAGGGGCGTTGATGTTGTGTGATCTGAATAGAGCGATCCGATTTATGTGTTGTAACTGAGATATTTATGCAATATTAATCACTGATTTAATTTTGAACGTATACTTTTTGATATTATGAATTTATTTGAAAAAATGAGACAAATAAACACAACAAAAGAGATAAAAAGAAAGATTTTTTTAAAAATATAGTCGTTCTGTGGAAACGATTTTTAATTTTCGTTGAGTTAAGTTTAACTTCAGAAAGATTAGTTTAAAATTTTTACTGACTTCCAATGGTTTTGGTTGATTATCAACAGTGGAACAATTTAGTTCAAATTTAGAATAAAAATCCTAAATTTTAAAAAGAACTAAATAAATAAATTTTATTCAAGTTTAAGTTCTAAAATAAATAAAATTCAAAAGGAAAATTTGATTTTTTCCTTACTTTTGACCTTGCTGCATAGGAAATTGAGGAGGATGGCAAACTTTAAACGAGAAGCCTGCAAAGAAACAGCGAACAAAAGAACAAATAAAGACAACATACTAAAAAATTAAAAAAGTCCTAAAGGCGATAACGAGAAAACCATTTGAATTGGTGACCGAATCGACCTGATTCCCAAAACAAAATATTGCAATAGTCTAAAAAAAAATTACCTGAAACACAAAAATTGTCTGTGGGTCATGGATTTACGCATTCTGCTTTCCACTTAAAGAACAACAAGTAAAAATCAAAGAACTCCATATAAAACAAAACAAACGACCGACATTTAGGGATCAAGTGAACGAATAACCGAATGCCAACGACTAACGCACATCGACGAAAGGTGCAACTCCGTCGCTCCATTTTTCGGATAAAGAAGCAGCTGTCACTGGCCTCACGGCTTCAAACTCTCCTCGTCATGGATGGTATTGAAAGAAACCCTGGACCAACTAAAACATGGCACTGTACAATATGTAAGAACATTTTAAGAGCAAACACTACATCCTTACAGTGTAACAGTTGTAAGGAATGGTGTCATCTCAAGAACTTCTCAGGCCTTGCCACACATAAGCAATGGACTAAAAACTATATAACGCTATGTTGCCAAACATCAGGTCAACAGTCAAGCAGGATCTCGCAACAGAACACAATGCTGAAAGTGATGCAATTAAATTGCAATCGTCTCATAAATAAAATCGATGACATAATAAACTATATGTGCAATAATGATATTCTAGTCGCGGTTCTACAAGAAACTAAATTAAATGCTAGATCTAAAATTGGTGATATCTGTGATTATAGAATTATAAGGCTGGATAGAAGGAAGGACAAAGGTGGTGGCCTTGCGTTTATCATTTGCAAAATTGTTATCTTCCGTACAACCACCATTATGAACCGTCCATAGGACACCTATTTTATACTAAAGACTGTCTAATTCTTTGAGATGTGAATACTCACCATGATCTATGGCACTCACTCTCGAATACTGATTCACGAGGTGAAAGCATTGCTAATCAAATTGACGGCTGCAACTTTGGAGTCCTCAACGAACCACAACCAACAAGGGTAACAAATAACTCGCATTCTTCTCCAGATGTTTCCCTTGCCAGCATGTCACTAATGCCAATTGCTGAATGGAGGACTGATATCGCATTAAGATCAGACCACGTGCCGATCATAATCACCTTAAGCCGTTCAATTAACCAAATAAAGTCCGAGAAGAAGATATATATTAATTTTAACAAAGCTGACTGTCAAAATTTTACAAATTTTACTGAAATGGAATTCAGTAAGCAATTTTTACCACTTGACACCCTCTCTGGGGAGAAAAAATTCAGAAATTTTTTTAATAAAGCCAGATCTCGCTTCATTCCAGCTGGCAGATTATAAGAGATGAAACCAAATCTCCCACAGGAAGCTTGTACTCTTTCAAAATTAAGAGATGACATCCGCAAAGCAAATCCAGCCGGCACTAGAATTAAGGAATTATACAACCAAATAAATAAGCTAGTTACGGAACATAAACGCAATAAATGGAGAGAGCTAGTGAGTAAGTCAAACTTTGGCCAGAGCAAAAGTCTCTCGAAGGTCATAACGCATCCCCAACAACAATAATAACTGCATGATCTCCTTCTATGATATCCCAACCGAAAACCAAAGGAAATGCGCTACCAAATTTAACACACAGTTTACTGAAAAGCCAAGTAAACATGAAAAAAAACTTAGTCAGTGTTGAGACATCTGCGTAAAGTAAATACTGAACACCTATAAGATATCACATTCACCGAATAATAAGTTAAGAATGCTATAACGAAAACAAAGCTGTCAAAAGCTATTGGACCGGACGGCACTCAACACATCGCTAAATACTCTTCAGAAACCAAACATCTGGAAAACAGCTAGAATAAATCCCATCTTGAAACCTGGAAAGCCTGAGGAGAACGGAGAATCTTACAGACCGATCTCTATCCTTTCATCGGTTGCAAAACTGATTGAAGCACATGTGCATCTGTTACCTCGGCTATCCAAGTCTTGCAATTTGGCGCCCCACCATAATGGTTTTAGGACAGCACATAGTACAACCACCGCTCTTCACAAGATACAAGACCAAATCAGTGATGGATTAAACCAAAAACAACCTTGTGCAAGAACAATATTAGTTGCGCTCGACCTATCAAAAGCATTCGATACAGTGTCGCACGCTGAACTATTAAATGATATATTTAACACCAATCTGCCAGGTTTAATAAAGCGTGTGCTTTGGTTATCTTGTAATAATTCTTTTAATGGAAGAATGGACCAGTTAAGTAGTTGCGAATACAAGCAGTTAACACAAAATCGGTTAGAACTTAGCACTGTATTTTTGCAAATGTAGTTTCTTATATGCTAAGACTGCCACGATAAAGAAAATCAACGGCATGTTAAAATATGGTCGATTAACTTAAAGATATTTTTTTATTCTTATAGTAAAGTTGCAATCAAAAATCTATATTCAGGCCGAAAGTTATTCGTAACTGTCTCTAATCTCGAGATGACTAATCATCGCAAGATGACTAATCCGTCAGAACATTTTGATATGAAACAAAAATACATCACATTTCACTAAGCAAAACTAGCTTACTAACGTTATCGAGACGGGCAGTAATTGCATTAACTAATACCAATAAGCCAACGAGATATTACTAAAAATTGTTTCTGTTAATAATGGACATTGTTTAAAGGTGAGAAAATGGGATGCCCTGCCTTATACCCGCCAATATATAAGAGCAAAGCAAACTATAAATTATTTTGAATCTAGTAGTACGGAAGTTTCTGTCAAAAATTATTTAATTGACATTATAATCCAAAACATTATTATAGAAATGCAATACGGTAAAGAATCAAATATTATTGCTTATAAATTTACTTCCATGGAAGAAGTAGTTACACTTTATGATCTCCAACTTCCACCAACTCCACATTTACCATTAGAAGAAAGTAAGTTTCTAATGTTAACAAAGATTTTATGCCAGCACATTTATGAAAGATATATTTTTAGACGAATCATTTTCTAATAAGTTTAAACCTGAAGAATCTAGCGTTATTCATTTATTACCATTTGGTTACAATTCAGAGCGAGTAACACGAAAACAGGAAGTCAGTTTATGGTTTAATCAACCGCTAACACATATAAAACGAGCATCAAAAAAGAAAAGTCAGAAAGGTAAATATATTAGGAATAAATTGTTAAAATATAACTCATTCTTCGTTATCTACAGTAACATCTAAACGGAAAATTTCTAATAATCATAATGAGAACACAAAGAAAACGAAGAAAAAAAGTCAACGATATAATATTTAAAGCAATGTTTGTATGATTACAAAATACCAATAAAATTATTGTTGTAAGAGCTGCAACATATCTGCAGCACCAATAACAATATCCTTATTCCTACAAATATTTCTCATTAAATAAAACGATTTTTCCCTTACTTTCGATGAAAACTCAATTCATTGTGAAATTGAGTTTTGATTGCTTATTGTCTTCTTATCATAATCATTCCATTAAATCATCGAAACAATTTTTCTTTTTCTTATTTATTTTTTCATTTTTCTTCAACAATATTATATGAAATCCAACAATTCTTTAATATCTTTGTTTGTTTTCCTATTTGAGAAGAAGAAAATGAAAAACAAATAAATATATATAAAAACAAAGAAAAAATATTAAATTTATTTAACGATTCGATTTTCCTTATTTAATTTGTTCTATTTATTTCATATTCTCCCTTCCTTCTCCGGCTAAGGAAAAACGAAGCAAAGAAATTTTATTTTCATTATTTTTATTTTTATTTGTGAGATTAACCTTACAACCCTTAGTGAAACCCTTATGATTTTATTGTGATTATTATTGAATTGACCATGAACATTTATATTGTAATAATTTCGGATGATTTTTGTTTGTTTGAATTACTTTGCTCATTAAGAGATTAAGTGGTTCAGATTTAATGGAATGTCAAGGTAATGTTGTTTGTGTTGTTATTTTTATTCTATTTAGTTTTGCATTGGAAACAAGAATAAAAATATGTGTCGAGAAGTAATGTTGATTTGGGATAAATACTGAAGTAGGGGAGACCTGTCGAATCCTACGAACTTTTGCTCGAGTAACCAAAGTTGTTGGTTATTGATTGTTGGTTAATGGTTGTTGGTTGTTGGTTGTTGGTTGTTGGTTGTTGTTTGTTGGTTGTTGGTTGTTGGTTGTTGGTTGTTGGTTGTTGGTTGTTGGTTGTTGGTTGTTGGTTGTTGGTTGTTGGTTGTTGGTTGTTGGTTGTTGGTTGTTGGTTGTTGGTTGTTGGTTGTTGGTTGTTGGTTGTTGGTTGTTGGTTGTTGGTTGTTGGTTGTTGGTTGTTGGTTGTTGGTTGTTGGTTGTTGGTTGTTGGTTGTTGGTTGTTGGTTGTTGGTTGTTGGTTGTTGGTTGTTGGTTGTTGGTTGTTGGTTGTTGGTTGTTGGTTGTTGGTTGTTGGTTGTTGGTTGTTGGTTGTTGGTTGTTGGTTGTTGGTTGTTGGTTGTTGGTTGTTGGTTGTTGGTTGTTGGTTGTTGGTTGTTGGTTGTTGGTTGTTGGTTGTTGGTTGTTGGTTGTTGGTTGTTGGTTGTTGGTTGTTGGTTGTTGGTTGTTGGTTGTTGGTTGTTGGTTGTTGGTTGTTGGTTGTTGGTTGTTGGTTGTTGGTTGTTGGTTGTTGGTTGTGTCGTTGTTGGTTGTTTGTAGTTGGTTGTTGGTTGTTGGTTGTTGGTTGTTGGTTGTTGGTTGTTGGTTGTTGGTTGTTGGTTGTTGGTTGTTGGTTGTTGGTTGTTGGTTGTTGGTTGTTGGTTGTTGGTTGTTGGTTGTTGGTTGTTGGTTGTGTCGTTGTTGGTTGTTTGTAGTTGGTTGTTGGTTGTTGGTTGTTGGTTGTTGGTTGTTGGTTGTTGGTTGTTGGTTGTTGGTTGTTGGTTGTTGGTTGTTGGTTGTTGGTTGTTGGTTGTTGGTTGTTGGTTGTTGGTTGTTGGTTGTTGGTTGTTGGTTGTTGGTTGTTGGTTGTTGGTTGTTGGTTGTTGGTTGTTGGTTGTTGGTTGTTGGTTGTTGGTTGTGTCGTTGTTGGTTGTTTGTAGTTGGTTGTTGGTTGTTGGTTGTTGGTTGTTGGTTGTTGGTTGTTGGTTGTTGGTTGTTGGTTGTTGGTTGTTGGTTGTTGGTTGTTGGTTGTTGGTTGTTGGTATTTGGTTGTTGGTTGTTGGTTGTTGGTTGTTGGTTGTTGGTTGTTGGTTGTTGGTTGTTGGTTGTTGGTTGTTGGTTGTTGGTTGTTGGTTGTTGGTTGTTGGTTGTTGGTTGTTGGTTGTTGGTTGTTGGTTGTTGGTTGTTGGTTGTTGGTTGTTGGTTGTTGGTTGTTGGTTGTTGGTTGTTGGTTGTTGGTTGTTGGTTGTTGGTTGTTGGTTGTTGGTTGTTGGTTGTTGGTTGTTGGTTGTTGGTTGTTGGTTGTTGGTTGTTGGTTGTTGGTTGTTGGTTGTTGGTTGTTGGTTGTGTCGTTGTTGGTTGTTTGTAGTTGGTTGTTGGTTGTTGGTTGTTGGTTGTTGGTTGTTGGTTGTTGGTTGTTGGTTGTTGGTTGTTGGTTGTTGGTTGTTGGTTGTTGGTTGTTGGTTGTTGGTTGTTGGTTGTTGGTTGTTGGTTGTTGGTTGTTGGTTGTTGGTTGTTGGTTGTTGGTTGTTGGTTGTTGTTTGTTGGTTGTTGGTTGTTGGTTGTTGGTTGTTGGTTGTTGGTTGTTGGTTGTTGGTTGTTGGTTGTTGGTTGTTGGTTGTTGGTTGTTGGTTGTTGGTTGTTGGTTGTTGGTTGTTGGTTGTTGGTTGTTGGTTGTTGGTTGTTGGTTGTTGGTTGTTGGTTGTTGGTTGTTGGTTGTTGGTTGTTGGTTGTTGGTTGTTGGTTGTTGGTTGTTGGTTGTTGGTTGTTGGTTGTTGGTTGTTGGTTGTTGGTTGTTGGTTGTTGGTTGTTGGTTGTTGGTTGTTGGTTGTTGGTTGTTGGTTGTTGGTTGTTGGTTGTTGGTTGTTGGTTGTTGGTTGTTGGTTGTTGGTTGTTGGTTGTTGGTTGTTGGTTGTTGGTTGTTGGTTGTTGATTGTTGGTTGTTGGTTGTTGGTTGTTGGTTGTTGGTTGTTGGTTGTTGGTTGTTGGTTGTTTGTTGTTGGTTGTTGGTTGTTGGTTGTTGGTTGTTGGTTGTTGGCTGTTGGTTGTTGGTTGTTGGTTGTTGGTTGTTGGTTGTTGGTTGTTGGTTGTTGGTTGTTGGTTGCTGGTTGCTGGTTGCTGGTTGTTGGTTGTTGGTTGTTGGTTGTTCGTTGTTGGTTGTTGGTTGTTGGTTGTTGGTTGTTGGTTGTTGGTTGTTGGTTGTTGGTTGTTGGTTGTTGGTTGTTGGTTGTTGGTTGTTGGTTGTTGGTTGTTGGTTGTTGGTTGTTGGTTGTTGGTTGTTGGTTGTTGGTTGTTGGTTGTTGGTTGTTGGTTGTTGGTTGTTGGTTGTTGGTTGTTGGTTGTTGGTTGTTGGTTGTTGGTTGTTGGTTGTTGGTTGTTGGTTGTTGGTTGTTGGTTGTTGGTTGTTGGTTGTTGGTTGTTGGTTGTTGGTTGTTGGTTGTTGGTTGTTGGTTGTTGGTTGTTGGTTGTTGGTTGTTGGTTGTTGGTTGTTGGTTGTTGGTTGTTGGTTGTTGGTTGTTGGTTGTTGGTTGTTGGTTGTTGGTTGTTGGTTGTTGGTTGTTGGTTGTTGGTTGTTGGTTGTTGGTTGTTGCTTGTTGCTTGTTGGTTGTTGGTTGTTGGTTGTTGGTTGTTGGTTGTTGGTTGTTGGTTGTTGGTTGTTGTTTGTTGGTTGTTGGTTGTTGGTTGTTGGTTGTTGGTTGTTGGTTGTTGGTTGTTGGTTGTTGGTTGTTGGTTGTTGGTTGTTGGTTGTTGGTTGTTGGTTGTTGGTTGTTGGTTGTTGGTTGTTGGTTGTTGGTTGTTGGTTGTTGGTTGTTGGTTGTTGGTTGTTGGTTGTTGGTTGTTGGTTGTTGGTTGTTGGTTGTTGGTTGTTGGTTGTTGGTTGTTGGTTGTTGGTTGTTGGTTGTTGGTTGTTGGTTGTTGGTTGTTGGTTGTTGGTTGTTGGTTGTTGGTTGTTGGTTGTTGGTTGTTGGTTGTTGGTTGTTGGTTGTTGGTTGTTGGTTTTTGGTTGTTGGTTGTTGGTTGTTGGTTGTTGGTTGTTGGTTGTTGGTTGTTGGTTGTTGGTTGTTGGTTGTTGGTTGTTGGTTGTTGGTTGTTGGTTGTTGGTTCTTGGTTGTTGGTTGTTGGTTGTTGGTTGTTGGTTGTTGGTTGTTGGTTGTTGGTTGTTGGTTGTTGGTTGTTGGTTGTGTCGTTGTTGGTTGTTTGTAGTTGGTTGTTGGTTGTTAGTTGTTGGTTGTTGGTTGTTGGTTGTTGGTTGTTGGTTGTTGGTTGTTGGTTGTTGGTTGTTGGTTGTTGGTTGTTGGTTGTTGGTTGTTGGTTGTTGGTTGTTGGTTGTTGGTTGTTGGTTGTTGTTTGTTGGTTGTTGGTTGTTGGTTGTTGGTTGTTGGTTGTTGGTTGTTGGTTGTTGGTTGTTGGTTGTTGGTTGTTGGTTGTTGGTTGTTGGTTGTTGGTTGTTGGTTGTTGGTTTTTGGTTGTTGGTTGTTGGTTGTTGGTTGTTGGTTGTTGGTTGTTGGTTGTTGGTTGTTGGTTGTTGGTTGTTGGTTGTTGGTTGTTGGTTGTTGGTTGTTGGTTGTTGGTTGTTGGTTGTTGGTTGTTGGTTGTTGGTTGTTGGTTGTTGGTTGTTGGTTGTTGGTTGTTGGTTGTTGGTTGTTGGTTGTTGGTTGTTGGTTGTTGGTTGTTGGTTGTTGGTTGTTGGTTGTTGGTTGTTGGTTGTTGGTTGTTGGTTGTTGGTTGTTGGTTGTTGGTTGTTGGTTGTTGGTTGTTGGTTGTTGGTTGTTGGTTGTTGGTTGTTGGTTGTTGGTTGTTGGTTGTTGGTTGTTGGTTGTTGGTTGTTGGTTGTTGGTTGTTGGTTGTTGGTTGTTGGTTGTTGGTTGTTGGTTGTTGATTGTTGGTTGTTGGTTGTTGGTTGTTGGTTGTTGGTTGTTGGTTGTTGGTTGTTTGTTGTTGGTTGTTGGTTGTTGGTTGTTGGTTGTTGGTTGTTGGCTGTTGGTTGTTGGTTGTTGGTTGTTGGTTGTTGGTTGTTGGTTGTTGGTTGTTGGTTGTTGGTTGTTGGTTGTTGGTTGTTGGTTGCTGGTTGCTGGTTGCTGGTTGTTGGTTGTTGGTTGTTGGTTGTTCGTTGTTGGTTGTTGGTTGTTGGTTGTTGGTTGTTGGTTGTTGGTTGTTGGTTGTTGGTTGTTGGTTGTTGGTTGTTGGTTGTTGGTTGTTGGTTGTTGGTTGTTGGTTGTTGGTTGTTGGTTGTTGGTTGTTGGTTGTTGGTTGTTGGTTGTTGGTTGTTGGTTGTTGGTTGTTGGTTGTTGGTTGTTGGTTGTTGGTTGTTGGTTGTTGGTTGTTGGTTGTTGGTTGTTGGTTGTTGGTTGTTGGTTGTTGGTTGTTGGTTGTTGGTTGTTGGTTGTTGGTTGTTGGTTGTTGGTTGTTGGTTGTTGGTTGTTGGTTGTTGGTTGTTGGTTGTTGGTTGTTGGTTGTTGGTTGTTGGTTGTTGGTTGTTGGTTGTTGGTTGTTGGTTGTTGGTTGTTGGTTGTTGGTTGTTGGTTGTTGGTTGTTGGTTGTTGGTTGTTGGTTGTTGGTTGTTGGTTGTTGGTTGTTGGTTGTTGGTTGTTGGTTGTTGGTTGTTGGTTGTTGGTTGTTGGTTGTTGGTTGTTGGTTGTTGGCTGTTGGTTGTTGGTTGTTGGTTGTTGGTTGTTGGTTGTTGGTGCCTGATTGGCGGTTGTTAATTTCTAGGTTGTAGGATTTTCTAGTTTCCAATGAGGAAATGGTGCCAACTAGCTTTATCTCCACCAAATATCATCTTTGGTCTGATTAATATCAATCCATTGTCTTTACCCGCCGATCTAGAGAATTTTCCAAGATACTTGTTCATAAACAATATTCCGTTACCTTAAATATTTGTGTTTATCATGTCAGACAGTAAATTCCCTATTTCATCTATTTATGTGACGCTAAGAGTTAATATTATGCATTCACTTTTCTAAATGTCATCTTATATCTAATATTACAACCAAGATTAAAATATATGTTTTTTCTCACATTCAATATATCAAGTTCACAACAATGTATGCAAAGTAAGTATGGTTTAGTTTTCTTACAAATGTAATTACAAAATATTTTCTTATTAAATAAAATGTTATAGTTTTCTTGTTCGATTTTATTCAATTTTACAAAACGATTTGAGCAAAAAATACTAAGAATTATATTAAAATTAAATTAAAGCGATTTATTTTTTTATTAACTTAATCGGCTTTACCATAAATTATTTCCATAAAATTATTTTAGATTTTATTGTAAATTTTAATTTTTAATATGTTAATGAAATATGTAGTTTGTTGTTAATTTAAAATAAATTAAGAAATTTTATGATGTTGAATATGAAGTGGTGAAAATGTGGTTAATTGAGTAGTTTTTAACAAAAATTATATAAATGTAATTTTCTGTCGAATTATGAATTTTAATTTTTAATTATGAAATTAAATAAAACTGAAAAAATTTTATATATCGACATTTCACTTTCAAAAATTCTTCATACATTTCTTATTGATTCGTTATTAATTTTAATTTTAATGCCTGTTCGATCATATTTATGTTTTTTTTTTCAATTTCTTATGAAAAAAAAATTCAATCTTTTGACGGAATCTTAAAAGTTTAATGTTTGATTATTATGTTTGGTTAACAAAGAATCGCCGGTTTGCTATAGATTTTGAATTAGAACGATTATATTAAATTATATTAAATCAAACCATTTTGTTAGTTCTACTGCTATTGTTATTTGATTATACAAAGGTGTGTTGTTTTAAGTGTGACTAGTAATCGATATATGTTAATTTTTATGGGAATTATATTTTCAATTTATACAACAAAAAAATAAGTATTTGAATATTTTAAAATAAACACAATCAATAAATTTGTATAAGTCGATCTGAAGCTAATTTAAATTAATCCATTTTATTGCAATTCATTTTAATATTTTAAAAAAAGCCTATCGACCATCTGTTATATTTACCACGGTCAAATTTTTTTTGACCAAATCATAAAATTTAAATCCCACACATCTTTTCTTTTGTTCACTAAACAAAATTCGAAATTAATTTTCTTAAGAGAAAAAAAAAACAATAATAATAAGTTAAGTTTCTTCAACCATCAAAATCGTTATCGAACCCATTACAATAATCTATCCAATTTCAACTTTTTATCATTTTCAATAAAAACAAACTAAAACCAACTTTTGCGAAAATTGAAAAAAAAATGATTCGGAAAAACGTGAGAAATTAAGCTGCTGACATTTTATTTTGTTTTTAATTAAATTAAAAAAGAAGAAAAAATTACCTTTCAACCACAAAATTGTTTTTCGTGATCGGAGGAAAGGATATATATTGTTTGGGAAAATAAGTTGAAAATTAAAAATGTCAAAACAAAGTTGAAAGAAAATTTTCTGTGATAAAATTTTTGATTTTATTATTTTAGTGTAGATAATTGATTGTTTTGATTATATTTTTTTGATACGATTGGGTTGAGTTGTTATTGAAAGTTAGGCATGTAAGAAATGGTAACGTCTATGTATATACAAAGATAATCTAACTACTGTTGGAGGCAGGGCAGAAAATTTTACTTACTATAAATTTAATGATAACAGTTATTGTATAGTTGGATTAAATAACGAAATGATTCGGTTTTTTCTTTATAACGCCGGATGCTTACTATTTTTTACAAAAACAAAAAAAATGCATATCAATTTAAAATTTTTTATAACGATTTAAATCATTTCTCCGATTTAATTTTTCTATTTCATTTCATTTATCAAGTTTATTGTTTGTATGATAAATAAAATATAAGCCACATATTTGCGGTTCAATACCGTCAAGTACGGATTCACTTTTTATTAATACAGAGCATAGAAAAAAGTCAATAAAATAAATTCATAAACAAACAAAAAAAAGAAAATTTCAACTGATAAACAATAAAAAAAGGAAGAAAATTGTTTATTAATATTTTCACGATTACTATATAACTTTCCATTTCAATTCAATTTATGTTTTTAATAAATCCGATTACTGATTTTCCATTGCATTTTTATTTTGTTTTGTAGATTATTCGGCGGCTATAAATGGCGATTATAAATGGAAGTTTTGATAAAACTTTAATTGTCTTTATATTATTATTGATTGCGAAGGTGACCACAACTACATTGGAACACTAACTTAATCAACTATGTTGCCTAATGTGAATGACCGTAATGAATAATTAAAGCAAACTGATTCGCAGCATCAACAATCTCCTATATTTAAATATATACAAATTTAAGCCCCGTAACAGTCACTGACATATGCCAATCTGTATTGCTGATCTCTTACTTTTAAAAACTTTTCCCAACAAAAATAAAACTATATAGCATCCATTATTCTATCATCTTGAATTCCCGATACAATAATTTAAAAGCACAAACCTAAGAAAAATAAAAGCATTTATTTTTATTTAGCTTATTTCATCAATTAATTTTACTTAGATTTTACAACAAAGATTTTCATTTTTAACAACATTTACTACCCAACAGTTTACCCTTTTTAATTTGTAAAATATTTTCACAATAGAAAATTTTATCACATTAAATTTAATTATTCATTTATCAAAATATGAAAATGATAAAACGATTTCATTTGTGTTTAACTAAGAAAGCTTTTGATGCTTCCGTCAAGCAATTCGTCATTTGCCGTTAATAATTTTTATAATATAAAAGAAGAGTATGTAAAAACTCTTTAGCTCGTTTCACTTTTCAAAATACTGAACCTTAAAAGCTGCAATACGGCTAAATACCTTTTTTCCATTGAGTTTTATCGAAAATTTTATAAGAACTTCAACCATAGCGGATGAAAAAAGACGAAAACTAAGGAAAATGATAAAATTCAATTGTCTGTTCCTTATAACATAGAAGAAAAAATCATAAAGCCAAACTGAGAGATAAAGTTAATTTTCTATTTGAAAAGAAAAATAAATTCGTTTATACTTACAGAACTCAATTGTCAAATAATAGAATTTTATAGTAAATTAAATTGTAAGTAGATTTAATTTGTTCGGTTTGTTTAAAGTAACATTTGTAAATACTATTATATTGAAAATGTGTTAAAACTATTTGTGGTTGAATGGATATAAAATCTTTGATATTGATTTACAGAATGGTGAAGGTTAAAATTTTAAAAATCTAATTTCTTTGGTCGTTTCACTTTGGCTTTAAACAAATTTTATTGTATGTGACAAAAAGGATTAAAATTACCATTAAAAATTGATTGAAGTTGGATTATAAATAAAAATCCATGTGGATTCCGCTAGTTTACATATATAATAAGGTGTGTGTTGTATATGTCAGGGTCACAAAAATAGGCCACCTTCACGTGGTACTCTATAGGTAAAGTAGCATTTAGAAAATGCGATTTTGACAAAGAAGATTACATCTTCAAAAGGAATATTCCATTAAGAGTACAAGAAATTGTAATGTTATGATTTTGATGTAATAATGTTGGAAATTTTCAACCTATCCAAACAGATGCATTTCAATGAACACCGTACGTTCTTGATAATGTAATCAGATTCTGGAACATCAGAGGAGTTACATACCTTACGACTAAAATTCGAACTAATCTCAGTCTACGAGTTCAAATAGCTCTCCTCAGTTCATCACAAACGCTGAAATGCACGCATGCACAATGCAAAAATTTCAAATGAACAACAAACAGGAACTATGACAACCTGAAAGGTCAGAAGAACCAAGACCATCACCACCATAACATCAAATATATTTATTACATTAAAAAAAAATATTTCGCTCACCCCATTATTTGTAAATGATCCAAACCTCCGCTCTTCTTTAACATCAGCTAGTCATAGTGACTAAAATGTGGGTTCACGGCAATTAATCAATCGTATGCGAACAATGATACAATATAATAAGTAATAATCAATGGTACCGGCGATTGCTGAATCAGTATAATAATATAACTCTATCGTTGCGTGAAATGTACAGGCAATATCTAAACAAACAAAAATAATTGTTACACTGTTAATACAATGGTGACTGTTCTAAAAGTTCATCTGAAAAATCAAATAACTTTAAAGTAAAATCAAAGCAAGCACAAACACATCAAAGTGTTCACACATCAACATGAATTTTATTAATAGTCCCTGAAAAAACAGTCTGAAAGACCTAAGTATTACATTCATGAGCCAAAAGTGAAATTCTGACCCCTAATTTTTTGGTATTTTTCGACGTTTTAGGACCTAAAAAAGCAAAAAAAAATGTAAGTCTGTCTGCCGGCCGGACGTCCGTCCGTCACAACCGACGAAATCTAGAAAACGGCTAGACGGATTTGAAAAACGTTTATTTCTAAAAATAGGTTTACTCAATAGGAAGAGCCGGAAGGACGATGGGCTCAATAACTGTAGCGGAAGTGTGTCAAAAAAATCGTCAAGTGTGTCAGAACAAGGAAAATTGCATATGTTTTGCTCAAAAAACTTTCATTTTAAGTGATTACGAGTAGGAACATTGAATGCGAAGAAATCTTGATGGTCGGGATTGGTATATGAGACCAAAATCTAGATTATTGCGTTATAAGTTTGTAAAAAATGTTGTCAAGTGTGTCAAATCTTCAGATTTTTATTTATTTTTTTACCCAATTTTTGGGAAAAATATTGGTAACGCCTTCAGCATTACCGTCAATAGTCATCCGTGAATGAATCTAAGACGGAAAGGGGAACATAAAAAAAAGTCCGAGCGGCAGGTATATCCGCTAGAAATAGGTAGATTTCGGGATCAGACAGTTATGTGTGCAATTAGAGTCGGATTTATCAGATTACTTTAAAAAAAACTAACATTAGATACAAATAAAACTAACAATTCATTTTAAAAAACATATTGTGAATTAATGGAAATGAATGTAAAATTAATTAAAATAGATATAAAATTAACTAATATTATTCGAAATCTACCTAAAAAAATTTAATTACCGCCACTGAGGTAGAGTACAAGATTTTTTTTTGTTGTTTTTCGTAGGAAGTTGGAAATTTTTACCGAAAACATTTGAAACACGACTTTAGCATTAAATAATTATATATCAAATAATTAAAATAATTATTCTTATTTTGTTGACTTATAATTTTTGTTGCAACTAACACTTCTAACAGTCTAGTTTAAACTAATTTAGAAACGATTATAAGGTGATAATTACCATTGCATAATTTCAACGGTTTTTTAAACCATTTTTTGCTTCTAATATGATTACAACTATCCATACGCATACATCACATATATAGGTGCATACAACTACAACAACGCAAAACATTTTTTCCAACCAATATTTTCAACAAGTTAAGAACAATTTCCATACACACATTGTTTTAATTATCATTTCCATTTGCAGATCTATTATCTCTCTATTTCACGTATTTTACTAATATTTTCTTACATAAAAGTAAATACCTCATTAAATATATGCAATCTTCTAAAAACCGCTTGGAAATTTAGTTTAACCCAAAATGCAATTCATTTTGGTAAATAGAAAATGTAATTTTTCTATGAAATCTACCTATAAAAAAATCTAGCTAAAAAAATATTAGAAAAACATTATCAATCTCATAATATTCAAATGTTGTTTTTTTTAAACAATTCGAAAACAAAACAAATACCTATAAACAAAAACCAATACTTAACTCCTTCTTTTCATTTTCCCACAATTTTTGTTTTTTTTTTAAATAGACAAAGAAAAAAAACTTTAACTTGATTTTAGGGGTGATGTATGTAGTTTTATCTATCTACAATAAATTTATTTTAAGGTTGTTTGGGATTACGGTTATTTTGTTTAAAGTTTATAAGTTTAACACTTATCTGTAATTATTTAGTCTAATTGATTGGTAAAAATACGTTTCATATACTTAATTTTTTAAGCGCCCATTGTATGCATGAATTTAGATATGATTTGTTTTGTGTTTTTATTTATTTATTTTTCAATTTTTTTCGGTTTTTATAATTTTCTTAGTGGTATTCACTGGCTTTAGATTTTTCACACAATAGGTGTAGTATAATGCTTATAAAATTGGAACCTATTTTGTTAGAATGTTGAAAATCTCTGACGTTATAAATGAAAAATGTATCTAAGAGAAAATAGGAGTTTAAACAACATAAACTCAAAAATGATGAAAGCATAGCCGTTTGCGTTTGTATTGGTTTCAACAAACTTAGCGGCTCAACCTCTGGACTTGGATCATTTTTTTTTTAAATTCTGGAAAGATTTATATTTGAAGTACGTGAAAAAAAGTTTTCAAATATGAGCTTGGCCATTTCAGCTAGATCAAGGGCAGCAAAGTTTAGTAAATTTTTAAAACAGCTGATTTTTGAGGAACCTGAAACGCCAAAGTTGTCATCTGGATATAAATGATAGAAAAAGGTTCAAATATTCAATATTTTTAAATTTTATTAAAATATTATTATTAAAACGGAAGTTATAGCGCCCTAGATTATTCGACTTTTTAGGCTCTAGCCGCTTAACCGGTACCCGGATATGGCCAGTTCACGAACTTGTCCAAGACATTATTTGCCGAAACATACACAGAAAATTATTTTGGTGTAGGTCAAAAAATGCGACCGTGAGAGTGCCGCTAAATTCCGTTATACCTCATATCGTTATATATATATATATATATATATATAATTTTTTTTTTTTTTTGTTTTTCCATCTCCGCTTATCACATATAGTCGTTTGGCATCAAAATTTTTCCGAAATTCCGAGATGAAGCCCATTGCAATAGGTAGATTTTTATATGAAATCTACCTAAAAGCCTGACAAATGTTCGTTCTCAAATTGGATTAATTTATCTTATCCAATTAATCGCTATACAGCATAAAAAATAATTAATTTTCATAGATGTATGTTACTGGCATTAATTGCTGTTCACCTGCAACAAAAAACAAAAAATAAATTATTCAAAAAATTATAACATAACAAAATGTAACTTAGTAGTTGATTAGCTAATATATGTAATTTAAGCAACAATAGTTCTATCAAAACCAAAGACACCATCGACAAGTTCGTTAATTCACTCAATTATTTGAACGGTGGTCACACTTATACATTTGTTAGTTTCCGAAAATGATCACCACATGTTAATTTGTCGTTGTTGGTGTTTTTGTATTTGACAGAAAATTATATAAAAAAACTGAAATTCTCTAAGTTAATCTCTCTTGCCTTTGGGCCGTTGTACTGTTGTGTACTAGTTTAGTTCAATTGTTAATGTTAGTTTAATTTTGTTTTGAAGTCTGTGTAAACCACTCAATGGTTTTTTTGTACAATTTTGTAAGTTGTGTAAAACGAAGTTTAGTCGAAATTTAATAAACTTAAAGGTTGTATAACTTGTATAAACTACAACATCAAGTGTCTGTTGTTTAATTTTGGTTGATGATTTGCCGCCATGTTGCAGCAGTTCCCAGTGCATGGTTAGTATAAACATTTGATAAATGTAATCAATATTGTTCATCGTTCCAGTAGTTATAATTGTGATATGCTGTATGCTGTGTGCAATAGTGGCACTGTATTGGTTCATCCTTTGAATTAGTCGTCATCGTACTATTTATTATCAATTACTGCTGATGTATATTGCTATTGAGTCATCACCAGCTGATTGTATTATATATTAATTCATTCGTCATCGTACTATTTATTATCAATTACTGCTGATGTATATTGCTATTGAGTCATCACCAGCTGATTGTATTATATATTAATTCATCGTCATCGTACTGTTTATCGTCAGTTGCTGATGTGTAATGTTATTGAGTCGTCACCAGCTGATTATATTATATATTAATTCATCGTCATCGTACTGTTTATCATCAGTTGCTGATGTGTAATGTTATTGAGTCGTCACCAGCTGATTATATTATATATTAATTCATCATCATCGTACTGTTTATCGTCAGTTGCTGATGTGTAATGTTATTGAGTCGTCACCAGCTGATTGTATTATATAGTGTTTTATCGTCATCATACTGTTTATCATCAATTGCTGATGTGGCATCGTCGAGTTCATATATTGTCAAATTACAAAAAAATACAGTCCACTAACGACCAGAGCTATCAAATATCAAATTAATTATTTGTTTGAAATAAAGTTTTATTATTATTATTGAGAATTATGGCATTATAAGTTTGTCAAAAAAATAATGTCAAGCGTGTCAAAAAATGATTTCATTTATTTTTTTAGCCAATTTTTTGGAAAAAAAATGTAGTTGTTTTAATGACTAAATGTAATTGAACATGAAATTGGACATGGAAATTTTTGAATTTGTTATAGTTTTTGAAATATTTTTGGAATTTTGAAAAAAATATGTATTTTTGATTTTGTAAGAATTTTTGGAATATTTTTAGAATTTCGGTAAAAGTTTTAATTTTTGATTTTGTAAGAATTTTTGGAATATTTTTAGAATTTTGAAAAATTTTAAATTTTTGATTTTATTATAATTTTTGGAGTTTTGAAAAAATTTTCAATATTTGATTTTGTTATAATTTTTGCAATATTTTTAGAATTTTGGAAAAAGTTTGAATATTTCAGAATTTTTGAAAAAAAAATTGGAATTTAGAAAAAATTTAAATGTTTGATTTTATTCTAATTTTTGGAATATTTTTGGAATTTTGAAAAAGTTTGATTTTATTTAATTTAACAATATTTTTGGAATTTTGATTATAATTTTCCGCCAACGTATTGATGTTTCGTGTTAGTTTTGTATTAAAGTTTTAAACAGAGATAAAAAATACTTGTACTTTAACAAAAAGCTATGTTTGATATACATCGCTGCCAAGAACTAAAAACCATATCCTCATAAAAGTTTTTTGCCGAAAACTATATCAAAATCCTTAACCCAGACCGAAGTCTTGATATCTCAGAGCTGTGAGATTTCAGCCCCTCCATATTTTTAAATATATTTTTAGAATTTTGAAAAATTTTTCAATTTTTGATTTTGTAAGAATTTTAGGAATAATTTTAGAATTTTGGAAAATTTTAAATTTTTGATTTTATTATAATTTTGGAAAAAGTTTCAATTTTTTGAATTTGAAGGAATTTTTGAAATATTATTAGAATTTAGAAAAAGTTTAAATATTTGGTTTTATTCTAATTTTTGGAATATTTTTAGAATTTTGAAAAAAAAAATTTCGAATTTTAAATATATTTTTAGAATTTTGAAAAATGTTTCAATTTTTGATTTTTTAAGAATTTTTGGAATATTTTTAGAATTTTGAAAAATTTTAAATTTTTGAGTTTATTCTAATTTTTGGAATATTATTAGAATTTGAAAAAAGTTTAATTCAAACTTTTTCCAAAATTCTAAAAATATTGCAAAAATAATAACAATATCTCAAAAATTAAAACTGTTTTCAAAATTCTGAAAAATATTCTAAAAATTAGAATAAAATCAAATATTTAGACTTTTTCTTAATTCCAATATTCCAAAAATTCTTAAAAATTCAAACTTTTTCCACAATTCTAAAAATATTGCAAAAATTATTACAAAATCAAAAAAATTGAGTTTTTTCAAAATTCCAAAAATTATAATAAAATCAAAAATTTTAAATTTTTCAAAATTCTTAAAAAATTTCAAAAATTCTTACATATTTTCAAAATTCTGAAAAATATATAAAATTCAAAAATTCTGTTTTTTCCAAAATTCTAAAAATATTGCAAAAATTATGACAAAATCAAAAATTCAAAACTTTTGCCAATATTCTAAAAATATTGCTAAAATTATTACATAATCAAAAAATATTGAAAAATTTAGTAAAATCAGATATTCAAAATTTTTTAAAATTCTGAAAATATTCCAAAAATTATTGCAAAATCTAAGATTAAAGCCTTTTTCAAAAATTCTAAAATATTGCAAAAATTATAACAAAATCAAAAATTGAAACTTTTTTCAAAATTCCAAAAATATTCCAAAAATTAGAATAAAATCAAATATTTAAACTTTTTCTATACATCAATAATATTCCGAAAATTCTTAAAAATTCAAACTTTTTCCAAAATTTTAAAAATGTTGCAAAAATTATTACAAAATCAAAAATTGAAATTTTCTTCCAATTTCCAAAAATTATAATAAAATTAAAAATTAAAAATTTTTCATAATTCTAAAAATATTCCAAAAATTCTTACAAAATCAAAAATTAAAACTTTTCCCAAAATTATAAAAACATTGCAAAATAGTTATTTATGCAACAAGTGCGCAAAGTTATTCTTTTTTTAACGAGATGAAATATTGACCGGACGAGCGATAGCGAGTCCGGTAATTCACTCCAGTTAAAAAAAGAATTGCGCACGAGTTGCATACACTATTTTTTCTACAATTGTGCGCAAAAATATTAAATAATAAAATTTAACTTTCAATGTTAAATTTTCTGAATCATAATCAACATTGATAAAACTTTCTATAACAAATGATTATTGTTTTGATTATTTTTTTCAAGCCTCTATTATATAAGAAATTACAAAAAAAACTGTTCTATAAAATTTCAGTGTATTACCGCACAATCAAAAAAACATGTACTTTGCGCACTACAAACTGTGCGCAAAGTGACTACTTTGCGCACTGTTGTAGAAAAAAATTATTACAAAATCAAAAATACAAACTTTTTTCAAAATTCCAAAAATATTTCAAAAACTATAACAAATTCAAAAATTTCCATGTCCAATTTCATTTTCAATTACATATACGTCATAAGAACAGCTACATTTTTTTCCAAAAAATTGGCTAAAAATATAAATGAAATCATTTTTTGACACACTTGACATATTATTTTTTTGACGAATTCATAATGCCATAATTCTCAATAATAATAATAAAATTTCATTTCAAACAAATAATTAATTTTATTTTTATGGGTAAAAAAATAAATAAAAATCTTTCTTTCGACACACTTGACAACATTTTTTTGACAAACTTATAATGCCATAATAACTTCGGTCTGAAAGTGTTAGGAAATGAAAATCCCCTTTATCCCTATTCCGTGTTACCCTATGGTAACAACCTTTCTCACACCATTGTCACTTGCATTTCTTAAATCCAGTCCAACAACTTCGTGGTCTTATTTCTTTTATTATTTCAAAATTTTTCTCATGATATATGAAGTTTTCATGGACAATTACCTCAACGGTGATATTTGAATAAAATAACCTTCGTTGTTCCTATTCCAGTCTGCAAGTGACGGAAATGGTTTTCTATTTCTATATAAAATTATAAAATTTGTATAAATTATTTTTCCCATCAAAAATTGCAAGTATTGCCATTTTTTTTATTTTTTCCTCAAAACTCAGAAAATGTAAAAAATTAGAGAAGGTAGTCGGTAGTAAACTACGAACGAAAGTGGTCAAGTTATTTTTATGGGTTAAGAAAAATTGTTGAAAAGAAGATAATTAAAAATTTCTCTAGTTAAGCGAACATCCAAAGTTCTAATTTTCGAGAATTTAAGTGATTATTCTAGTGATAGCAATATTATGTCTCGTTTTGGGTTTCTAAAAAGTTAATTACACAAAGCTATAAGCACTGTAAAAGAAACCAAATTAATTAATGTGTTTAAAGGAAAAATAAATATTTTATTATAATCGAAATCAGAAAATATGATACTAAGTTCAATAGTTTAAGTGAATATTTAGAAAATCAGATACTAAGTTCAATAGTTTAAGTGAATATTTAGATACTTAATTACACAAAACTATAAGTACTGTAAAAGGAACCAAATCAATTAAGGTGTTTAAAGGAAAAATAAACATTTTATTATAATCGAAATCAGAAAATCTGGTACTAAGTTCAATAGTTTAAGGGAACATTTAGATAGTTAATTACTTTGGACTGATTAGAGATTGATTGTAATAACCTAGTTATAATTTGGGGTTCTAAATAAAAATAAAAATAGAAACGCAAATATTTCTTTTAACGTATGGGATACATTTGGAAGGTGGTGGGATAGTGCCGCTGATAGGACCAACGCCGATAGGACCAACGCCGACAACGGGACGATAGGACCAACAACTGCATTAGGCTAAGAGTAAGTAATAATGTTTAGTACTTCTTACAGTCAAATTTTTTCTCAATATATAAAACTAAATCTATAAAATGAATAATCACATTAAGATCATGTCGTAATAAACTACTAATAGTGAGTGTGTGTGTGTGTGTGTGTGTGTGTGTGTGTGTGTGTGTGTGTGTGTGTGCGTGTGTGTGTGTGTGTGTGTGTGTGTGTGTGTGTGTGTGTGTGTGTGTGTGTGTGTGTGTGTGTGTGTGTGTGTGTGTGTGTGTGTGTGTGTGTGTGTGTGTGTGTGTGTGTGTGTGTGTGTGTGTGTGTGTGTGTGTGTGTGTGTGTGTGTGTGTGTGTGTGTGTGTGTGTGTGTGTGTGTGTGTGTGTGTGTGTGTGTGTGTGTGTGTGTGTGTGTGTGTGTGTGTGTGTGTGTGTGTGTGTGTGTGTGTGTGTGTGTGTGTGTGTGTGTGTGTGTGTGTGTGTGTGTGTGTGTGTGTGTGTGTGTGTGTGTGTGTGTGTGTGTGTGTGTGTGTGTGTGTGTGTGTGTGTGTGTGTGTGTGTGTGTGTGTGTGTGTGTGTGTGTGTGTGTGTGTGTGTGTGTGTGTGTGTGTGTGTGTGTGTGTGTGTGTGTGTGTGTGTGTGTGTGTGTGTGTGTGTGTGTGTGTGTGTGTGTGTGTGTGTGTGTGTGTGTGTGTGTGTGTGTGTGTGTGTGTGTGTGTGTGTGTGTGTGTGTGTGTGTGTGTGTGTGTGTGTGTGTGTGTGTGTGTGTGTGTGTGTGTGTGTGTGTGTGTGTGTGTGTGTGTGTGTGTGTGTGTGTGTGTGTGTGTGTGTGTGTGTGTGTGTGTGTGTGTGTGTGTGTGTGTGTGTGTGTGTGTGTGTGTGTGTGTGTGTGTGTGTGTGTGTGTGTGTGTGTGTGTGTGTGTGTGTGTGTGTGTGTGTGTGTGTGTGTGTGTGTGTGTGTGTGTGTGTGTGTGTGTGTGTGTGTGTGTGTGTGTGTGTGTGTGTGTGTGTGTGTGAATTGAGTTAGCGAGAGCCGGGCAGTTCCAAAGATGACTAGGGTCTTCAACCCTCTACCGGCACCTTTTCTTATAAGTTTCAAAGTAATAGCTCCCGCTATCCCAGCTATTACAAAAGGCCAAAGTATTACATTCATGAGCCAAAAGTGAACTTCTTACCCCATCTTTTTTTGGCATTTCACGACGTTTTAGGACCTACTGATTCTAAAAAAGCAAAAAAAATATGTATGTCTGTCTGTCGGCCGGCCGTCCGTCATTACCTACACTGCAGGGAAAACCGCTGGAGGGATTTCAAAATTTTTTTTTCAAAAAATAGGTATACTCAAGGGACCAAAAGGACGCTGTGTTCGATAACTGTACCGGAAGTGTGTCAAAAAAATCATCATGTGTGTCAAAAATAGCAGATTTTCATATTTTTGGCTTAAAAAACGTTCATCTTAAGTGATTACGAGTAGGAACATTGAATTTGGAGAAATCTTGATGGTTGGGATTGGTATGTGAGATCAAAAACTAGATTATTGCACTAAAAGTTTGTCAAAAAAATGTTGTCAAGTGTGTCAAAAGAAAGATTTTTATATATTTTTTTACCTAATTTTTTGGAAAAAAAATTAAATTAATTGTTTGTTTGAAATGAAATTTTATTATTATTATTGAGAATTATGGCATTGTAAGTTTGTCAAAAAATAAATAAAAATCTTTCTTTTGACACACTTGACAACATTTTTTTGACAAACTTATAATGCAATAAGCTAGTTTTTGGTCTCACATACCCATCCCGACCATCAAGATTTCTCCAAATTTAATGTTCCTACTCGTAATTACTTAAAATGAACGTTTTTTAAGCCAAAAATATGAAAATTTGCCATTTTTGACACACATGATGATTTTTTTGACACACTTCCGGTACAGCTATCGAACACAGCGTCCTTTCGGACCTGTCCCTTGAGTATACCTATTTTTAGAAAACAAAAATTTTGAAATCCCTTCAGGGGTTTTCCCTGCAGCGTAGGTAATGACGGACGGCCGGACTGCCGAACCGCCGACAGACAGACATACATTTTTTTTTTGCTTTTTTAGAATCAGTAGGTCCTAAAACATCGAGAATTGCCAAAAAAAGTGGGGGTAGGAATTTCACTTTTGGCTCAAGAATGTAATACTTAGGTCTTTCAGACCGAAGTAAAATCATTGAACTGATTGTTCTGTGTGGAGAGGACAAGCGATAAAAATTATATCCAATGCATCGAATCGATAATCAACTATTTCAACGCAGATGAAATTATTTCAGGGATAACTGCTTCGTAACACATACCACCACAAAACTGACCCCAAGCGGTAAAAAGAAAAGAAACCAGTAAAAATAATGTTGTTAAAATCGTCCAACTAATGATGAAAAATTTACACCTAATATTTATTGTCAACAAAGTTAAAATTTTCAGATCAGGGCAATAGTCAAGAAATTATAGTTTCAATCTGACATTTGCTTTCGAAAATTTTTAACATATATAGTAGTCATCATTGAAGGACGAATGCAAGTCTCAATAACAGAATTTACTTTGGTGTAAATAAACGCAGAGGCAGTAGTATATGTAATATCAATGCTTATCTACGACATATCCCTTCAATCGGAAAAACTTGCGAAAGACTTGTTGAAGCTGATCTATCTATAGAGTTGAAGAAATTTTGAATTGAATGAATAAGTTAACTATACAGATCAATTTTTAGTCTCTCTAAAAAATAAAAATAATATTCCTCTTACAACAAGGAGATCAGAAAGATATCGCACACTTGTAGTACTAAGTACAGTCAACCAATCAGGATTCAGAGTGAGTCACAATTCAATGAAGTAAGGCCTGTCGTTAAAAATGAAATCAATTAAGTTCTGATTCATTTTCTCTCTACTTTAGTCTTTAATTACTTCGGTCTGAAAGACCTAAGTATTACATTCATGAGCCAAAAATGAAATTCTTACCCCCACTTTTTTGGCATTTCTCGACGTTTTAAAACCTACTGATACTAAAAAAGCAAAAAAATTGTATGACTCTCTGTCGGCCGGCCGTCTGTCATTACCTACAAAATCTAGGAAACTGCTAGTGGGATTTCAAAAATTTGTTTTATAGCAATAGGTATACTCTATGGACAGGTCCGAAAGGACGATGTGATCGATAACTGTACCGGAAGTGTGTCAAAAAATCGTTAAGTGTGCCAAAAACAGCAAATTTTCATATTTTTTGCTTAAAAAACGTTCATTTTAAGTGATTACGAGTAGGAACATTATATTTGGAGAAATCTTGATGGTAGGGATTGGTATATGAAATCAAGAACTAGATTATAACATTATAAGTTTGTCAAAAAAGTGTTGTCAAGTGTGTCAAAAGAAAGATTTTTATTTATTTTTTTAGCCAATTTTTTGGAAAAAAATCAAATTATAAAAAATAAAGGTATAAACATTTTTGCCATTATATCTAATGGAACCCTTTCCACCTGATTAAACCATCAAATCCGGTTGAATTTAAAGAATCGGATTACATCGCAATCTCCAAAAAGCTGTCTGATTTTGTAATTAATTCAGATTTTATACCGATTTTCAGCCACTTTGTATGGACCATAAATTGTTCGTATGACCCTCCTCTCGAATGTTGATAACATTCTTCAATTGGAGAAACCCAGTGTCCAGCTTTCACTTCCAAAGGTACACACAGGTCAAATTAATGCTTTGTAAAATGTGAAATTGCACGACCGCCAAAATTCGTCTCCCGTATAAACAACCTGATTCTGGCAATATAGGGTCAAGAAGAACTACGTGCTGAACGGCAAACAGCTCTTATTGTTCCGTTACAGAATAAAGGTAACCACCGCCTAAATTGTGCGAATTATCTTGGAATTGCACTACTGAATACTGTATTAAAAATATTTGCTAATGTTGTTCTTGCTCGACCAACCGTTTAACTACAGATAAATATTTTACATTAAGAATGATTCTGGAAAAATGTTGGGAGTACAACATTAGCATTCACCAGCTTCTACATTGATTTCAAGCAAGCATAAGATAGTATCATCCGCGACAACCTTTGATCCACGCTCATATGCCTTGTTATCCCAGAATTACTTGTTTTACTGTGTAGACTCACAACTTTGGGGTCAAATTGTAGAAAAGTAATTGGAGGATCAGGTTCTAACTCTTTGATATAACATCAGGTGTTCGAAAAAGTGATAAACTCGGGAAAAAAACCTAAATTGAGACACAAAACTAAATATTTAACAATTCTAGTCGAATTCTCGGCTATGCAGATGACATATAGACCAAGCGAATTGGACGTAGACCAAGCGATACTAAGGATGGCCTTTCTCAGCTTGAGAGAAATGCTAAACGACTTGAATTATGCATCAACACCGGAAACACTGCATACAAAATTTTGAAGAAAGAGTTTTCTACGCATCTCAGGGATCACTGGTCTGATTAGACCGTGATACGGGACTTGGCGAACCCGAGGTACCTGAGCTATAGTGGGCTCTAGCCTGCTATTGCAAACCGTAAACCTGTTGTCATGTCTAGCGGGAACGGGGACCTTGGCTTAGCCGCCCGGGTCGCGGGAAGGTGCTCCCTTATTAGCACCCCCTGGTGGGTGCACACTAGAGAGGACTCTTGCAGGGTCAAACCACAAAAGTACCATCCTCTGGGCACCTGTCGCCCCCAGTTGTATATAGACTTCTAACAGGTATAGACGAAGGCCTGTTGGTGACCTTTATTGCGTCTGAACTCGTGGGAACAGTATGGATAAATATTTTAGTAACCTTTCAAATTTTTTAAAAACTTTGTTTGCACCTGTTTATTATTTCTTACATCCTATCATGAAATATTGGCCTATGTCATATTTTATTATATGATAGGATTTATTGTTTAGTTACCCATTTTTAAAACAAACTATATTTTGATCAAATGACTATCACATTTGATAAAAAACTTTTTAAAATACACATCCAAAATATTTGTGGATTGAATGCCAACCGGGACGCCGTGCAACATCATCTCGAGCACGACCAACCGCATATTCTTTTTCTTACAGAAACAAAAGTTTCTGAAAATTATCCCTATGACGAAACACTAAATCCCAAATATAGGCTTGAATCAGCTTTTAAACTCCATCAAGGTGTATGTGCATACATTCATGAGAGTGTTGCATATAAACGCTTTCCAAATTATGAAGTACATGGTGATGGCTACAGTACAGTAGTATTAAAGGTTTGTCTACCTGAAATTTCTTTTTTCACAATAGCTCTATACCGGTCCCCAAACAAACATAATCCCAATTTTTTTAATGACTTGACTAATGTTGTCGACGAAATTAGAGCACAATTTCAAAGTTGTGAGGTTATCGTTACCGGTGACTTCAACGTCCACAACAAATCGTGGTTGGAATTTTCCAAAATGACCGACGACAACAATGGAAGGCAGGCAGAAATATTTGCTGCATCGCACGACCTGACGTAGATTGTAAAAAGCCCAACTTTCACTCCTCGTAATGGCGGTGATAAAAGTTTTCTCTTAGACCTTTATCTCACATCTATACCAGATATTACGAGTGTCAATGTCGATAAGGGTAGTATTGGAAATTCTGACCATTATCTAATCACATCAGTTATCAAAACTGATTTGCTACAAACTTCCCAAATCCCGTAAAATATTTCACTTTTCAAAAATGGACACCAATGGTCTCCGAAGTTTTTTTCAAGGTTTCCCTTTTGATCGTCATTGTTTTTATACTGACGATGTAAATGTTTCTGCTCAAAACTTTACTGAAACCATTCAATTCGGTATTAACAAATTCGTTCCCTTTTCAATAATGAAACCCCAACAAAAATATTTGTTTTCGAAAGCAGCCAAATTGGCTCTTAGAAACAAACGTAGACTATTTAATATTTGGATTCATAAAAAGAACTCTGTTAATCGATCCCAATATTTAAAGGCTAATAAAATATCAAACCAGATAATTGAAAACGAAAAAGCAGAGATTGACAGAGCAAAAGCGGCAAAACTTTCGAGTATGTCAATTTCTGACAAAAGTTTTTACAGTGCCATTAATTCTTTAAATTGTGGTACTAAATCTTCTATCCCTCCTATCATCGATGGTGACTCAATCATTACTGACCCTGCAAGGAAAGCTACATTGTTCGCGGAACGCTTTGCTTCAAATTCAACAGTTTTAGAAACTCCTAAAGAAATACCCCAAACCCAGTCTTCCGGAGTTAATATGAAACAATTACATTTCAAACCCAAAATTGTCGAAAAACTTTTAAGGGGGTTAAACAACAACAAAGCTTCTGGTCTGGACAACATTCCTCCTGTTATTCTAAAAACATTTTCAAAAGAACTTGCACCAACCCTCACCAAAATATTTTATAAATCCTATAAATCTGGTATTTATCCATCCTGCTGGAAGTTGGCCAATGTCCAGCCTGTCCCAAAAAAAGGAACGAAATGTGATATTTCAAATTATAGACCAATAGCCTTACTCCCAGTCATGTCTAAAATATACGAGCACTATATTAATTCACACATATCCAAATTTTTGGAAGACAACCATTTGATATCTGACAGCCAATACGGTTTTAGAAACAAAAGATCAACAACCGATCTATTGAACTATGTGGCACATATTTGGAATAGCATACTTGAGAAAGGTGGTGAAACGTACGTAATCGCATTAGACATCTCAAAAGCATTTGATCGAATTTGGCATGCCAACTTGATCAACAAGCTCGTTGCGTACGGTTTTCATCCCGCAGTCGTGAAGTTGATTCAAAATTTTCTGTCTAACCGATACATCTCGGTATCTTTAGATGGCTTTTCTTCTGAGTCCAAATTAATTAACGCTGGTGTACCCCAAGGCTCAGTTTTATCTCCCACTTTATTTTTAATTTATATGAACGAACTGTTGCAAATCACCAGTAACCCAATAAATAGTTTTGCAGATGATAGTACACTGCACAAGTCATTCGTCCCCCTATCTTCAAAGGGTAAAATGCATGAACGAATAAATCCCGTCCGGAGAGACGCTGCCATAAATGTAAACGAGGACCTAAAAAAAGTCGCCGATTGGGGTGACAAAAATTTGGTCAATTTTAATTCCACCAAAACACAGCTATTGATTGTTTCCAGATCAAAGACCGAGTTTCCCAACGATATTTCAATTAATATGTGTGACGACCAAATACGCGAATGTGAAAGCATTCGTTTATTGGGAGTCACAATATCCAATGACTTACTTTGGAACGATCATATAATGGCCATGGCAAAGAGAGCGTCAAGAAAACTCGGCCTCCTCAATAGATGTAAAAAATATTTTACTTCGCATCAATTACTCCACATTTATAAGTCCTATATTCGTCCCTGTATGGAGTATTGTTGTCAAGTTTGGGGCGCTGCATCTGTTACTTTCCTGGCTCTTTTGGACTCTGTTCAAAAGCGAGCTATACGAATTGTTGGTGATCGAGATTTAACATTAGGTCTTGATTCCCTGCAACATCGTCGCACTGTTGCTGATCTCGTTGTTTTTTATAAATATCGTCACCAGCAGTGCTCGGATGAAATCAGGTCCATAATGCCTCAGACATATGTTTTTCCCCGTTTTACTCGTCAATCGGTGTGTGCGGGCGGTCGAACTGTCGAGATTACTCACTGTCATAGTAATAGAACGCAAAGAGATTTCTTTGTGCGTACATCGTACACATGGAATGCTTTGCCCGAATCAATAGTCTCGAGTGCTTTCAATCCACAAAGATTTAAAAAAAGCGTCCACCTATACCTCAAGACGCATGTTGTTGTGGGACCTACGTCTTAAAAGGTATCTATGTGTTGTTGTGACACATTTTGTAATTCCTACTACACAACACTTCTTATTAAAAAAAAAAAAAAAATACTCAAAACTTTTGCGATTAAACCTTATATTGGTCATCTCAAAAATCATCATTAGTTTGATAGATACCGACCACTTTGCTTAAGATACCCCAAAAGTTAATTAGTTCTCTCTCATGTTAACTGAAATATTTTACCGAAAATTCATTAAAACACTTCTTAACCGGAGGTTGTTGTTGTGATATCCGTAAAAGAATAAAAAAAATTTTAACTGAAAACGGCAAACCGAAAGTTACAAAATTTCTATAAACATTACAAAAACCTTACGCCTTAGTGTCACAATTATCAATGGCTGTGATGACGACAAACAAAATAGAAGGTCAATGACTTTGATAGCATTATTCATTCTCGTGATATTTGCAAAAGACGATTTTCAAAGTTTTTTTTCAGGGGAAACCGCTTAAAAACAAATAAATCGATTTCGGTATAAAAGAAGTGGGCTCTGAGTTACACAAAGATTTATAGATTATGAGCATTTTGATTGAAATTAGGCCATTAGTGGTTGAAAAAGTGTTACTCAAACTTTGATCCACATTTGCTGCTAACTAAAAAAAATTTAAACAGCTTTAGCAAGTCTTGCAACGTAAAGATATAATAAAAATTCCGATTTCAAAAATGGAGCCGAAATCAATAGCTTCCATTCACGTTAATAAAATGTTGAAAGCAAATATATTAAAAATTGCCAAAACAAAACTAAAATGGGATAGCCAATAATCTAGGTGGCATATTTCTTGATCATGAGATGCACTGCCTTCTTCAATGATTAAAACCCAGAAAAAAGTTAGATGAAGGTGACAAAAAAAAATTAAAATCTGTCAAAGAGTTTTACCTATTCACGTAAACATTCTAATGATTCAATTCCAAGATTAAAATATCATTCATAAAATTCTAAAATATGCGAAAAAATTACTTTATCAAAACAGATCCATCACCTTTTAACGTCACACCAAAACTAAACTAATATTTCTCCTACACGGAAAATTTCTTTGTAATACTTAAAAGCTTTTTTTTCTTTTGTTTTTTTTTTCACTCACCAAACTTTCCTTTACGATAATAAAACAATCGTATTTTTTCGGCAGATAATAGAAACAAAAATGTGTTGAAATTTCTTTACTCGATCAAAATCATGGTGGGAGTCTAAACAATTCGTTGTGTTCTTTTTGCTCGTCGTTTCAATTCTCCGCAATAGATTCTTGATGTGTTTAAAAAAAAAATTCACAAATATTAATTTATTTATTTTATATATTAAATTTAATTTATCTTTAATAAATTTTCTTTTCAGAAAATCGAAAAATAATTTTAATCTAAAAAAAACAACAAAAATTTTGTAGGCGTTTCTTATCAACCGAGCTAAAACTCTAGAATGAAAAATAAAAATAAAATAAAATTTAACAAACAGAAAAAAGCACAACATATAAAACTTTTCGGGGTGTGGTCTTTGAGGGTGGTGTCTAAACTTTCTTTTATTTATAAAATAATATCAAAAGCAACAACAACAAGTTTTCATAAGAAAACATTGTCGAAATATTTTGTTTGCAAGTTTTATAAACTTAAACGAAAGCGTAAGTATAACATAAGAAAAAAAGCTTATCACCGCCTTTGTGTATCGTAAACTCATTTTTAAGGAAATTTTTGCCAAACGCACAAATTATTTACACAAACAAAATAAAAAGGAGAAGATTGTGCGTAGAGCGATGTTTTAGATTTGATTTAAGAAAACGAAAGTAAAAAAGTTTAATCAAATATTTTTACTGACCTTCATTTGACGAAGCTTTTACATTTTCGTTGTTGCTGTTTTCCACGAATAGGTTTGTTTCGGTATTTGTTCATTTAATTTACGGTTATGTTATTGATTGGTTTGGGTTGTTTATATATTTTTATGTTTACTTGATAAATAATAATGGTATAACAATATCGAATAATATTCATTTTAATGAGCTATTAAAGCGAAATGGGATAATTAATAATTAAAACTGGTTGAAATCTCGTTAAATTTTATTGAATTTATTGATTTTTTGATATGATTTCAGAGAAAAAGTAGCATATTGTGTTTTTTAGTTTGATAATTTGGAATGTAATTGAAACCTGTCTTAGAAAAGCTGATCAAACTAAATCTAAAGATATCAAATTATAGTTTTTAACATGTGAACATGTGTGATAACGGTTTTGTCGGCGTTCTATCCAAAATTGGTTTAACTAGTATAATTTAGAGTGTAGTATAAAGGTGCAATGAAACCACTGTGAACTCATCTCTGTGGCTTATATTATAAAACTTCAGAATATCGAAGTATGTGGTTTCTGATAAGTGTCAGTTCTAAATTGCAGAGTCATTAGAGGGATCTGACCATAAATTATTTTTAGCTACAGTTCATGTGGAGGCCTTAACCATTTGATGGAATCCCAAGCCATGTTTGACTCGATTAGCAAAGTTTTAAAATCTTCTTTAAAGTTTTAGCATGCAGAGAGAACCGTTTAACAGGACAGGATTCAAAAAGAAATATTGTAATTTTTGTTACATTGGGAGGATGTTATATTGACATGATTAAAAATTGACAAAAATTAAAATCAAATAATTTGATTGTCTCAAAAGCTGATCCTTGATTTTTTAAAATTTAAAAGCTGCAAGTGTAAACATAACATGTGCAAAAGATTATCTGAAAATTCCACACTAATTAATTTCCACCATTTTTTTTTTTTTTTTTTTTTTTAATAAAATGTGTTGTGTAGTAGGAATTACAATATGTGTCACAATAACACATAAAAACCTTTTAAGACCAAGGTCCCACAACAACATACGTTCAAAGGTGTTGATGGACGTAAATTTTTCCTTTTTTGTTTTTTTATATATTTTATTATATAAAAAAACAAAATTCAATCACATTTGTGAAAATGTTATTAGTAAGATGCTTTTGCAAATCAAATCTTATAAATCATAGGGTCAGAATTTTCGTCTATCCTATTGAAAACTTATGATAGAGAATCATCACATATCTTCCGAAACTCTTGTGCTTGTCGCTTCCAAAGAAGGTATAGTGAAAGAAATATAGAAATAGCTTGTTACCTTTCAGCTTATGTCATTATAATAGAATGAAAACTGATCCAATCATTACAAATGGATATCCAAGATGGATTGGTTAAAATTTTTGAAAAATGTATCGACTAATATATTCAACAAAAGGTCATACGGCTTTGAACAAACTAGATCGACGAGAAATTTACACTAATATACTCATTTCTAGAACAAGTCACTCGAAAGCTATTGTAATTTTTGGTATCGCTTCACTCGATATATCCAAAACCTTGGATAAAGCATGATATATACAGTTAAGATGTTAGGGTTTTGAACAACAGCTTATATCTTGGATTTATGGATCCATTATATGGAAGACAAACGTAAATCAACGTTGACAGAGTCTCAGCGGCAGCATTTACAATAAAAGCAGCTGTTACAAATGTTATAATGTTGACATTTAAATATGCCGCCTTATTTTATTATTTTGTTTTTATTAATTGGCAACCCTGCATTGTTGAAAGTAAAATGTGTGTGAACAAGTCAGTCGTATACTTTTGACAGAACACATGTTAGAAAACTTTAATGTGAATAACATTCAATATTTTATAAAACCTATAAGTTTATAAAAATTACTAGCAGGACCCGGCGTGCTTTGCTACGCTTATAAATAAAGTTTGTGCGCAAAAACTTTGTTGACGTAGTAGCAATGATTTCAAAAAGTAGTAATGTGAAATGATAGCATAATTCTTAATTTTTCTTTTTAAAAATATGAATCAAAAACAATCAGCACTATAGCTAGGTCGGATCTATGAAAAACTAGCGATCAAATAAGTTTTCAATTAAGCAATAAAAAATGTAAATGACTTTTTGAATTAGCAGAGGTGTGGCATTCTATATAGACCATTGCACGGAACCAAAATAGATTCACAAAGCTGAACAGTGGTCATGTTGTAATACGATTTACTTCCTTGCAGGCTGTTGAAAACTTGCAAACAAATTGTATTCGTGATTTAATTTTGGTCAGCAAGGGCAGGAAGAATATCTACAAAAATTCGATGAAGGTGTCAACAAATTCGTTTACAAATTTTAAACATACTCACATTAATTAAAAACAGATGGCGCTATCTATAGCGATGCAAAACATCAAATTTTTTTTTTATTTCAAACATGTTAAATTTATTTTAAATCAAAAAGTATAAAAGTTTTGGTTATTTAACATTCATTACCCGTCGCGCATTGCCGCAATCTGAGAAGGAAAAAAATTCAAGAAAACTTGTGATAACATTTATGTTAACATTAAATTTACATTGTTTCACTTTGTTGAAACTTATTCATTTTAATATGGAAAAAATTTCAAAACGTTTTAGTTTTTTATGCGAGTGCTTGTGGATACACGATATTTTTTGTTTTTCCGTCTGGTGCATAGACGAATAAATTTTAAGGGTTACCGACGCGTGAACTCGCCACATACAGTTGTCCATGTGAGAAGCAAGGATTCTGCAAATTAAGTCCACACACTTGCAGTGATTGTCCTTGTGCTTTGTTGATGGTCATTGCAAAAGCGAGTCGCACTGGAAACTGTAACCGTTTGAATTCAAATGGCATATCTGTTGGGATGATTGGAATACGTGGCAGCAGTACGTCTTCCCCTTTGAATTGACCTTTCAAAATTGTAGCTTCAATGACATTTTTCATCATCTTTTTCACCGCAAGTCTTGAGCCGTTGCAAAGTCGTGGTGGATTGATGTTTCGGAGAAGAATGATAGGCACGCCAATTTTTAATATTAAAATGTGTGGGGGCATACCTGGTAAATCCAGTGAATTCAAGAATTCCGTTGGATAATTGACAACTTCGTCTTGATTCATCACAGAATCGATAGACTTATACGTTGTAGCTTTACCTGGTATTTCGTTTAGAATGCTAAAATTGATGACGTTTACATCGTTGTTCGTAGCTGCCAATATTGCATGTGCACTGAGCCACTGAGGATCTTGGTAATTTTGCGCAATATTAGGAAAAACCTTTTGAATCAATTCGTCTTTCGTTGATGTCATCTCACAAAAGTTTGCTGGTAATGTGATACATTGAGTTGATCTGTCGATTGGCATCTTCCCATTCCCAATATCCAGCAATTGTTTAGCAAAACGTTCGGCGGATGTATCATTTTGTAGTTGAACACCCATATTAGTTTTCAGAGTAAATTTTTTTACATGTCGCCAAAGAACTGATGATTTCAGACATGCATTAAATTCATCAGCCGGTGTTGAACGTGGTATTACTGGTAGAGTTTGTCGAAAATCACCAGACAATAAAATAAGTGCTCCACCAAAGGTTTGTTCATTGCTCCTTAAATCTCGCAGTGTTCGATCAAGCGCTTCCAATGCTTTCTTGTGAGCCATTGTACACTCGTCCCATATGATTAGTTTACATGTTTGAAGAACTTTTCCCATTCCAGAATTTTTTGTAATATTGCAAGTTGGCGTCTCAGTGGTTTGTAAATTCAACGGCAATTTCAGTGCTGAATGCGCTGTTCTACCTCCATCTAAAAGTGTTGCCGCAATTCCTGATGATGCAATTGCCAGTGCAATTTCATTCCGTGATCGTATGCTTGCCAATATGACTGGAATTAGAAAGGTTTTGCCTGTACCTCCTGGCGCATCTATGAAGTACAATCTACCGCTCTGACTTCTTATTGCTTGCATGATTGTGTCGTATACAAAGCGCTGTTCTTGACCTAATTTCGGGAGATTTTTTTTAATATATGTACCCAAATTATCGACATCAAAGTGTGTTTCCCGTTGCAAATCACGATCATAAGCGTAATTTTCAAGTCGATGCGGTGCACACATTCCCAACTGCGCCAATCGTTTGTTGACTATTGTCAAACATATACCCTCGATTGAAAGCAATGCCTCGTTATACACGTTTGGTGTGAATTGTACGTCCGAATTCATTGCTCGCAAACGACGTAGGATGTCTTCACTCATACAATCTTTGTATTTTTCCTAAATATTTTTAGGATTGGATGTGAAACACGTTGTCAATATTATTGCAAATAACGTGCGTATTTGCTGTGGCTGAGCAGTATCCCAATGGGCATCGTTTTCAAGAAGATGTAATTCTTGGCAAGCTTCTCGATAGGTTGCACATACTTCACCATTTACTGTTCTCAGTTCTTGGAAGGATTTCGGGCCACGTACGTTAACTAACAGTAATCGCAAGTAAAAACATTCTTGATTGTTTGGATGAACTGTATACAGACGGCCTAATGTGTCAAACGAATACAAATTCGGATGTCCTTCAACTGGTTTGCCCTGCTTACGACGTTGAAACTTTCCCGCTGATGCATTTCATGTGTAGTATTTTGGCACTTCTGAGTAAAGTAGATTTCTTGCAAATAAATCGTCCGTGCACAATGAGAAGAACGCATTTAACGTTGTTTGCGATGGCGAACATACTCTTGCATGTACGTTTTGCGTTGTAAAATACACGCGCTGTCCATTTTCAAGATGAACAGCCAAATGAACAACTGTTGGATGACGTGCATGAATTGGAAAAGAGAAAATACGCCAAACAGCTTCATTGCTACTAATGTAGCGTCCCAATTGGTAGTGTTTGATTTCATCAATTGGTGCAGATGCATTTTCCAATCCAAAAACTGCCATATCACTTCCTTTGTTGACATATTTGCAAATGTATTTTATCGATTTCACTGAGTTGCAATACTCAACATTGATGTGTGCTTTTAATGTCTTTGAAAGTAATGGTGAATACGGCACAACCCAACGATTATCGACTTCAATGTCATTGTTGCGCACTTTTATAGTGATGCATTTGCCACCATCTTCAGTTGATCGTCGACGATATTGTGAATATTCATCATTTCCAGTAATAGTTTCAGCGTTTAAGTCTCTTGGATAGCGTTTCGTGCATTTACCGTCCTTTATGCACGGGAAATGGTTGTTGATCGCGCCACATGGACCATGAATCATGTTTTGACAATGACTGCGAATAAGTCTGGATCAATGTCGACATCTGGTATTTCTGCTGAGATGACTTCATCTATTTTGTCTGGTGTAATTTTGCAGATTAACCAAATCAAAACATGTGCATGAAGCAATCCTCTTTTCTGCCATTCAATGAAATACATCCAACAGCGTGTCTCACCAAAAACATGATGTTTGACAATGAAATCCATCATAGATTTCAATTTTTGTTTAAACATACGTGCGATTATGTCATGGCGATCCGAAGACGATTGCCCAGGCAACAGAAGTTCTTTAATTTCATCCCACGTAGGATTGCATGTGAATGTTATGAAAAAATTTGGACGGCCGTATGCGCGAACATAAGTCATTGCATCTTGTGCGTATTCATGTAAATGCCGTGAACTTCCTGTGAATGTAGCTGGCAGTATAACCGTTTTTCCTAGTTCGTTAGGATTGCCATCAGTAGCAATTGCGTCGCGTAAATGAATATATTCTTCTGAACGCAGTTTGGTTTGATTCAATCGAATAAAGAGAAGTCATTCGGTCTCGATTTTTGCATACATATCGACAATGTATTGATGGAACAGTTGCCGACATTTCAAAATGTGATTGTCTTGGTTCTCACGAATCATCAATCGATATGAATAGTAATTCATTGCACTGACTTTCTTATTGATTTCTTCATGTGTTTGCGGATTTCTCATTTTTATGTTGAAATGATATCCATCTTCTCCTTGCCAGAATAAAATTGGATATTGCAATGCATCGTATGAGCGATGAGTTTCGGAGACTCGCTGAACATTACCATCTCTCCGATGAAGAACTATACCACGCGAGTTAAATTCTTCGCCAACTATGACGATCGCCACTTCATTAATTGTTGGTGCGTTATATTGTCTTTCGTGTTGGCCGATTGGTGTTTTGTCAGCTTTAATAATAAGAACGTATTCATCATCTGGCATTCACTCGAGGGCCGTCCTGAACAATCGAACTAATTCGTTGTGTTGATCGAATAAATTTTGCAATGCAGCAACAATTTCTCGATTAGTTTTGGTATTAAATCGACAACGTTGATCAACTTGCTCATCAGTGGTTCCCATGAAATAAATTTGGAGAAATTTGTGATCTGAATCCGGCAGTGGTAGAAGTGATCCAGTACGATGATAAATTTGACCTTGGGCTTTGAACGTTGGCATGTAATTATCACGTATGATTTCTGTTGCACCGAACGATGTCATTTGGAAACATGAATTATACTTGCGTATGTTTGCCAAAAAAGTTTAGACTCACTTGTGTCACCTGATAGCAACATAGATAATGGGTTGGGTGGAGACAACAATTCGGGCAATTTCACTTTTCCGCTTGCACAGCACATTCCTGGAGTTTCATTTTTAAATTTTAAAGCATGACAAAATTTACATAGCTTATCCATTTTTCCAATAACAACACTTTGATGAAAACTGTAGTCATAATCAGCATCGTAATGGAACGCAATAAGATTCAAATCACAATGCAGTGTCCCTCTGGATCGATTATTGTATTCTCGAATTTTTCCCAGTCTTGCTCTCCGTTGGTCGATTCTTTCTTTCGAACGGGCTTGAGCAGTGCCTAATCGAAGGGTTTCTATTCTTAATTCCTCGTTGATCGTTCGTTTCAGAAGAACGGGCTTGAGATGTTTGTTTTCGAATTATTTCTAATCTTGCTTCCCGTTGCTCGTCTGTTTCTAAAGCTCGTAATGCCTTTAACTTTTTGGCTTCAATTGTAGATCGACTAATCGATTTCCGTTTGGGTGGCATAACTGTCAACGATGGTCGTAAATTTTCTTAAAATAAATAAACAGAAAAATCAAATTTCCAAATTTTCATGGTGATCGGTGTAGTAATGCATAAAAAACAAACAGACATACTTTCAATTTTATATATATAGATAGAAGATAGATAAGACAAATTGAAAATGAAAATTAACGTTATCAATTCAACTTACGTTTTTCCCTGTTATTTTGCGTTTATCTTTTCTTTTGAAAATTAGTAAATTTATTTTTAAGGTTCTAACAAATGTGGAATTTCTTTTTTAATTTTATATTTTCTTTGTTTGTTTTTATTTATATAATTTTTAAAATCTATATATATAATTAAATTATAATAAACACAATTAATGAAACCAATTAACACTATTCTTTCCTATTTTTTTAATTTTTTAAAACTATAAAATTTTTCCAAATCAATTAAAATTTAAAACAAATATAATTGGCTATATTTAAATCTTGAATTATGTTTTACAGAACTCTCAACTCTTCATTCTTTTGTTCCCTCCATTTACATTTTTCAAAATTTCAAAATTTTGCAAAGGTATATTGATAAAAAAAATTGATGATAAACAAATACTTTCATAAATATTCGGATTAAAAACTATAATAAAACATTACATGTATTTCTGGATTTCTCATTTCGATGCTGAAATCATATCCGTCTTCTCCTTGCCAGAATAAAATTAGATATTGCGATGCATCATATGAGTATATATAATAATTATCTGGAAGCTCATTTACTCGAGCAAGCAATAGGGTGCCAACTACCATCATCATCATCAAATAATATTTCAGAGGTAAAACTGAAGGTGTTACCGTTGAATGAAAAAAGTTCATCTGCCAGCACTCCTATGATGTCACCTTGGCTAGTAATATCTTACTGCTATTGCCTGTGGTATACGATATATAAAGTTAACTCATATGCCAATAGCAGAGACTAAAGTATGCAAGATTGTCACACCCATATAGATCCAAAATTTTAAATTTTACAATTCTTCGTGCGGGCAGATATGTTAAATTCATTTGGATTAATGCACTATTACCGTTTGCAAATTACTATTAAAAAACGTGTTACCGGCTAAGTGCCATTATATTTATTTAGTTTGTTCATCATGATTGCCATCCGTCTTTGATGCTCGTGATGTGTTAAATTCCAATACAGACAGATTTGATCTACAAATGTAAATGTTTCAGATTTCATTTTTCAATTTCATTAAATTATGTTTGCCTGTTACCTTTGCGCAAGTGTACACAACAACTTCCCAAAGTTTCATAATGATCGGATGAATAGTGTATTAATGCATAAACGACAAACTCACACACTTTCAATTTTACATATATAGAAAATAGAGGGTTATCGTCAAAGAATATTTCATAACTAAGACTAAGGGTACTATCGTTGATTGAAAAAAAGAACATCCACCAGCACCCCTAAAATATCACTTATCCCCTTAATATAAGTGATCTCTTACTCTTATTGTCAGTAGTACACGATATCACACGTTAACTGATTTGCCAATAGCAGGCACTAAAGTACGCGGCTTTATCACATCCATAGATCCAAAATTTTAAATATTACATATGTTCCTGCGGGCGGGCAGATATTATAAATTCATTGGTATTAATGCATTGTTACTGTTTGAAAATCACTATTGCAAACGTGTTGCCGGCTAAGGGCCACATGTTTAATTAGTTTGTTTATCATAATTGCTATCCATGTTTGTTTATACATAAGCTATGCTTTTTGTATAGTATTTGTGCGAATTCCATTTCGTAATTTTGAGCTCTTAATAAATGTTATCAACTATCTTTCTTAGTTGAAGAAACATGTATTACATATACAATTGCAAACCAATAACATATTTAGTGTAGATGATAAAATATGTAACATCATTATGTGTTTAATTCAAATACATATAGTTTTGATATACAAATGTAATTGTTTCAGATTATACTTTCATTTTTCAATTTCATTAAATTATGTTCAACAAAAAAACTAATCAAAGGAATCTAGCCGTATAAAACGGTATTTAAAGAAAAATAAAATTAAATTATTATCAACATTTAGGCAGAACCCCTTAAGATAATTATAATGGCCCTCCCTGGGGTTCCATTCAAAAAAAAATTGCTTGTTACCTATGCGCAAGTGTACACAACAACTTCTCAAAGTTTCATGATGATCGGATGAATGGTTTATTAATGCATAAACGACAAACATACATACTTTCAATTTTATATACATAAATATATAGAAGAAGAAGATTACATGGTGTCAGGTGTTAAACCTATAATTGTTTATAGAAATATATAATCTGGTTTGTTGTATAAAACGAGGAATCTGTTGTTCTTTTTTTTGGAGAACAGTTACAAGTCGTGAAAACGTAGAAAAACAAAATAAAGGGATGAAAAACCAAAATGGTAACCATGGATGATAGATTGCCTAAACCTCTTTCAGTAAATGATTTGCCAAACGAGTGGCCACAATGGAAAATATTTTTTTTATTTTATCTTAATGCTAATGGATTTTCTGATAAGGAGGAATTCGTAAAGGTGTCAAAGTTTTTATGGTTAGTGGGTGAACATGGTGTACGCATATACAATACGCTATTTCCGAATGACACTACAATTGAGTCGTCATTGACTACAAAAACTGAAACAGATGATTCAAATAAACAAACATTTGCTGCAGTTCTAAAAGCATTCGATAATTTTTGTTTGCCACGTTGCAATTTAGCGATGGAATCTTTTAAGTTCCATACAATGTCACAAAAAGAAAAACAACCATTTTCGGAATATGAAAGAGAATTACGTACACAAGTTCAGTATTGTTCATTCGAATGTACAATATGCAAGTCATCATTTCATGATCGTATGTTGCGAGATCGCATTGTTTTGGGTGTGTATGACAAGATATACTATCGCAATCTACTAAGGGTGTGTATGACAAGATATACCATCGCAATATACTAATACATCAAGGTTAAATGTAAATGTTGCTGAAACGCATGTTATGGAATAATTGAGTGGCGCAAATAGTCATTCGGCAATATATGTGGCTAATACACGTGAACGAAAGTATTAATGTTTTAATTGTGGTCAACCGTACAATGGAAACCATCGCAGTTTTTGTCCAGCAGCCAAAATAAAATGTAATAATTGTGGAAAAATTGGTCATATCCAAAAATACTGTCGCTCGCCAAGAACAAAATCACAATCTACAACTAAAAATATATTAGTGGAAAGTAAAATTAATGTTGTAAGGCCGATTGACTGAGGTACAGGTAATTTTTCTTTTAGCAGTGGTGTTGCCAAAAGTGACTTGATTATAAATAATTTTGATTCCAGTTCAGTAAATTTAAATTTTGCGGGTTTGGTTGTAGTGTTCAAATGTTATAATGGTCTAAATGTTATAATGTAGCTGGTTCAGATATTATAATGTTCATGGACAATTAACAAAGTTTAAATTAGATACTGGAGCTGACATCAGTTGCATACTGATAAGTTTCATTGATAAAATGGGTTGTAAAAATAATTTAAGTAGAACTTCTCTTGTTGTCAGCGATTATAGTTTGAATAAAATAGTTGTATTTGGATCCATTAAATGAAATTGTGTTGATGTTGATTCTGGTGATGAGCATGAGGCTATATTTTATGTTGTTGATGATTGTCATGAGTTTTTGTTGGGAATAAATGAATGTATTTCGTTTGGATTAATAAAACGAGTTTCGAGTATTCAGACGTTGCCATCCAAATCCTATGATTTTGTTGATCAGTTCAAAGATGTATTTGATGGTCTTGGTATGTTGTCGGGAAAATGTACAATTCGTTTGAAAAAGAGTTCTTTACCAGACTTGCATTATAGAAAGCGTTTTCCATTGGAGCTGTTGGATCGATTAAAAAATGAGTTGGATAAACTTGAGAAGTTGAAAATAATCAGTGTTGTTGATTATCCAACAGATTGGGTAAGTAATTTACAAACGGTGGAAAAATCTAATGGCACTTTGCGAATTTGTCTTGATCCAAAACGATTAAATAAGTGTATTAAACGCGCACATTATCTGATTCCGACGTCTGAAGATATCACTAGTCGTCTTTCTGGAAGTCGTGTATTTACTGTATTAGATTTGAGTAATGGTTTCTGGCAAATGAATCTGGAATCAGACAGTGTGGATTTGACTACTTTCATGACACCGTTTGGTCGTTATCATTGGGAGCGTGTTCCTTTTGGACTCTGTTGCGCGCCAGAAATGTTTCAAAAGAAAATGGTACAAATATTTGGAGACATCCCTGGTGTGGAAATATATTTTGATGATATGTTTGTATCCGGTGTTGATGATCAAAATCATGATGCAACGTTGTCAACTGTTTTGGAGCGTGCTCGGCAAAACAATGAAAAATTTAATGAGAATAAGATTTAGTATCGTATGTCAAGTGTGAAGTTTATGGGAAACATAATTTCTTTGGGTTCGGTAACACCGGATAGGAAACATTTAACGGCAATAAGTGCCTAAGCCAGGGTCTATTTAAATACATCAGTCGATATGTGCCTAATTTGTCGCAGCGATCTCTTAACCTTCGACTTTTGACTCATGATGATGTTGCGTGGCAATGGGGTGATAAATAGGAAACTGAATGGAGAGATTTAACATCGTCAATTGTAACTACACCTGTATTGGCAATTTATTACCCAAAAGTCCCAGTTGTCATTCAAACTGATAGTTCCAAGGATGGAGTTGGCAGTGTTTTATTGCAGAATGAACAGCCTGTTGCATATGCGTCTCGGGAACTAACAGTAACAAGGAGCTTCTGGCCATTGTTTTTGCGTGTGAGCGTTTTCACTACTTTTTGTATGGACGATAATTTGTGGTGCAGTCTGACCACAAGCCACTTGAGTCTTTGTTTGAACGTGGTATAGATTTGTCTGCGCGTCTTCAAAGAATGTTTTTGCTATTGTTAAAGTATCCTGGATTATCTATAGTATACACTCTTGGAAAGGATAAGTTAGTTGCGGATTGTTTGTCGCGTGCAGCAGTTGCTGAACCATGTGTTGAGAATGATGGACTAAGTGGTATAGTTCATGCCATTCAGAAAGTGTGTATGTCACAGGAAAATTACAATTTTTATGTGGATGTTTTACGTAAGGATGAACAGTATTGCCAAATAATTAGGTATGTTGAAACGAACTGGCCGTCATACCACAAGCTTGACAGTTTTTCGCAGCGTTTTTACAGAATAAAAGATGATCTGCATTTTGAGGACGGAGTACTTTTCAAGGGCTGTCGTATTGTCGTACCGAACGAACTACAGTCAAAGCTATTGTGCGTCATTCATTCTTCTCATTTCGGTATCGAAAAAACATTAGCGTATGCACGTGAAAGATTTTATTGGCCAGATATGTCACGTCAAATAAAGGATCTTGTCCAGGATTGTCGCGTTTGTGAACAGTTTGCGCGAAACAATCAAAAGAAGCCATTACACCAGGATACAATTCCAGAGTATCCGTGGGAAACGGTTGCTATGGACTTATTTGAATATGCGGTAAAGGACTTTACGCGTATTCCGGATTATTAGTTTGTAAACGGCTAGCAAACAAGACATCAGGTCATATTGTGGAGATTCTCCATCAGATTTTTTCGTATTATAGCTACCCAACCAGAATTCGTGCAGATAACAGTCCATTCGGTTCACGAGAATTTGATAGATTTGCAAATGATGTTAACTTGAAGTTTGATTTCTCAAGCCCGAGATACCCACAAAGCAATGGACTGGCCGAAAAGGCTGTAGCGATTGCTAAAAATATTGTGAAGCATTGTTGTGAAGATGGTGGAATTTCGGGTTTGGAATACAAAATTTTGGAAGATAATGCCACGCCCGTTGCGAGTATGGGTATGTCACCGGCTCACTTATTTTTCTGTCGACAAATTAAAACTAAGGTGCCAACATCGGGAGAACTTCTTAAGTGGCAAATAGTTTCCGAGGGTGAAATCAAAAAATTTCGGAGTCAGACGAAGAAGGTGGTCTCCTAAATTTCAAAAGAAAAAAAAACAAAAATAAATAATCGAAAATAGAAAACTGTTTTTTAATTGCCAATTAAATTTGATTTTGTTGAAAATTGGGTTATTATTCAGCCTACTATTCATATAAACACTGTCTGTTTTATAATTTAATTTATAAGTAATTTTATTAGTTGTATAATAACGAAAACCTTTTTTTTCACCATTAACAAAAACACCAATACTTTTAAAAATAAAATTCAAAATAAAACTAATTATTATGAAGGATTTTGCCACAGTCACATAGTTTTTTCTTAAAATTAATTATGACTCTCACGATAAGCAATCAATTTTCACCAAAATCACTGGTTTTTACCAAAATCACCAGTTTCACTGTCCAACTCCATTACAAACCAGCTTAATATTCCAGAACTAACTGTCCGATTTAAAAAAGTACTAATTCGATCAAATTCTCATAGCACGAGCCAAAAGAAAATTCGTCAGCATTAATTTTCTTATACAAAACCAGTTAATAAACAATTCTTTTTAATTTTTTTTTTATAATTAGGTGAAAAAGTATAACATGAATTTAATACTGGTTTCCCGTGTCAAATGGACTTATGAAAAATAATAAGTGTGCTGCACACAAAATAGGTTAAAAGTATCTGAAAATGTATAGTAACAATTTCAAGGTACGCTATAGTACATTACTATAGGTGAAGAGGACGTATAATGGAAGTACATCTGATTAATTAAATATTGCCCATTACATTCGTCTACATGTAGCTTTGACTAGTGATTATAAATTTCATGAAATTTATATTTTTGAAATATTTCAGAAATTTTTCATAAAATATTTCAAAAATGTTTTGTTTTGGATTGAAACCTAAACTAAGTAAAATATAAAAAAAATCTTGTTTGAGGTAGTGTAAATGAAAGTGAATATAAGCAAGTTTGTTCTTCAATGGAACGTGCCTAATTTTGAGAAAGAAAAAGGCTTCATGAGTGAATAAATATTTTTATTGAAATCTAAATAATATAATTAACAAGTCTATGTTTTATACATTCCAAGATATATAATTCAATTTTTGAAAATCCTTTTTATAATTATAGAAATGAAACTGAAAAACCAATTTTTTTTAATTATTTCAAGCATGAAACTTATTTTGTTGAAATATTTCAGAAATTATGTCCTCCTAAAAATACAGAGAAAGTGCATTTAAAAAATAAATTTAATTTACCATATTTTAGTGAATCCAGGGTTGATGTCTTTCCGCTTCCTTTATTAACCGACTTCCAAAAAGAAGGAGGTTCTGTGTTTCACTGTAGGTTTTTTTTTATGTATGTACAGCAATTTCTCAAAAACGGCTTGTTCGATTTGGATGATTTAAATTGTGTTCTATTTGGGTTTATTCCCAGAGGGTCCCATAATTTTTTTTTATGATGTGAAAAACACCGTTATTCAGAAAATCGGAAAAAACCATATTTTTTATGCATTTTCGTTGATATCGTCAAAACATATTATTCTGTTTGGGTGTTGTGGGCAGTTTTATATTGCTATACTTGTTGAGGTTATTGTAAATAATTTTTAATGACGGGAAATGTGTATGCCGTTTGCGCAAAAAATCATAAAACCATAAATAATAGATTGTCACTGATAAAAGTTTTTCCGGTATTTGAAGTTATTACTTTTAGAACGCTTTCTAGCCAACATTTGCCTTATGACTACACTAAAAATAAAAAAATAAAAAACCATTTGACAAACAATAAAACCGACTACAGAAAAAACAAAAGAGGCACAAAAAAGTGAAAAATAACTCAATTATGGCTTTTAGAGACAAAAATACGTTACATTTTGATTAATTTAAATTAATTATGCTTTACTATAGACAAAAAAATTACGCTATTAAAAAAAGTTACTATATTAAAATAGTTACTTTTTAGCCGACTTAAAAAAAGAAGGAGGTTCTGTGTTTCACTGTAGGTTTTTTTTATGTAGTACACCGATTTCTCAAAAACGACTCGTTCGATTTGGATGATTTAAATTTTATTCTATTTCGGTTCATTTCCAGAGGGTCCCATAATTTTTTATTTGATGTGAAAGCTACCGTTATTCATAAAATTAGAAAAAACCATATTTTTAATGCATTTTCGCTGATTTCGTCAAAACATATTAATCTGTTTGGATATTTCGGGCAGTATTATATTGCTATACTTGTCAAGGCTATCGTAAATAATTTTCTATCACGGGAAATATGTATGCCGTTTGTGCAAAAAATCGCTAAACCATAATTAATAGATTGTCACTGATGAAAGTTTTTCCAGCATTTGAAGTTATTACTTTTAGAACGCTTTCTAGCCGACATTTGCTCTATGACTACACTAAAAATAAAAAAATTAAAAAACTTTAAAAAAAAAAATAGAACCGACTTCAGAAAAAACAATAGAGGCACAAAAAAGTGAAAAATAACTCAATTGTTGCTTTTAGAAACAAAAATACTTTACATTTTGATTAATTTAATTTAATTATACCATACTATAGACAAAAAAATTACGCTATTATACAATGTTACTATATTAAAATAGTTACTTTTTATTATAATTATTATAGTTATTATATTTTAAAAGTTATTTGTAGTACAAAACTGTTAGAAGTCGGTGCCACATTGACGAAAAACCAAGTAATATGTCTCGGGCTTGGCACCGATTTCCAACAGTTTTGTACTACAAATAACTTTTAAAATATAATAACTATTATAATAACTATAATAACTATAACAAAAAATAACTATTTTAATATAGTAACATTGTATAATAGCCTAATTTTTTTGTCTATAGTAAGGTATAATTAAATCAAATTAATCAAAATGTAACGTATTTTTGTTTCTAAAAGCAACAATTGAGTTATTTCTCACTTTTTTGTGCCTCTTTTGTTGTTTCTGAAGTCGGTTCTATTTTTTTTTTTTAAAATTTTTTTATATATTAAAATTAGCTGTAAAAACTAAAAAGTAATTAATATTTATATAGGATTCGAAAAAATTTTAAATATTGTTACCTTGCTTTGTCGATGTTGTTATGTGTAATGTCAGTGTAACATTTGGACTTTAACTTCAGCTCAGTTCGCGTTTTCACCACATTGTAGATTTTGGCGTGGTTGTTCCATTAAGGTTTATTAGTTTATTAGTTTATCACTAATTTTTTCTGTGGTGAAAATGTGTGGCTCTGCTGCAAGTAAAGGTTTTTTGTAATACGTATTAATACATTAGTTTTTAGCTTTAGAATCTCTCTTCTTCGTTGTCATTTGTGCAAGTGACATCGCATTTTTTTGTCTTGTTGTTTTAGTTTGATGTTTCAAATTAAAATGTTTCAAAAAGTGTCAAAAGTAATTTTAGTAATAATTGTAAATTTAATTCGTGAATCCAGCGTTGATGTCTTTCCGCTGCCTTTATATATATATTAAAATTTGCTGTTAGAACTACTAGTAATTAAGTAATTATTGTAAATTTAATTTGGTCAAAATAAATTGTTTTATTAATGCAGTGGTGAAGTGTTTTTATGCAGTGCGTGGTATCTACCTCGCTGCCATGATGATGAAAGGGATTGGTGTTGTCTGTTTGGCCGTCATGTTGAGCAATACAACATTATATATCATGCTTGCTAATTGTGGGGCGTATTCACATGCATCATTAATTATATTTACTATTCGTTAGGCGTGATAATTTGGACACGCATTACCATCGATTACAATCGATTGTACTTTTTATTTGCTAGGAGTGATAATTTGGACACGTATTATTGATTGATTATACGTACTATTTTTTAGGCTTGATAAATTGGACACGCATTATCATCAGTAATACTTACTGTTTGTTGGGCGTGATAGTTTGGACACGCTTTTCATCAATTATATTTGCTATTCGTTAGGCGTGATAACTTGGATACGCATTATCATCGATAATTCTTACTATTTGTTAGGCGTGTTAGTTTGAGTCGTATTATCATCGATTATATATGCTACTTGCTAGACGTGATAATTTGGACGTGATAATAGGATCTTCATCAGATATCGTCAATTCATTCTATACAGTCCACTAACTCACGTCAATAGCGTCAACAATGTTTCAATTGTTTAATTGAACCTTTAACGCACGAACAAGCTTTGCTCGTCATCCGACTTGTTGCTGGTCACTTATTTGAGACGATTCTCAAGATAAGCAGCCTAAGTATCTAATAGTACATTGATGATGCAAGGACGTAAAGCTAAAGATTTTGGACGTATGTGGAGTTTGCAAATGGAGGCGTCAGCCAAGATTTGCACTCACATTAAGTCCAAAATAGCTTACGTCCGTGCGTCATACACTATTTTTTATTCGCCGCTAGCAAAATATTTTAAAAAAATTGTTTATTTTAAATCAAAGTTATAATTTTGCATAGATTTTGAAATGAAAATATGTTGAACAAGTAACCTTTGCAAAATATTTGTTATTTTTTCAAAATAATTGTTATGACGAATAATTGTTATGACAAATAATAACAATAGCTTTAATTGGATAATGAGATTTTGAATTTAAAAGTTGCTTTGATAAAAATTTGTTTTTTATAGACTTTAAACAAATACCATTGTTGTTTATTTTTTTTTGACGTAACTATGATAAAAAATATTTGGTTAAAAAGTGACACTTTAAAGCCGCAAATCACAGTAATAAAGTACGACTTTAATATGTGGGCGAAAAAAAAATATTTTTTTATTCGCCTACATATTAAAGTGGTACTTTATTACTGTTATTTGCGGCCGCAAAGTATCACTTTTTAACCATATATTTTGTTGTCATAGTTACGTCAAAAAAAATAAAAAAACATTTGCATTTGTTTAAATTCCATAAAAAATAGAAATTTTTATCAAAGCAACCATTAAATATAACATTTCATAATCCAATTAAAATTATTGTTATTATTTGTTGTCATGGTTATATACAATAATTTGGAAAAAAAACAAATATTTTGTCAAAGATTCCTTGTTAAACATATTTTTATTTAAAAATTTATGCAAATTTATAGTTTTGATTTAGAAGAATAGTATATTTTCCTACAAGAGAAGAAAACATTGTTTTTTTCGTGAGAAAACATATGTTCATGAGACGCGCTAGCGTAGGAAATGCAATTTTTTCTATAATAGTATATATATATAATCGACAGTTACTCTATATTATAAAATTAGAAATCGACAACAAAACATTCAAAATTCATATTCTATTTTTTCATGGCTACGTTGTTTAAAATATTTTGCAAAATTATATGAAAAACCATAGCAACTTCTATTTGTTATTCTTTTTACGCTAGTGAAATAGACTTTGCATTTGTTATCATAGAAAAACAATTTTTTTCTAAATATTTTGCTTGCGGCGAATATAAAATAGTATATGACGCATGGACGTAAGCTACGTTGGACTTAATATGGCTCCATACGTCTAAACTCCACATACGTCTAAAATCTTTAGTTTTACCTTCTTGCATCATAATGTACTATTAAGGTCTACTTTTAGCTTCCAATTTTCGTTTAGAATAGCTGTCGATCTAATTTGAGTTACGAAGTTAAGAAGTTACGCGATTGATGTTTCTTATTGAAGCTTTGAATCTCCTCACATTTTCTCTTCCATCTTTGTCACTGATAACAAAATTACAATATATATATATAGTAAAACATTTTGGGTGATCAAGGGATATTACCACGATTCGTTAAATTTTATAATTCCACTCGCTAGATGTAGAATATAAAAAACCAGATATTTTTTTGTTGTTCTTGTTCTAATATTTTATCCTCCACACATTTTCATTAAGTTACAACATTTTTTATGCCTATTGTTTTATTTGAAAAAGAAAAACGATTACAACAAAAGCTATTATACTTAATAGTTAATTAACTTGATTGCCATAACAGAATTTCCTTTTCTTGTTTTCATTTCATTTAATTTAGTTTCATTTCAAGGAAATGTGATTACAGTGTTAAGTATAAAGTTAATTTTTGCTGCGAACAGATTTTCATGATTCATTTAATTTATAAATTATATGTTTTTTAATTAACATTATTAGGAAAATTGTAAAAATAAAATACATAATCAATGACAAACAGACATTTTTCAGGTAGTTAATCAAAAAAAACTTTATATTGAATTACAACATCGTCACTTAAACTTACTTTACAAGACAAAATACAACATCAAAAACATCCTGAAACATCATTTTCTTGCAACTTTCCTTCCAACGTATTATTTTTTGTACAGTTTTTTTTTGCTTGACTATACGAATCAAGATGATATGACAACAAAAACCCAGCAAATAAATAATAATGGAACGACAACAAAAATGTTATAGAACAAAATGAATGACTTGAATAAATTGTGATTGATGGTGATAAGTCTTATCGTCCAAGTTAATATAACAAATTTGTAGAAATTGAATGTTTGCAATGAAGGTGGATTTAAATTTAATTGACAAATTGACAATGGTACAGTAAACATGTTAGATTATCCAATAGAAAAGCAAAAGTTTTTCTTGTGTTGTTTGTTTATTGTGCAGCTAACTCTAAAATAGTTTCGGTAAATCAATTTCTTACAATTTGTTTACATAAATCTCATGTGAATCATTTTCACAAGGAAAAACATATAAAATATTTATGTTAAATTTCAATCGAATTATGTCCTACATTTTTATACTTACATAAAAATTCCATATGTAAGAATATTAGAAAAAAATTATGACATTTGTCAATACTTATAACCATAATAATTTGAATGTCTTTTTCTTTATCCAGTTTCTTTCCCATATGTTAATGTATCTATTCCCGTATTATGTGTGATAATAATAAAATTCAATAAAAATAAAAAAAAAATGAATAAAATTCAAATAAATTTATTCATATTCACTTAAGATATACAGGGAAAAAAATAATAATATTAAGATGAAGATGATGGTGGATAAAAGGAATAAGGATATTAGGAAACATAAGAGATATAGAAAAAAGTCGCACAAAATTGGTTGTAATAGTCAATTTTATTTTTTTGTGTGCTTAAATTGGATATGTAAAAAACTTTTATGATTTATGTGAAATTTATGGATTTTTATTTTTGATTGGAAATTATATTTTTTTTTGTGAGTATTTTGCTTAAAGAATTTTTTTTGGAAACATAAATGGGGTATCTCATAAAACTCTCTAAATTCCCAAATGGGTGACGGGATTAGTTTATTTTGAAACTTTTTAGATTTGAAAAAATGAACAGCATGGCAGAGGCACGACGTTGTAGGTACTTGATCTTAAATCCCACAAGCCGGCATTAAACAAGTATGGATTCTGTCAATCAGGCATATTGCTGAAATTCAAAGTTCTCGGAAAACGATATGTATCTTTGACCTTTATTACGATATAGGTCAGATTATATAGGTTTCTTGCATCTATAACATTAAGTCTAGTTTGAGCTAGACTTTAACAAGTAGATCAGAAGTTGAAATACCATTTTCTCCTCCTCCTCGTTATTGTTAATGCAATAATAATCCTGCCACAAAGCTCTCATATTTACTCGCATGTTTTTTGGTAAAACAGGGTTTAATAACCATCCATTTTGTTGGTCTATTGACAACAACATCAACACATGATAATCGATTTTAATGAAATGACTTTAGTATAATTTTAAACAGTTCTGCATTCCAACGTCCAGTTTGTCACTTACGGTCAAATATTTTCCCATATCTCTAAACAATACTGAAGCAATATGTATGTATTTTGGGACACTACAACCTTCGTTAATGAATCAATTTTGATGAAACTCTAACGCAACTTTGATGTGCTAAGTGATCCCCGGTCTTTGAAGCACCTTTTTATTTGAAACATCACTAATTCCTGATATTCGATTTTGATTATAATTATTACATAAGCATTTAATCAGTAAACAAATTTTGTCCCTATCTTTCATCGCAAACCAAAATTTATTTTTATTAAAAATTTACAGCCTTCGTTAATAAATCAATTTTAATGAAGTTCATTGAAGCAGCGGATTTTAATGACAAGGAACTAATTAGTTTATAGCGTTTTTGGACAAAATGGTGAGGGTCTATGTTTACAGAATGTATCCAGATTTGCAGATGAAATGTTTACCTATGCATCATCGTCACCAACATATTTTGTTGTACTTTACTATGTTATAATGTTAAACATGGGAGGCAGTTATTATCCCTCAAAATCTTGAGAATTTATTGGCTAGAGAAAAAGTTTAACAGAGAAGAGACAAGCTGTGTCACCAGAACCACACTTCCTCTTCACACCGTGAAGAATTAGCTATTGGCACTAAAACAAGCAAAAGTGAATAATCAGCCAAAGTAGCGTAGTTTTGACTTCTAACACTTTGCCCCATGGTATTAGAAGGAGATGTTTTGATGTCAATAATTGCTTTCACGTAATCTAGAAAACTGCTAGAAGGATTTGAAAATTTTTTTCTTCTAAAAATAGGTTTACTCAATAGAAAGAGCCAAAAGGACGATGTGTTCGATAACTGCACTGGAAGTGTGTCAAAAAAATCGTCAAGTGTGTCAAAACAAGGAAATTAGCATATTTTTTGCTCAAAAAACTTTCATTTTAAGTGATTACGAGTAGGAACATTGAATTTGGAGAAATCTTAATGGTCGGGATGGGTATGTGAGACCAAAATCTTATATATTAATACGCTAAAAAAAAAATTTGTACAGCCTAATGCTTTTTTATTCGAATTTTGATTCATTTCAATTCTTCACTGCTAACTGATATTAGTGTAACTTAGATTTTAAAGATTTCTGGGATTTTTCGGATCATAAATAAAAAAGTTATAGACGAATTAAAATGTATTTTTGAATTTAACGGCCTCCCACATACAATATGAAATAGAATTGCCCAAGTACATATTTTTTTCACAAAAACGATAAGCAGACCTTCAATCAATTTGTCAATCAATTCGAAAACGAAAACAAACGAAATAAAATTTAGTGCAAAAATCCAATAGATTTAATTTTCGTTTTCAATTGATTGATTGAAGGTCTGTAGCCTGCTTTAAGAGAATACCAAAAAATTAATGTAAAAAAATTAAATTTAATATTTTATATTTTCTTTTCAAATTTAAATTTAGTTTATCAATTGATTTAGGGGTGGATAGACGTAATGCTTTTCTTTGTTTTTTTATTATAGGAGTGGATAGACGTAATATTTTTCTTTGTTTTTTTATTATTATTATTTTTCTTCGATTTTCTTTGATTTAATTATTATGGTGTTAATGGTGAAATGAGTGTTGTGAATGAAGAAATGAATTGCACGTGGTAATTATCATTTTAAAATTCATGTGTTTGTTAAATTTGTCAGATGAAGATAGAATTGATTCGACGTGATAATGGTATGAGTGAGTTTATATTATTTTTCTTTGTTTTTTTATTATTACTAGGAGGGCCCGGCGTGCTTCGCTACGCTTATAAATAAAGTTTTTGCGTAGACATTTTGTTGACGTAGAAGCAACGATTTCAAAAAGTGGTAATGAGAAATGCTAGCATATAATTTTTAATTTTTCTTTTAAATATATGAATGCAAAATAATCAGAACTCTAGATGATCAGTTCGGATATATGAAAAATTAGCGATCAAATAAGTTAGAGATCAAATATACTTACTTGAAAACTTATTTTATCGCTAATTTTTCATAAATTCGAACTGATCAGCTAGAGTTCTGATTATTTTTCATTCATATATTTAAAAAGAAAAATTAAAAATTATATGCTAGCATTTCTCATTACCACTTTTTGAAATCGTTGATTCTACGCCAGCAAAATGTCTACGCAAAAACTTTATTTATAAGCATAGCGAGGCACGCCGGGCCCTCCTAGTCTAGATTATTGCATTATAAGTTTGTCAAAAAAATGTTGTCAAGTGTGTCAAAAGAAAGATTTTTATTTATTTATTTATTTTTTTAATAAAATGTGTTGTGTAGTAGGAATTACAATATGTGTCACATTAACACATAAAAACCTTTTAAGACCAAGGTTCCACAACAACATACGTTCAAAGATGTTGATGGACGTAAATCTCTCTTTTTTTGTTTTTTATTTTTGGTTAAAGAATGTATAACTGAACAAAATCCTATCACTGACAAAATATGACATGAGCCAATATTACTTCGATCTGAAAGACCTAAGAATTACATTCATGAGCTCAAAGTGAAATTCTTACTCCCACTTTTTTGGCATTTCTCGACGTTTTAGGACCTACTGATTCTAAAAAAGCAAAAAAAAAATAAATGTGTGTCTGTCTGTCGGCCGGCCGCCGTCATTACCTACGCTGCAGGGAAAACCGCATTTTCCAAAAATAGGTATACTCTTGAGACAGCTCCAAAAAGACGCTGTGTTCGATAACTGTACCGGAAGTGTGTCAAAAAATCATTATGCGTGTCAAAAACAGCAAATATTCATATTTTTGGCTTAAAAAACGTTCATTTTAAGTGATTACGAGCAGGAACATTAAATTTGGAGAAATTTTGATGGTCGGGATCGGTATGTGAGAACCAAAACTAGATTATTGCATTATAAGTTTGTCAAAAAAATGTTGTCAAGTGTGTCAAAAGAAAGATTTTTATTTTTATATATACCCAATTTTTTGGAAAAAAATAAAATTGTTGGTTTGAAATGAAATTTTATTATTATTATTGAGAATTATAAGTTTGTCAAAAAAATGTTGCCAAGTGTGTCAAAAAATGATTTCATTTATTTTTTAGCCAATTTTTTGGAAAAAAATGTAGCTGTTTTTATGACGCAAATGTAATTTAAAATGAAATTGGACATGGAAATTTTTGAATTTGTTATAGTTTTTGATATAATTTTGGAATTTTGAAAAAGTTTGTATTTTTGATTTTGTAATAATTTTTGCAATATTTTTAGAATTTCGGAAAAAGTTTTAATTTATGATTTTGTAAGAATTTTTGTAATATTTTTAAAATTTTTAAATTTTTATTTTATTATAATTTTTGAAATTTTGAAAAAATTTTCAATTTTTGATTTTGTAATAATTTTTGCAATATATTTAGAATTTTGGAAAAAGTTTGAATTTTTAAGAATTTTTGGAATATTATTGGAACTTAGAAAAAGTTTAAATATTTGATTTCAATCTAATTTTTGGAATATTTTTGGGATTTTGAAAAAGTTTGATTTTATATAATTTAACAATATTTTTGGAATTTTGATTATAATTTTCCGGCAACGTATTGATGTTTCGTGTTAGTTTTGTAATAAATTTCTAAACAGAGATAAAAAAGTACTTGTACCTTAACAAAGAGTTATGTTTGATATACATCGCTGCCCAAAACTAAAAACCATGTTCTCATAAAAGTGTTTCGCCGAAAACTATATCAAAATCCTTAACCCAGACCGAAGTCTTGATATCTCAGAGCTTGAGATTTCAGCCCCTCTGTATTTTCTTTTTAGTTTCAAACACATTTTATCTATTCAATAAATTTAATTACAATCCAACATCAAACTAATTTGAACTTTTTAAATTATATTAAATTGTTTTAACTTTACGACACAATAAAAAATAGGAATTATTTCCTCAAAGCCACAATGCTAACAGAAAAGAGTTTTTTGGTGTTATGGTCGACCAATATTTATTTCCATATCATTGTCATTTCTTTCAATCTTGCTATCTCTTTATCCGGCATATTAAAAATTCGAATGTTCAGCACATTTTGATCCGGTAGATGGCTATTATTTTGGATAGCTCTAGAGTCCAACAATAGGTGGAGTCAAATCTTGGTCACCATAACTTCTGTCAACAAACGTCAAAGTTCGTTTTTATTAAAAAAGTGACAATAAGAACATCATTTTAGGTAAGTTTCTTTTCCTTAATAAAATTATAATCTTAACACTTATATTTTTCATTAATCATTTAAAATTTGATTTTATATTTCACATTCAATAATTTTTATGTAAATCAGTGTAAAAACTTGCATATGAGTAAACAAAGTATATCGAAAAAATCATTAAAAGATCAATGCAAGTCTTTACATTGATTTGCAGATAATCAGTCACAATAAGGTGACATTATTCTAATTCAGTTTTAGATCATCAACCAAAAACTATTCAACAGCTCAGACAATTTTGGCTTTAGTACAAAAATCCTTGGACCTGTCTACAAACAAAAAAAATCAAGCCGGTGCACGTAGAAAGCTTTAGTTAGGTGTTTGTTTACAATTAAATATCAAATTTATACGAACACTAATTTTATTTTATTTCTAGGAAAATGGTGATGTTGCATCTCAACTGTAACATGTAACAAACGCCATCTATTTATTCAACGATATAATAGTTCTTCCCCAGGACGAAAGAAGTTTTTGTTCGTGGCAATATTCTTATAAGAAGATTTACATTTAATTGATTTTTTTTTTACATTTAGCTTTAATACTTATAAATCTAGTTTGATTGGAGCTTTACAAATTCTATTTGCTTTTCTAAGTTAAATTTCTGGTTCACCAATCTCAGTAGTTTTAATTTAAATATCTTTTGAATTACTGTTATAGAGCAAGAGCTCGTGACGGCCAGACCTTCGTTATTTTATAAAAGCTGAAAGATTCTCTGCGCATACCCCCTACTCAGGTAGGAACAATTAGCGACATATGAAGTTTGGATCATAGTGGCTTTGGCAGGGAGCAGGTAACAAACGGGCCTCCAAAGTTTCGTGAAAGTATAAAAGCTAATTTTTTTATATATTCTTCGGGATAGTATTAGAAGTCACGTCACCCATTGCCAGACACTTACTATCGTGGAAACGCCCTGCCAGACAGCCTTAAATTTTAAAGTTTAATGGTGTCTGGCAGGGCGTTTCACGATACTAAGTGTCTGGCAATGGGTGAAGAATATATAAAAAAATTAGCTTTTATACTTTCACGAAACTTTGGAGGCCCCTGTGTAACCTGCTCCCTGCTAAAGCTACTATGATCCAAACTTCATATGTCGCTAATTGTTCCTAGCTGAGTAGGGGGTATGCGCAGAGAAACTTTCAGCTTTTATAAAACAACGAAGGTCTGGTTGTCGCGGGATCTTAGTCTATTATAATGAGTTAAATTAGTTTGATTTTGGTTTTCATTTATTGTACTTGCATTTTCATTATTTGACTCCCGTTCGTTGAAGTCAGATAAACTGATTTCAGCCATTGTAATGCCTCGCGAATCAAAATTATGTCCCGTTACCGTTCTAGTTATATCTGGTACTTGTACATTTTTTCCGGCATCTGAACCTACTTTTCTAATTTGATCAACATGTCTCTTCCATGTTCAACCATTATCTAATTTAATTAAATTTACCTAGACAAAATTGCATTTTTCCGAATTTCCATTTAATATCCCTTGAAACATATTATCGTAGAATTACTCTCCCTTCCACGTATAAATTTCGAAATTTGGTAGGCTTATTCTCCATTTGTTTTTCTATTGATGGTAACATTAAATCGATTCGTGATCTAATTTGTCTACCCAAGAGCATCCCTGAAGGCGATGTTTGCGTATAGTCTTTCGGTAGTTTAGCAGGATATTACATAATTCAGTATGCAAGTTTTTTTTATTACGTAATAACTTTAGTTGTTTTTAATTGTTTAATCCCATTCATAAAAAAATGTTTGAATTCACAAGAGGTGAATTGTGTTCCGTTGTCCAAAACCAGAACAAATGGTAATCCGTGTACTAAATATTTCTCTGCATAACTTTATTGTATTTTCAGTTGTAATATTATTCATTATATGAACTTTTGGCCATTTTGTGTAAGCATCCACCAGAATGAAGAAATATTTTCCCATGAACTCTCAGGAATGAATGGTTCACTGAGAATTTCCCAATAATGATATGATTCTTTGATAGGGTTTGGTTTAGTAATTTCACAGTTTGCACAATTTTTTATCATCGATATGCTCTTCTTAATTTTAATCAGCACTTTATTTATACAAATTTAAACAATCAACAATCACCGCTCGGTGTAACGTTTTTTTCATCAAAATTTTAGTCAACGATTTATTCACCTAAATCTTAATCAACAAATTATTTACATTACATTAAACTATGATTGGCTAATACTTTGAGAATTAGATGGTTGGTGGGAACATTGAAAAATCATGGGGTAAGCAAATCTCTTTTTTTAATTTTTTTAATATATTTGATGTAGTGGGGTGATGGTCTTCTTTTATCTTGCTTTTTGGGCAGTCAGAGTCCCATTTTTAGCACCTTTGATTATGATACCTTATAAAACTAGTCAGGTGTAATTCAGCATTTGTCATAGGTTGAGGAGCTAGATTCGAACTCACGAGCTGAAGTCGGAATGCCCTCTAGGTACGCAACTCTTCGGAAGTTCCAGAGTGTTGTTCAATGATTCTGAACTCACTGATGCTTGTTGCACTTTCTTAATCAAGTTTTTTTGATCTAAACATTGTCTTTCGCCAGAAATTTTTGCAGCCTAGGTGCCATAGAAGTGGTAGAAATATTTTTACTGTAGCTTTTAAAGTCATTTTTTAATTCCTTCTGATTTCTTTATTGCACAGGGTTAGAGCTCCACCAAGCAGCGTTTCTTTGGTCTTGTACAATAGTAATTCAATGCTTGGTTTCGAATGTTTTGTTGATTGTCTGGTTTAACTATACCCTACAACTTGTTCACGCGGGGTATAGTGTTTTTCAGTTGCTCGAAATAGTTTTTTTAATAGTTACTTCGGTCTGAAAGGCCTAAGTATTACATTCATGAGCCAAAAGTAAAATTCTTACCCCAGTTATTTTGGCATTTCTCGACGTTTTAAGACCTACGAAAGGACGCTGTGTTCGATAACTGTACTAGAAGTGTGTCAAAAAAATCATTAAGTGAGTCAAAAACAGCAAATTTTCATATTTTTGGCTTAAAAAACGTTCATTTTAAGTGATTACGAAACATTAAATTTGTAGAAATCTTGATGGTAGGGATTGATATGTGAGATAAAAATCTAGAATATTGCATTATAAGTTTGCCAAAAAAAAGTTGTCAAGTGTGTCAAAAGAAAGATTGTTATTTATTTTTTTAACCAATTTTTGGAAAAAAATAAAATTAATTATTTGTTTCAAATGAAATTTTATTATTATTATTGAGAATTATAGCATAATAAGTTTGTCAAAAAAATAATGTCAAGTGAAATGATTTCATACACTTTTTAGCCAATTTTTGGGGGAAAAAATGAAGCTGTTTTTATGACGTATATGCGTATATGTAATTGCAAATGAAATTGGACATGGAAATTTTTGAATTTGTTATAATTTTTGAAATATTTTTGGAATTTTGAAAAAAGTTTGTAATATTGATTTTGTAATAATTTTTGCAATATTTTTTGAATTTTGGAAAAAGTTTGAATTTTTAAAAATTTTTGGAATATTATTGGAATTTAGAAAAAGTTTAGATATTTAATTTTATTCTAATTTCTGGAATATTTTTGGAATTTTGAGGAAAGAAATATGAATTTGTGATTTTGTAATAGGTATGTTCTCGAAACGCTAAATGGAGAGGTCTTATGAGCAGTTTGCTGATTGTATCATATTTTCACTAAATTATGTTAATTTATGATCTGTTATAATTTTCCGGCAACGTATTGATGTTTCTTGTTAGTTTTGTAATAAATTTCTAAACAGAGATGAAAACATACTTGTACTTTAACAAAGAGTTATGTTTGATATACATCCCTGCCCAAAACTAAAAACCATGTCTTCATAAAGTTTTTTGCCGAAAACTATATCAAAATCCTTAACCCAGACCGAAGTCTTGATATCTCAGAGCTGTGAGATTTCAGCCCCTCAATATTTTTAAAAAATTTTTTTAAAAAATAGCGCACCGTGTATTTCTAGTGTTCCTTGTCTATGATCCAACCTGCTCATGGCATATTCATGTCATCCAGCATTCTTATGACTGTTTTCGTTAACAATTGCAATTATAACTCGCCTCTTTGAATTGTATAAGTCATTTTTCACTACCACAGTTGATGGTCTCATTGCTTGATAGACATTCATCTGGATTATATGGTGGTTTCAGGTTACTTATAAATGGGGTATCTCATAAAACTCTCTAAATTCCCAAATGGGTGACGGGATTAGTTTATTTTGAAACTTTTTAGATTTGAAAAAATGAACAGCATGGCAGAGGCACGACGTTGTAGGTACTTGATCTTAAATCCCACAAGCCGGCATTAAACAAGTATGGATTCTGTCAATCAGGCATATTGCTGAAATTCAAAGTTCTCGGAAAACGATATGTATCTTTGACCTTTATTACGATATAGGTCAGATTATATAGGTTTCTTGCATCTATAACATTAAGTCTAGTTTGAGCTAGACTTTAACAAGTAGATCAGAAGTTGAAATACCATTTTCTCCTCCTCCTCGTTATTGTTAATGCAATAATAATCCTGCCACAAAGCTCTCATATTTACTCGCATGTTTTTTGGTAAAACAGGGTTTAATAACCATCCATTTTGTTGGTCTATTGACAACAACATCAACACATGATAATCGATTTTAATGAAATGACTTTAGTATAATTTTAAACAGTTCTGCATTCCAACGTCCAGTTTGTCACTTACGGTCAAATATTTTCCCATATCTCTAAACAATACTGAAGCAATATGTATGTATTTTGGGACACTACAACCTTCGTTAATGAATCAATTTTGATGAAACTCTAACGCAACTTTGATGTGCTAAGTGATCCCCGGTCTTTGAAGCACCTTTTTATTTGAAACATCACTAATTCCTGATATTCGATTTTGATTATAATTATTACATAAGCATTTAATCAGTAAACAAATTTTGTCCCTATCTTTCATCGCAAACCAAAATTTATTTTTATTAAAAATTTACAGCCTTCGTTAATAAATCAATTTTAATGAAGTTCATTGAAGCAGCGGATTTTAATGACAAGGAACTAATTAGTTTATAGCGTTTTTGGACAAAATGGTGAGGGTCTATGTTTACAGAATGTATCCAGATTTGCAGATGAAATGTTTACCTATGCATCATCGTCACCAACATATTTTGTTGTACTTTACTATGTTATAATGTTAAACATGGGAGGCAGTTATTATCCCTCAAAATCTTGAGAATTTATTGGCTAGAGAAAAAGTTTAACAGAGAAGAGACAAGCTGTGTCACCAGAACCACACTTCCTCTTCACACCGTGAAGAATTAGCTATTGGCACTAAAACAAGCAAAAGTGAATAATCAGCCAAAGTAGCGTAGTTTTGACTTCTAACACTTTGCCCCATGGTATTAGAAGGAGATGTTTTAATCAATATCAGCGTGTGAAAAGTGAATTAAAAACCGAAAACATCGATAATACGAGTATTGGTTAGTGTTTTGAAAGTTTTAAGATGTCTGAATGTGGGTAAAATCCAGGTCCTGCATTAAAAATGTATTAAGGATTTAAAGTAAAAATGTGATCAGCCAACGTGCTCAAAGCAGGCCAACATAGAAGATGCAGGAAGTACGATAATGTTTAGACAATTTGCTACTGAGTTCACTAATGCCCCTGGATTTAACAAGGAGTGCACCAGCACAAATGAGACGATAGAAATTGCGGCAAGCATACTAGCCATTCTCGGTAATATCGCTGATGTAAATGATAAAAAGACAGAGTTCTTTTAAGTGAGAGGCATGGTCACCCTAAAAATAACTAATAAAAGTAACCTGAAACCACCATATAATCCAGATGAATGTCTATCAAGCAATGAGACCATCAACTGTGGTAGTGAAAAATGACTTATACAATTCAAAGAGGCGAGTTATAATTGCAATTGTTAACGAAAACAGTCATAAGAATGCTGGATGACATGAATATGCCATGAGCAGGTTGGATCATAGACAAGGAACACTAGAAATACACGGTGCGCTATTTTTTAAAAAAATTTTTTAAAAATATTGAGGGGCTGAAATCTCACAGCTCTGAGATATCAAGACTTCGGTCTGGGTTAAGGATTTTGATATAGTTTTCGGCAAAAAACTTTATGAAGACATGGTTTTTAGTTTTGGGCAGGGATGTATATCAAACATAACTCTTTGTTAAAGTACAAGTATGTTTTCATCTCTGTTTAGAAATTTATTACAAAACTAACAAGAAACATCAATACGTTGCCGGAAAATTATAACAGATCATAAATTAACATAATTTAGTGAAAATATGATACAATCAGCAAACTGCTCATAAGACCTCTCCATTTAGCGTTTCGAGAACATACCTATTACAAAATCACAAATTCATATTTCTTTCCTCAAAATTCCAAAAATATTCCAGAAATTAGAATAAAATTAAATATCTAAACTTTTTCTAAATTCCAATAATATTCCAAAAATTTTTAAAAATTCAAACTTTTTCCAAAATTCAAAAAATATTGCAAAAATTATTACAAAATCAATATTACAAACTTTTTTCAAAATTCCAAAAATATTTCAAAAATTATAACAAATTCAAAAATTTCCATGTCCAATTTCATTTGCAATTACATATACGCATATACGTCATAAAAACAGCTTCATTTTTTCCCCCAAAAATTGGCTAAAAAGTGTATGAAATCATTTCACTTGACATTATTTTTTTGACAAACTTATTATGCTATAATTCTCAATAATAATAATAAAATTTCATTTGAAACAAATAATTAATTTTATTTTTTTCCAAAAATTGGTTAAAAAAATAAATAACAATCTTTCTTTTGACACACTTGACAACTTTTTTTTGGCAAACTTATAATGCAATATTCTAGATTTTTATCTCACATATCAATCCCTACCATCAAGATTTCTACAAATTTAATGTTTCGTAATCACTTAAAATGAACGTTTTTTAAGCCAAAAATATGAAAATTTGCTGTTTTTGACTCACTTAATGATTTTTTTGACACACTTCTAGTACAGTTATCGAACACAGCGTCCTTTCGTAGGTCTTAAAACGTCGAGAAATGCCAAAATAACTGGGGTAAGAATTTTACTTTTGGCTCATGAATGTAATACTTAGGCCTTTCAGACCGAAGTAACTATTAAAAAAACTATTTCGAGCAACTGAAAAACACTATACCCCGCGTGAACAAGTTGTAGGGTATAGTTAAACCAGACAATCAACAAAACATTCGAAACCAAGCATTGAATTACTATTGTACAAGACCAAAGAAACGCTGCTTGGTGGAGCTCTAACCCTGTGCAATAAAGAAATCAGAAGGAATTAAAAAATGACTTTAAAAGCTACAGTAAAAATATTTCTACCACTTCTATGGCACCTAGGCTGCAAAAATTTCTGGCGAAAGACAATGTTTAGATCAAAAAAACTTGATTAAGAAAGTGCAACAAGCATCAGTGAGTTCAGAATCATTGAACAACACTCTGGAACTTCCGAAGAGTTGCGTACCTAGAGGGCATTCCGACTTCAGCTCGTGAGTTCGAATCTAGCTCCTCAACCTATGACAAATGCTGAATTACACCTGACTAGTTTTATAAGGTATCATAATCAAAGGTGCTAAAAATGGGACTCTGACTGCCCAAAAAGCAAGATAAAAGAAGACCATCACCCCACTACATCAAATATATTAAAAAAATTAAAAAAAGAGATTTGCTTACCCCATGATTTTTCAATGTTCCCACCAACCATCTAATTCTCAAAGTATTAGCCAATCATAGTTTAATGTAATGTAAATAATTTGTTGATTAAGATTTAGGTGAATAAATCGTTGACTAAAATTTTGATGAAAAAAACGTTACACCGAGCGGTGATTGTTGATTGTTTAAATTTGTATAAATAAAGTGCTGATTAAAATTAAGAAGAGCATATCGATGATAAAAAATTGTGCAAACTGTGAAATTACTAAACCAAACCCTATCAAAGAATCATATCATTATTGGGAAATTCTCAGTGAACCATTCATTCCTGAGAGTTCATGGGAAAATATTTCTTCATTCTGGTGGATGCTTACACAAAATGGCCAAAAGTTCATATAATGAATAATATTACAACTGAAAATACAATAAAGTTATGCAGAGAAATATTTAGTACACGGATTACCATTTGTTCTGGTTTTGGACAACGGAACACAATTCACCTCTTGTGAATTCAAACATTTTTTTATGAATGGGATTAAACAATTAAAAACAACTAAAGTTATTACGTAATAAAAAAAACTTGCATACTGAATTATGTAATATCCTGCTAAACTACCGAAAGACTATACGCAAACATCGCCTTCAGGGATGCTCTTGGGTAGACAAATTAGATCACGAATCGATTTAATGTTACCATCAATAGAAAAACAAATGGAGAATAAGCCTACCAAATTTCGAAATTTATACGTGGAAGGGAGAGTAATTCTACGATAATATGTTTCAAGGGATATTAAATGGAAATTCGGAAAAATGCAATTTTGTCTAGGTAAATTTAATTAAATTAGATAATGGTTGAACATGGAAGAGACATGTTGATCAAATTAGAAAAGTAGGTTCAGATGCCGGAAAAAATGTACAAGTACCAGATATAACTAGAACGGTAACGGGACATAATTTTGATTCGCGAGGCATTACAATGGCTGAAATCAGTTTATCTGACTTCAACGAACGGGAGTCAAATAATGAAAATGCAAGTACAATAAATGAAAACCAAAATCAAACTAATTTAACTCATTATAATAGACTAAGATCCCGCGACAACCAGACCTTCGTTGTTTTATAAAAGCTGAAAGTTTCTCTGCGCATACCCCCTACTCAGCTAGGAACAATTAGCGACATATGAAGTTTGGATCATAGTAGCTTTAGCAGGGAGCAGGTTACACAGGGGCCTCCAAAGTTTCGTGAAAGTATAAAAGCTAATTTTTTTATATATTCTTCACCCATTGCCAGACACTTAGTATCGTGAAACGCCCTGCCAGACACCATTAAACTTTAAAATTTAAGGCTGTCTGGCAGGGCGTTTCCACGATAGTAAGTGTCTGGCAATGGGTGACGTGACTTCTAATACTATCCCGAAGAATATATAAAAAAATTAGCTTTTATACTTTCACGAAACTTTGGAGGCCCGTTTGTTACCTGCTCCCTGCCAAAGCCACTATGATCCAAACTTCATATGTCGCTAATTGTTCCTACCTGAGTAGGGGGTATGCGCAGAGAATCTTTCAGCTTTTATAAAATAACGAAGGTCTGGCCGTCACGAGCTCTTGCTCTATAACAGTAATTCAAAAGATATTTAAATTAAAACTACTGAGATTGGTGAACCAGAAATTTAACTTAGAAAAGCAAATAGAATTTGTAAAGCTCCAATCAAACTAGATTTATAAGTATTAAAGCTAAATGTAAAAAAAAAATCAATTAAATGTAAATCTTCTTATAAGAATATTGCCACGAACAAAAACTTCTTTCGTCCTGGGGAAGAACTATTATATCGTTGAATAAATAGATGGCGTTTGTTACATGTTACAGTTGAGATGCAACATCACCATTTTCCTAGAAATAAAATAAAATTAGTGTTCGTATAAATTTGATATTTAATTGTAAACAAACACCTAACTAAAGCTTTCTACGTGCACCGGCTTGATTTTTTTTGTTTGTAGACAGGTCCAAGGATTTTTGTACTAAAGCCAAAATTGTCTGAGCTGTTGAATAGTTTTTGGTTGATGATCTAAAACTGAATTAGAATAATGTCACCTTATTGTGACTGATTATCTGCAAATCAATGTAAAGACTTGCATTGATCTTTTAATGATTTTTTCGATATACTTTGTTTACTCATATGCAAGTTTTTACACTGATTTACATAAAAATTATTGAATGTGAAATATAAAATCAAATTTTAAATGATTAATGAAAAATATAAGTGTTAAGATTATAATTTTATTAAGGAAAAGAAACTTACCTAAAATGATGTTCTTATTGTCACTTTTTTAATAAAAACGAACTTTGACGTTTGTTGACAGAAGTTATGGTGACCAAGATTTGACTCCACCTATTGTTGGACTCTAGAGCTATCCAAAATAATAGCCATCTACCGGATCAAAATGTGCTGAACATTCGAATTTTTAATATGCCGGATAAAGAGATAGCAAGATTGAAAGAAATGACAATGATATGGAAATAAATATTGGTCGACCATAACACCAAAAAACTCTTTTCTGTTAGCATTGTGGCTTTGAGGAAATAATTCCTATTTTTTATTGTGTCGTAAAGTTAAAACAATTTAATATAATTTAAAAAGTTCAAATTAGTTTGATGTTGGATTGTAATTAAATTTATTGAATAGATAAAATGTGTTTGAAACTAAAAAGAAAATACAGAGGGGCTGAAATCTCAAGCTCTGAGATATCAAGACTTCGGTCTGGGTTAAGGATTTTGATATAGTTTTCGGCGAAACACTTTTATGAGAACATGGTTTTTAGTTTTGGGCAGCGATGTATATCAAACATAACTCTTTGTTAAGGTACAAGTACTTTTTTATCTCTGTTTAGAAATTTATTACAAAACTAACACGAAACATCAATACGTTGCCGGAAAATTATAATCAAAATTCCAAAAATATTGTTAAATTATATAAAATCAAACTTTTTCAAAATCCCAAAAATATTCCAAAAATTAGATTGAAATCAAATATTTAAACTTTTTCTAAGTTCCAATAATATTCCAAAAATTCTTAAAAATTCAAACTTTTTCCAAAATTCTAAATATATTGCAAAAATTATTACAAAATCAAAAATTGAAAATTTTTTCAAAATTTCAAAAATTATAATAAAATAAAAATTTAAAAATTTTAAAAATATTACAAAAATTCTTACAAAATCATAAATTAAAACTTTTTCCGAAATTCTAAAAATATTGCAAAAATTATTACAAAATCAAAAATACAAACTTTTTCAAAATTCCAAAATTATATCAAAAACTATAACAAATTCAAAAATTTCCATGTCCAATTTCATTTTAAATTACATTTGCGTCATAAAAACAGCTACATTTTTTTCCAAAAAATTGGCTAAAAAATAAATGAAATCATTTTTTGACACACTTGGCAACATTTTTTTGACAAACTTATAATTCTCAATAATAATAATAAAATTTCATTTCAAACCAACAATTTTATTTTTTTCCAAAAAATTGGGTATATATAAAAATAAAAATCTTTCTTTTGACACACTTGACAACATTTTTTTGACAAACTTATAATGCAATAATCTAGTTTTGGTTCTCACATACCGATCCCGACCATCAAAATTTCTCCAAATTTAATGTTCCTGCTCGTAATCACTTAAAATGAACGTTTTTTAAGCCAAAAATATGAATATTTGCTGTTTTTGACACGCATAATGATTTTTTGACACACTTCCGGTACAGTTATCGAACACAGCGTCTTTTTGGAGCTGTCTCAAGAGTATACCTATTTTTGGAAAATGCGGTTTTCCCTGCAGCGTAGGTAATGACGGCGGCCGGCCGACAGACAGACACACATTTATTTTTTTTTTGCTTTTTTAGAATCAGTAGGTCCTAAAACGTCGAGAAATGCCAAAAAAGTGGGAGTAAGAATTTCACTTTGAGCTCATGAATGTAATTCTTAGGTCTTTCAGATCGAAGTAATATTGGCTCATGTCATATTTTGTCAGTGATAGGATTTTGTTCAGTTATACATTCTTTAACCAAAAATAAAAAACAAAAAAAGAGAGATTTACGTCCATCAACATCTTTGAACGTATGTTGTTGTGGAACCTTGGTCTTAAAAGGTTTTTATGTGTTAATGTGACACATATTGTAATTCCTACTACACAACACATTTTATTAAAAAAATAAATAAATAAATAAAAATCTTTCTTTTGACACACTTGACAACATTTTTTTGACAAACTTATAATGCAATAATCTAGACTAGGAGGGCCCGGCGTGCCTCGCTATGCTTATAAATAAAGTTTTTGCGTAGACATTTTGCTGGCGTAGAATCAACGATTTCAAAAAGTGGTAATGAGAAATGCTAGCATATAATTTTTAATTTTTCTTTTTAAATATATGAATGAAAAATAATCAGAACTCTAGCTGATCAGTTCGAATTTATGAAAAATTAGCGATAAAATAAGTTTTCAAGTAAGTATATTTGATCTCTAACTTATTTGATCGCTAATTTTTCATATATCCGAACTGATCATCTAGAGTTCTGATTATTTTGCATTCATATATTTAAAAGAAAAATTAAAAATTATATGCTAGCATTTCTCATTACCACTTTTTGAAATCGTTGCTTCTACGTCAACAAAATGTCTACGCAAAAACTTTATTTATAAGCGTAGCGAAGCACGCCGGGCCCTCCTAGTAATAATAAAAAAACAAAGAAAAATAATATAAACTCACTCATACCATTATCACGTCGAATCAATTCTATCTTCATCTGACAAATTTAACAAACACATGAATTTTAAAATGATAATTACCACGTGCAATTCATTTCTTCATTCACAACACTCATTTCACCATTAACACCATAATAATTAAATCAAAGAAAATCGAAGAAAAATAATAATAATAAAAAAACAAAGAAAAATATTACGTCTATCCACTCCTATAATAAAAAAACAAAGAAAAGCATTACGTCTATCCACCCCTAAATCAATTGATAAACTAAATTTAAATTTGAAAAGAAAATATAAAATATTAAATTTAATTTTTTTACATTAATTTTTTGGTATTCTCTTAAAGCAGGCTACAGACCTTCAATCAATCAATTGAAAACGAAAATTAAATCTATTGGATTTTTGCACTAAATTTTATTTCGTTTGTTTTCGTTTTCGAATTGATTGACAAATTGATTGAAGGTCTGCTTATCGTTTTTGTGAAAAAAATATGTACTTGGGCAATTCTATTTCATATTGTATGTGGGAGGCCGTTAAATTCAAAAATACATTTTAATTCGTCTATAACTTTTTTATTTATGATCCGAAAAATCCCAGAAATCTTTAAAATCTAAGTTACACTAATATCAGTTAGCAGTGAAGAATTGAAATGAATCAAAATTCGAATAAAAAAGCATTAGGCTGTACAAATTTTTTTTTTAGCGTATTAATATATAAGATTTTGGTCTCACATACCCATCCCGACCATTAAGATTTCTCCAAATTCAATGTTCCTACTCGTAATCACTTAAAATGAAAGTTTTTTGAGCAAAAAATATGCTAATTTCCTTGTTTTGACACACTTGACGATTTTTTTGACACACTTCCAGTGCAGTTATCGAACACATCGTCCTTTTGGCTCTTTCTATTGAGTAAACCTATTTTTAGAAGAAAAAAATTTTCAAATCCTTCTAGCAGTTTTCTAGATTACGTGAAAGCAATTATTGACGATCATTGCTGTTTATCATCATTGTTATTTTATTTAATGCTGGTACCTGAGAGGAATTAATTCTTCCATCATAAATTTGCTTATTATTGCTGTTTTGAACATAGTTATTGACGATCATTACCGTCATTTATCATTGTGAATATTGTTGATACTGATGCCTGAAGTAAATTAATCGTGCATGGTGAAGGGGTGCCAACAGAATCAGTATTGTGGGGGTCCTGTCTTTTTTTAAAATCCGGATAATGTATGTTACATTTATTAAATATTAAATATTAGTATAAAATAATGAAATCTAAAATAAGTTTGATCTCCATGTTTGACTAAATGAATAATTAATGATCGAAACGTGAGACTTGAGAGTGAACTCGTTAACTCCCCGGGTGGTGGTTTCCATAATTTTGGTGGTTCCCATAATTTTTTTTTAATGTTTTACAAAGTAAAAAATTTTTATCTCACACAATTTCTTTGTTGCCACCGGCTTAATGTATTTATAAAACCTTGGAATACTGATGCTTCCCCGTAATAGCCAGGTGTGAGAAGCCTGTAATGCGTGCAACATTTCCAATAATTTCTAATGAATATTGATAAACACAACAGCATCGGATCGGTAAAATTAATATTCAAACTTAGATACTAGAAATTATTTCCGGAACAAGCTTACATAGCGGTTGTTCGGGAAATAATTTCTAGTATCTAATTTGGAATATTAATTTTACCGATTCGATGCTGGATAAACTTTTTTTAGAAGATAATCAGGAGAGACAAATCTTTGAGATACGGATTAGAGTACGTGGAATAGATAATGATTATAACCAGAGAGTTAATGGTTGACACGCATACTGAATACGGCCATCCTCTTGGATAGACACCCTTGTTCAGTAGTTTAGGCAATTTAGATTCAGATAATTTACTTCATGCATAGGGGACAGAAGTGGGGTTTGTTGTAAGGATGTTGATATCTTTAGAAATATTTCGGTTTGGCCTTAATTTTTTTAAAAATGATTGAAAAGGTGCTTGAATCCCATACACAAACTAGCACTCTACCAGTAAAAGAACCCGGGTACCAGTCATATTTAATCAAAACAATTTTCATTAAAATAACAGTAAGTTTCAACCTTTTGTTTTTTTTTCAATTAACCGAAAGTCAGTCAGAGCTAATAAATGGGATAGCACTATATAAGGCAATCTTCCATATATCCGTATAAATTAAGTAAAGTTTTTATGTCAACTTTACCAGTCAAAATTGAAAAATTAGAATTTATACATTTGTGGGACGCTCGAGATTAGTCTGCACGCTTATATGAGAGGCCCATGACCAAAACAAACATATTATTATTTTCAACTCGTAACCGGTACACCTATTACGGCATTATCCTGTGATTTGGGAGTTGAGAAAAAAGTACAATATATAAAATAAAATAGTTCTTTGTGGAACTAGTGCAAAAACGGCATATTTGTTGCACGATGCATGAAGTGCTGCAACCATGCTGAGTGCAACAAATATGCATTTTGCACACAACATTTTTTCTACGATCTTAAGGTATTTTTGGCACTAGTCAGGTACTCTTTAATCTAGTGCAAAAACTTTTTGCACTAGTAAGGTACTTGTTGCACTAGTGCAAAAAATTAAGCTTTTGGCATAGTATAAAGTGCAAAAAATAGTCACTTTTTTGCACGATCGTAGAAAAAAATATATTCTAATACGAATTTATTATTTCCCAGGACAAGGGATACTATGTTATGAGAAAAACGTACTTTATACATTATACGTACTAATATACTTTATATTGAACAAGTAACCCAGTTTAACACCCACAGTTACCTTGATAGCATAAACGAAACAATAAAGATAAATAAAATCTAAAAAGGGATATTATATTAAAAATTGAAATCACATCAGTTGACCTAGCCTCGAACTGTCATGTTCAAGCCATATCAGTCCGATGATCACATATGTATAATAGTATCCTACAACCATTTTCCAATTTTCCGTTTCTTTTTTAACTTCGTGGAATTAAGGAGTATTTTCAAATCTGTCATGTTTGATGTCATTAAAACGTCGCTAAAGATTATGTTACTGATTACAAATACTTAAAACAGCTAGCGAAGTTTTACAACAATTAGCGCAAAGAAGTCTCTTTTCAGCCTTATCTATCTACAAAAAAACAATGAACATAAATAAGCTCAGTTAACGCAAAACATTTTATGACCTACCTTAACCGAGCTTATTTCTAGTTTATTGAAAAATATGTAACAGAAACATTTGGATGGTACTACACTTCTTGAACTATGTAAAACCGTTCCTTGATCAAGTGATACTATTTAAAAAAAAATAGCTTATTATAACCTATTTCATCCATTCTATTAAATTATTCAAATGTTACAACAATATGCTTTGCTTAGAGTCTATCATAAAATAAGATCTGGTTCATTATATACATATAACAAATTATTACTTCAAGAAGCTTAATACCTTCTCCTTCATCAACTTTACATTTGTTACCAAAACCTAACATAATTCTGTTGTTCTAAATTAATGACATCGGTCATTCCACTTGACTTAACTTAGAATTTATATTTCTTTATTTCTTGAAACCTCTTTATATAACCTTACTTAAATTTACTTCATTTTTTTGGATTTTCGATTTCTCTACTTCATTTATTGGTCAACATAAAACTTTTACACAAAAAAAAATAAAAGTAAAAATTTTCCTAACAGGATAATTTATTACAACTACAAAAAAAAATCCAAAAAAAAAAAGTAAAATAAAAATAAAGAAAACTTGCTTTTCTTTTTATAGAAAATTTTCTGTATTTTCAAGGAAATTTAAAGTTGAATGTTTTTGCCATAATATATTATATTGATTTTACAATAAAAAAAATTTAAATTTATAAAAACGGTTTTCTGTTATGTTTTAATGTTTCCTAATTTTCCACTTAACATGATTTTATGTAAATTTTTTTTTAACTTTTGCAAAATGATAAGTAATTTTTATTTTATGGTTATATTCATGTATTTAGTATTTTGTGGTATATATCTCCTTTTATGTAATAATAATTGTGATGTAGAATTATTAATTACATATATATATTTTGCTTGAATATAAATCTAACTAATGTTAACAGACACACGGATACCATTTAAAGCATAAACCTTTGGGGTCACCAATATTACAACACACAAACAAAACACAAAGTTCGTTATTATTTTCTCCTTGTCTCATAATCATATTTGTGTTCAGCGAATTCTCAAATTTTCTTTCACTTTTTTTTTTCATTTTTTATTACTTTTTTTTTCAAAAATTATTACATCCGTAATTAAAGTAGGATTTTTTTCGCCTTGCTTTAAAGTGGAAAAATATGAACTTAAAATTATAAAAAAAAATAGAAAACGGAATTATGTGAAATAAGAAAAATATATTAGCATTTGAAAAACAGAGTTGAATTTATTATGTAAACGGAAAACTGTGGATTGTTTGCAGTTAACGATGTAGAGTCATCACGGATTGTTGATTTTATAGTGTAAAGTAGAGGATTTGTTTAACGAAAAAGTAATTAATAAAAGCATTTTGATGAAAGGATTTGTGTTGAAATAATTGTTTTGAAATAATTGTAAAAACAAAGCAAAAATAAGGCATTGGCAAATTTATTCTGGTGTTTTACAATGTAATACCAACCAACCACGGATTCCAATCGAAATGAAAGTCAACCAATTCATATCACTTCTTGGAAGAAATAGTGATATTATCCAAACAGTTGTTCAGTAAAATGGACAATTTGTTAAAACAAAGTACATATATGGGAACTTCTTGGACAGTATGTTATTATGACAGTTGTTATGATTCTGTCATGATTCAGTCAGAACAGGACATCAATAATTCAGTTTGGAACAAAATAAAAATATGTATAAGCCGTAATGAAATATTATTGCTCATTTAATTGTATTTCTTGATTAAATTCCGATAACTTTCGAATGTTCTAAGGTACTTTGTACCATATGTATTGTGTACCGTATGTGTTGTGACTGTTGTAGGTGGTTTTTTTTATAATTATGTGCTCATATTTATGTGTTTGGTTCAAATTCGTATGCATGTGCTTGGAAATAGGGACCCCGATACTACAGCAAGTACGGTAAACCTTTATCTTTAATTCAACGAAAGATGTGAATATCATAGAAATAATTTAAGAAGCCATTCATTGCAGAACTAAAAAGAGCAAATAAGTATTGACAGAAGATTTCCGCGGCCATGGTAACAGGGATGCTATAAAGCAATAGATTTGTCAAGCCAAAAACGTCTGTAGTTTTGTATTATAATTTCTAAAGCGCGACTACATGAATGATGTATTTCACGATACTCCAATTAACGACTACCTACTAGGAATGAATCACGAATCTCTTTTACCAAAAATAACAAAAGTTCAGAGCAGAAGCTCATTTAAACCAAAAAGCAAAGAGATTAATGATCCAGAATGCTAGACCAATAGTATAAGCTCGGACCACCACCACCGTCTTCGTTACACTGTGATGAAGCGCTGCTTCATTGACTAACAACGAAGTGGCATAGCAAGCCGCGTAGCTAGCGAGATTATTTTAGCCCCAGACTAGCTGCAGCCTATGGGGTCGAGTGATGAATATCTGCTGCTCCAGCAAAAATAACTGAATTTATACGCGTAACATGAGATAAGAACAGCTGAAAAAAAGTTAAGTGAACTAAACAGACCTTGGCGATCCCCGTGTACGAACGAAACACGATCACCACGTCCAACCCCCATATTTAAGCACTCATTCACACACTCTCGCATCTCATCCATTCATGCACAGACACTCACACCCCCACATACACACACATGTACACATCCAAGCCCATACGCCCAATTTACATGAGGAATATAATATCAATGAAAATTATATTAAAGCAAATAAAACAATATATAAATCTGTAATCAAAGATTGAAGCTTTAAAATTTAAAATACTATTATGCAAAGTTGGTCTACAATAGGTATATAGTCATTAATAAAAAGAAAACTTCATCATCATCCGCTTCTTCAGCGATTTTTTATTGATCGAAATTCACCAAAACGGTTCCTTTTTAATTTCTGATAAAATACTAAAATTACAATTTATTTGTTGAACCAACTCTCTCTAGTATTTACAAATCTAATGGTCCTTCATTTTTCGAATACGAAGTAAAAACCTCGAAGCATTATTATATTTACTGATCTGCTTTAGACCAAGATACCATGGGTTACAATTATGTAAAGGCATAACTTCATGACATCCACCATTAAACAAAATGAAGAAATTTGGTGATGAATAACGACAGCTCGTATTACGAAGATTTTCATATTTATCTCGAAAGGTATTAATCGTAACGTTAGTTTGATTATTAGTCATACTATAGGATGAGATTTGTATGAGTAATTTCGATCCCGTAAAAGGTATTATTATTTTCTGGTGTAATAGTTTTTACCTTGAAAAAATCGTGAATGATTTCTAAAGCTTTTTCTTTAGACAATATGGTTTCAAAATTCAGCACCCATTATAGCAATAATAAAAAAAATTACTATTAGTTGTAATTAAATGAGTTTGGGTTAAATTTCAGTAAATATTATCTCTAATGGTGCTATTAGGAACCTTGTAACCATTCGTTAATACAATTGTTTTCCTTCATATTTTCCAACAATAAATTACTGATAATGAATGGCTAAATCACTAATTAAAATTATAAAACAAAATACAATAAATCGAAATATTAATTACATATGCATTCACCTGCCCACATGCACTCCATACATTCACGCACACGTCCACACATTCATACATATATAATTAAAATGACTCACCCCAGCTTTTTAACACATCCCTTTCCTCAATCTCTGGACCCTTAGCCGGTCATCCCGTATACAAGGCTGGAAAAGCAGCTGATTGGTGGTTAACTGCACGTAAGATGAAGATGTCAGAACAGGTGCAAGATGGCAGAAGGTAAGTTTTTATTTGTGATGACCGTCACAACCCAGCAATCAAAATAATCTATTCCAAAATTCACAGGTGCCAGTCGGTATAGATCAACACTATACAACACGTCATCCGAATCAAATTATGCACTATGCTCCTCCAATACCATCAACCATCAAATAAAAGCGTTCACTTTACAACAATTTATTCAATACAAGTAGCCAATGCACTCCGTCATAATTTTAGATCACACAATTACAATGATTAACTTATTTGTGTTTTAATTTCTTTTGTTTAAGTTTGCTAACATAATTTTTTTATAGTTGATTTTTGTCTATAAATCCGGCTATCTAATACATTGTTAATTTTGTATTTGTTATTTTATTTTATTGCTAACTAATGTCTAGTATCTAATTATTCTTAGTTTTATTAATAAATAGCAATTTTCTAATATTACCCGCAGGCAATTGTACTATTCCTTTGTTCCGGCACAATTTATGGTTTATTTTGTTTTTTTGTTTTTTTCAAGGACGAACAATTAAACAAAGTAATTCTCCTAAATTGTTGAACATTTAAAAATTTCAATACTAATTTGATTTAATTTTTCTGCAAGCTGAATTTCATCTTAATAGAACGCGGATTTAATAACTTCAATATATGTTTTACAACAAAATATATACAAATATCAATAATTTATATTCGACAATTTAAACTAATGTTCCATTTAAGAATAGTACTAATATCACAATTATACGACATTTGAACTAATGTCTAACACAAACATTGTACTATTATCACAATTTATGTACTACTATCATAAGTTTATATTACATAATCTGAGGTTATGTTCAACAAAACAAAAGTTATACTCATCTCACTATAATTTTCTGACGAAATTAGTAAATGATTTTGGCATTGCACTAAACGTTTTATTCTTTATTTAATGGGCCACATTAAGAAAATGGAATTTCTAATAACACAGTACGATTGAATTATTTTGGTCTATCCGTGAACCAAATAGAATAAACATTTACCTGAGCTCTCAGATATATTTACATCCAACTCATTCCATGTGACCAAACGTCCAAAATATCCCAACATGAATCTCATAGGAAAATAGATAGACTAAGAGGGCCTCTATATGTAGCTAGGCGTATTTATAGGCAAAAGTAGCGATCGATTTTACATCACAAATCAATAAACAAAAAAGGTCTGTTTATTGGACAATCTCGTTCGATAAATATGTGTACTAAAAGTGTCTTCACTATTGTACTATAACTGGAAGGGAACTATAAACAGAGACATCTTTTATGAAATAATTATAGGGAATTAGATTTATTAATGTATCCACTAAGGAATTCTTATAACCACTGGGTATTAAAATTGGACACTACAACAAAATTTATAGAAGAATAATGATTGTAAGATTTATATATGAACATAGCGCGATTGAGTTGATTTAGAACCACCATGTACTTTTTAGCTGGCTCCCCATAGTGTCGAGTTTCTTTTACCGGTGACATCTTTCCTATATTTTCCTTGAGAGATGGTTCTTTTTCGTGTGCTGCATCTAAACTTTTGTTTATTAACATATCTAATTATTAGGGCCATTTTATTGACAAGCTGCTTTTGTAATCGTCTTTAGTAAACATTTGCTTTTCTGACTGTCCATACTTGAACCATGGCTTAGTAAACATTCCAGAGCCTATCATCTGTTTTCAACATTTGACATATTAGAACTGGAGTCAAAGCCCTCAGAGCAACGCTTCAGAAATAGCAAATAGATCGGTTCTTGCTGTAGTTCGAGCTGATGCGAAGGGTCAACATACTGCATGGGGTTCTCATCTGAGAAAGATAGATACTTTTGCTGTCCGAACAACATGTTATTCTCTTCGTATTACATGTTGTTTGGACAGCACCCAATCTCAGATGGGGAAAATGTATCAACTTTTGAAATCCCCTTGCATTCTACATAAGTCTGTTGATAAAGGGTTGGATCGTTCGGATCATCTATTCATTTCATAATCAGATCTCGTGTTCAGGAAAACATTAAAGTTGCCCCTGTAAAATCCTAACACCGGCATAATTTGTGAGTGATAACCTTTTTTCGACAACAGCCTGTCTCGGTACGACAACATCAACTGAATGACGATGTAAAGAATAAGAAATCTTCAATCAAATTAGCACCGAAATTTCTGCCAGTAATAATAGAATCCAAGGTTGGTAACGAGCTGTATGAATGTACAAATCTGGAGGGAAAAAACATGAGGCCAGCAAATTTGCTGATATTGATAGAAAGAAGTATTTACCGTACAGTATTGTAACGAAAAATAACTGGTTTCATTTTCGTTACAACTGGGGAAATGGCTGCAGGAGAATGAGGAGGTTCAACTATGGTTGAGTTTTCTGAGAAAATACGACCCAAAAGATCCGCCTTCTCTTTCGAGTCGCTCATAGGACTGTCATTTAGAACTAAGGTTGGAATAGAGGATCGAGTAAAATTGCTCGGAACTGATTTAACTGCCTGAAAGAAACTCCATGAGCCAGATGGGTGCTTGACGAATTTCTTGGCTTTCTTCTGAATAAACACGTCTTTGTCCAACTTTATTTTGTATATACTAATATTTCTGGCTTTATTTTAGGCGCTATGGGTTTCAGATGTTTTATTAGAGTTACACGTCTTAAATGCTGTGCGTTTACTCCTCACTGCCTCATCATCATCAACATCCTGCGTGAACCAAGGCTCAGTTTTCGGGGGCAATTTGGGGTTCTGTATAATCCTATTATAAACATAGTTTCATCAACACCTGAGATCTTCAGTGCCAAAGAATTATGGTGCTTAGAATTCAACTCGTAAGCTTAAATTCTCATACATGAAAGTGAATTTCGAATAAATCCACCCATGCTTGTTATAAAATGAATGTTCCAATTCGTAACTGGGTGTCCGGTTTTTATCGAGCTCACCTCGTTTAGAATCGAATTGAGACCTCTTATGTTGGTGAAATCAATGCTAAGCTGTTGGGTCACTCTGCTGCTAATATGTTGAAATAAAGACTTACCCTTTGACATTGCTGGTAAAGATACTGATATTTGGCCAGGCCTAAATTTTAGCTCTACAGAGTACAAAAAAACAAGGTATCTCTGTCACAAAAATACGATACCAGGCTTCATGCAACAGTAGCACGATAATTGAAAAGCAAAAAAATGGGGAAACGAAAGACACTAACCAAAGTGAAGATTAAAAAAAGAGTTAATTAAGGTAAGACAAAAAGAAGCAATTCCTACTAAAAATTAATAACAAACTTTATATTTCTTTTTATCAGGCAATACTTTGCCTAACAATAAAAGGATAAATTTTGCATGCCTACCGCTTGGTAAACATAAAATATCAAATAACTGTTTAATAAAGAAAAATCCCACCGATATAATTGTAGGCATCTTCCATTCACCAGATTATCCATTCACTTCACTAACATTAACACTAACACACTCAATCATATATACTGGATTTTATTTCTACTCTGTAGAGCCTGCAAAAATAAAATAAAATTTTTTTTAATATTTAAACAACCTTCTTCTTCTAACTCTGATTGATGAATGAATCTTCGAACTATTTGCTACTGTCTTCCATCTGTAGGCGAACACAGGCGACCACAATAAAAACAATATTTCAGACTTGTAAAAATTATATATAAATACAATATTGCTATTTCGGTTTCTACGGTCAAAATCAGTTATGTCGTCTTGTAAGTTTTTAGTAGGAGAATTTGTAAATATTATCATTTATATTTACAAGCGTAGGAAAAATAGCGTTATCTACGCGTGGTAAAAACTTTTCGCGTTCCTGAACTTATTCCACAAACCGTCCAGTCACGCATAAAGAAACGTTTTCACGACTTGTTGAAAAATCTACTATTGATTTAGATTTAATTCAGCTATGAAGACATTCATCACGTTTTAAATGTTTTCTTTTATTCAAAGATAAAAATAGGGAATTAAAATTGAAAAAAATTAGAAAATGAATTCCACCAAATGATTAATAATATAATTATAACTCGGAGGGCCCAGCGTGCTTCGCTACGCTTATAAATAAAGTTTTTGGGTAGACATTTTGTTGACGTAGAAGCAATGATTTCAAAAAGTGGTAAATATCAATGAAAAATAATCAGAACTCTAGCTGATCAGTTCGGATATATGAAAAATTAGCGATCAAATAAGTTTTCAAGTAAGCTTATTTGATCTCTAACTTATTTGGTCGCTAATTTTTCATATATCCGAACTGATCAGCTAGAGTTCGGATTATTTCTCATTCATATATTTAAAAAGAAAAATTAAAAATTATATGCTAGCATTTCTCATTACCACTTTTTGAAATCATTGCTTCTACGTCAACAAAATGTCTACTCAAAAACTTTATTTATAAGCGTAGTGAGGCACGCCGGGCTCTCCTAATTATAATAAAAAACAAAGAAAAATAATACGTCATTCACAACATTCATTTCACCATTAACACCATAATAATTAAATTAAAGAAAATCAAAGAAAAAAAATAATAATAATTAAACAAAGAAAAATAATATAAACTCACTCATACCATTATCACGTCGAATCAATCCTTTCTTCATCTGACAGATTTAACAAACACATGAATTTTAAAATGATAAATACCACGTGCAATTCATTTCTTCATTCACAACATTCATAGAAAAATATAACATCTATCCACTCCTATAATAAAAAAACAAAGATTTATATATTACGTCTATTCACTCCTAAATCAACTCATAAACTAAATTGAAATTTGAAAAGAAAATATAAAATAGTAAATTTAAATTTTTTACATTAATTTGTTTATATTCTCTTAAAGCAGTCTACAGACCTTCAATCAATTTGTCAATCGATAGAAAACGAAAATAATCGAAATAAAATTTAGGGAATTTTTACACTAAATTTTATTTCGTTTGTTTTCGTTTTCGAATTGATTGACAAATTTATTGAAGGTCTTTAGCCTGCTTATCGTTTTTGTGAAGAAAAAAATATATACTTAGGCAATTCCATTTTCATATTTTATGTGGGAGGCCATTAAATTCAAAAATACATTTTAATTCGTCTATAACTTTTTTATTTATGATCCGAAAAATCCCAAAAATCTTTAAAATCTAAGTTACACTAATTTCAGTTAGCGGTGAAAATTTTAAATGAATCAAAATTCGAATAAAAAAGCCTTAGGCTGCACAAAGTTTTTTTTAGCGTATTAATATATAAGAAGATATAGTTGTGGAATATCAATTCTAATTTCAACATGTTAGTTTGTTTTCTTTAAAAATATTATTTTTGTGGTTATCCAATCCAGAAGTATGCAACATACAACTTGATTTCCAAGATTTTTGTATGCTACTATGTGTACGGTATCCATACACAAGAAGAACGTGAAGTGATTTTTTTTTATGGAAGAAGATCAAAACCTTTTTTGGTGCAACTATTGATTAGGATATTGCTAGAAAAGGATAAACTTTAAGTTATTTTTAAATTATTTTTGCTACGATTGTTTTTGGTAATGAGAGATTTCTAAACCGGGATTTGGCGAAATTGAATCTAGCATTCACTTTTTTTTTTTCAGAAGAACGTGCATTGTGTTTTCGTTTTCATCACATGTAATGCATTTTCCATCGTCCGTTACTCTAACACGTTTTAAGCAGTCTCTATTTGCCGTGTCCAGTTATAAACTGAACCAAAGGACCGGTTAGAGCCATTTTTTTGCAATCCTTGCATTGCAATCCTTAGAATCAAGAGCCTTACCCTGTTTCAAACTCATCACAAGCCTCTTCTTTTAATTGCCTGTGAAGGATGACTCAAACTTGACTCTATGAGACTCTTGACTCTTGACTTATGAAACTCATAAGGTTGAAGAGCTACTCTTTTGACTTCCACGTCAGGAAAGTTCTCTGTATTATCTGGTCGTCGAGTAACAATTTATTTGAGGTAATCCATGAGTGCATGTAGTTTTCGTTTGAAAAGATGGTACCACACATTTAAGCAAGCTTCCCTGTCTGATATTTGTATATAATGCCCCATTAATCCTTGTTATCTACTACCTTTAAAAGTTTCATGAAGCGTGTTTTTACCATCTGTGTATAATAAGTGTTGTTGAGGTTACGATATGCAGCTCACTACAGTAAGCCAAGTAAGTGAAATAGTAGTATCCATTGAACAAAAGTTTTTGTCTTGTAAATGGAAGTGTGTCATTGTATTGTAATTTTTTAATCAGTAACCGGAATATTATAGAGAAAAAAATAGTTTTGCCATACCGAATTTTATTGTAGAGAATCAACAAAATAATGGTATACTTTATAAAACCTCATATTATTACTTACAACTTTGGGATTGAATTCGTAGTCTTTTTACTTAGAGATAGACCAATGTCGTAACAATGAAAATCAAAATACGTCTTAAATTGGATTATAATAATGGTAATTGGTAACCGCATTAAAGTTGATTTTTTTGTCACACAGAATTTCTAAATTCTCAAAATCTTACAAACACAAAATTTATGACCATCAAAATTTTACATTTTCCACATTTATATCTCTTTATAATTCCTAATTTTCTATTTCAATCGGATTACGCAAATTTCATACTTTGTGGTGTTAAGTTAAACAAAAAAATCTCATTATTAAATCCATTTACTAAATACAAAGATACTCGAAAATAAATTTAATTCAATAATCACTTTTGGTGTTTTTATCCATGATTTTCTTTTCTCAAATTTTCTTTTACGAAAGAAAAATTCAATCTATTTTAAACATAATATACAAAAAAAAAGTCGTTGGTATAGGGAATAAATTTAATGTTTTTAAGACAAAAAAGATTGATGGATTTATCTATGAACGAACGCAACGTCAAGTTTGTTTTTTTTTATGTTTTTCGCGTCAAAATAAAAATAAAATAGAAATCAATTTAAATTTTACAGCAAAGTGATGAGCGAATTAAAATTTGATTTGACTTTAAAATACTATTTTTTAACAGTGATTGTGTTTTGATTGAATGATTGATTGATTGATGAAAACTGCATCAAACCATATTGATATATGTTGTATGATATAATCAATATAATCCCAAAACACTTATCTAAAACACAATATCTCATAACGTCAAAAAAATTTAAAACAAAAATATATTCAGATTACTTCACGAAAACTTATTTAAAACAAACTTTTCAATTTGCAGAAAAAACCACAATAATTCACCCTCAAACCATTCACCACAAAAATTTGTTGAATCATACTTACACGAAAACATAGTTAAATAATTTTATTCAATCACACCAATTTTCCAGTTACATTTTCTTTTTGAAAATTTTAAAAAATAAAAACAAACAAGAAGAAGAAATACATTTTCACAATCTACACAAATCTAGATATGAAATCGAAAAAGAAAAATTGAATATAAAAGTTTTCTTATATTTTATCTAATTTTCTTTGATTGTAATAATTTTCATTTATATATTTATGATTGTTGTTGTTAGTTTTTATTTGATTTTCCTACAAATGAAATGAAAAATAATTTTCATTTAATAGAAAGTTTATCTATTTTAGTTTTTTTTTTATGTAAGAGGGAAAATAGGAAAACTAAGTAAAAGTTTTGTCTTCTTGTTCGTAAGTTTTATTTATTTGGTGTATGGTTTTTGTTGTGACACATTAAAAACAAAAATAAAACTTAAAATAGATAGATTTTCATATGAAATCTACATAAAACAAAACATGAATACACATTAAATGAGCTTACAATCAATATGATTGCGCGTCTTTTAGTTAAAAATTAAAAAGTAAAATATTAAAATATTTGAACATTGGGCAGTATATTTGAACATTAGATGTTTACATCGAGTGAGTCTATCCATGCTACTACATTGGAAGTTGCCAATTGGATGTCTGAGATGTCGCCATTGTATCGTCGAAGTGGGCACACTGTTGCAATGTGTTTTATGGTTTGTTGTGGAGCTCCGTAGTCGTTCGTAAGTAAAGGAAATATATATAAGAATGCTAAAAATTTTGTTATATTTGGCAGTGGATAAATAAATACAGCAGTTGACATTTCATGAACAAGTAATTAACAAGCTTTCTCGCAGGTATACTCAGTTAATTGATAGTATAACTATAAGGCTTCGTATGAAATGAGATCTAAACTAGCTATAAAAGTATTTAAGAGATTTTTTCTATTTATGTAGTCCTCCAAATGAAATTTTTTTAAATTCCTTACCTTTGATTCTAACCTTTTCTGGTAGGAACTATGCCTAGCTATAACCTAAAAATTTCTATTAAATTCAAAGCTCACCAGAACAAATATTATAAATAAAACAGGAACAAAAAAATTAGAACTCAAATAACAAACAATTTATTAATTTAAAATATATCAAAAACTTAATTAAACTTAATTTTCTTAATTTTTTCGTGAAGTTTTGTGCATTTTTTTCTTTGTAAAACGTGCTGATTTTCGTTTTGGTGATTTTCGTTTTTTTACGGCCAATGCTTGTTTAATGTAAATTCCTTTTTCATTGTCAGACATTGAACGCCATGCTCTTCCTGCTTCAACAGCATTTTGAACAACAGATATTTCAGAATGATCTCTCCGGTATTTAATCAAAAAATTCATAAACGGATTTCTTGTTAGGAATCCTTCACCTTTTTTCGTTTGACCACTGTTGTTGTTCATCTCTTGAAATATTTAAATTTATAAAATAAAATAAAATTGTGTGTACTTCTTCCAGCAATAATTTTTGCTTTTATTATAAACAACATTTGTTTTAAACAAATAAACGTTGTGTGAACTTCGATTTACTTTAATTTATTTTATCAAAACAGCTATGAGTTTTTAAAAATGAAAAGTACGAAATTGTTGTTTATGCCAATAGAATAACGGAAAAAGATATGGCTTACAAGATGTTGTTGTCGGTAACAGGTCAGAAGTTTTTTTAATTTCTTGGGGAGGGTACTCTCGCTCAGAACCTGGGGACTGGAGTTATTCAACAAATTCGACTGGAAATTTTGTTTGCTTCTTTGTAAGCGATAACTCGTAAATGGCACACTTTAGGATACTTGTGCCATGGAAAGTTCTTCTTCCTTAAATGTTTTTCTATAACCTAAAATTAAAAAAAAAATTTTTGTTGCAAATTTTTACGAAAAAATGCGAAAAAATGTCTAAAAAACGATATTTTTCAATTGAATTTAGTTATTTGCAAATAATTGTTTATAATACAATTGACCGCTTTATATTGTAGCTGAAACCTCAACAAAAAAAATAAGCTTTGACCCGTTACATTCGGTATAATGTTTTTTGCATAATTCAAATCTGCTTGATGGCATTCGAAAGGGTGAAATGTCAGCTTTAATTAACAATTGTGTTGCCTATACCCATATTCAATATTAACAACAATTACAGCGTTTCAAAAAACGGCGATAATTCCTTAGTTGAAAAATTACAACAGTGTTTGGGACCAAGTTACGACCCATTTTGTTTTTAAAAACGGGATTGTGACCTTAATTTTGTATGAAATATATTGACAGGGACGGAGCCTTTCTTTCCAAAATGATGCTTTTGTGCTGACAAGATGCTAGGTTTGTACGTACTCAACACGCGAGTGGCTACTCTGACTCCTGCTAATAACATACTCTATGAAAAAAGAAAACGTACTGTTGTATACAACAGACGTACGATGTAGTACACATAGCGACGCGATGTATAATTCTGTATCATTGCAATAAATTTAATGAAAAAGTATAATGAACTAATATGTGTATTGCGCTTTATAGTATAATTAATTACTTATTAAAATGTTATTTTAAATTTTTTTTTTTATAGTTCAGGTGAATCACTTAGGTTATAAACTTTTAATGCTTGACGCACGTGTTAACGTTAGGAAAGGAAAGCTAAAAGGTAAAAGGTTAGTATTTAAGGACTTGGGATAGGACTAGAGCGATAGTGATGAGGTATTGCGGATTTAAAAGCATGAGGATTGTATGAAGCAGGGAAAACATTTTTTGGTAATAAATTCCACCAGTATACGGAACGTGAAAGGAAAGAGTTATTATAGCTAGATGTTCTTACAGATGAGACCTCTAAGGTATGCTTATGGGAATGCGAAGATTGTATTACGTTATTAATTTCCTTAGAACATTTACCGTAGTAGTATCTATAAAACAGTGTAAGAGCTCCAACAACTCTTCTATGATGCAGCGAATCCATACCCGATGTTAACATTGGATCATCAATCAATTTTAAAGCACGCATATGAACTCTGTCGACAAAATCTAGAGAGGTTTCTGATGCTGCAGCCCATAAATGGGAGTCAAAGTCGAGGATCGGTCGTATATATGCTTTATAGATCGTAGTAATTTCCAATGGAAAGAAAAAGCTTTTACAGTGACGTAGGAAGCCAAGTCGTTGGGATCCCAATTTTGCCACGGAAAGAATATAATCATAACATTTCAGTTTGTGATTGATCTTAGTACCCAATAGTTAAAGTGTAGGTGAGTTTAATAAAAGTTGACTGGAAAACGTTACATTTCCGTTGAGGTTTTATGGGACAAAACGCACGACTTCATCTTCATAGAATTAAATATCACAAGATTCCGTTTACCCCAGTCCAGGATTAATTCAAGATCTAAATCCAAGGATTCAACCATTTTTCTACGTTGACAATTAGAAGATAAACTAGGTGGCTGTTTTTTTTAAAGAATAGGAGTGGAATATAGTACTGTCGTCGGCAAAGCTATATATTGGCTTTGTGGTAATAGATAACAAATCGTTGATAAAGATCAGAAAAAGGGTTGGTGATAGGACCGAAGCCTGAGGAACATCGGCTTGAATTGGGAATTTAGACGATATAGCACCATCTACTCTGATAGATCTCTGGGATAAAAAATCTTCTAACCAACAAATCAAGGTCTTACATACTCCAAATGGAATTAATTTGTTGTTAAGGGCCCGAGGCCAAACTCTGTCAAACGCTTTGGATATGTCCAGAGAAATGATATGAGACTCACCAATGTCATGAACTGCTTAACCCCATTTCTCCGTGAGGACTGACATGATGTCACCAGTAGACCGTGTCTTACGAAAGCCATATTGGCAGTCATGGAGAAGATTGTTGTTTTCAAGGTATGGCATTAATTTGTAATTAAATAAAATATTTTTATATGTAAAAAAATTTTGAACCGCTGTAATTTTTGTTAATATTGAATATGGGTAGAGGCAACACAATTGTTAATTAAAGCTAACATTTCACCCTTTTGACTGCCGTCAAGCAAATTGCGATCAGATAAAAACTCAGACATTGCGGCCTGCTCAAAATTAACAACTTTTTGTCAGACATTAAGTGGAAAATTGTGCAAAAACTATTAAGCCGAATGAAACATTCCAAAGCTTATATTTTTTGTTGATGTTTCAGCTACAAGATAGAGGGGTCAATCATATTATAAACAATAACAATAACTAAATTCAATTGAAATATATCGTTTTTTAGACATTTTTTCGCCAAAAATTGCAACAAAAAATTTTTTTATTTTTTTATCCTAAGTTATACAAAAACATTTAAGGAACAAGAACGTTCCATGGCACCTGCAGTATCCTAAAGTGCACCATTTATGAGTTGTATTGCTTACAAGGAAGCAAAAAACATTTCCAGCCGAATTTGTTGAATAACTCCAGTCCTCAGGTTCCAAACGAGTGGACTCAGCAGGTCCATCATGTCAGTACCGTCCCTTAGATATTTAAAAAACTGCTGACCTGTAACCATCATGTCTACTGGTGACATCATGTCAGTCCTCACGGAGAAATGGAGTAAAGCAGTTCATGACTTTGGTGAGTCTCATATCATTTCTCTGGACATATCCAAAGCGTTTGAAAGAGTTTGGCCTCGGGACCTATTTGTCTTTCCGGGTAAATTCAGTTCTTTTATTCAAATCAAACACACCTTTAATTAACATTACTGGAACAGAATTCATCAGTTTGGTAGCACCTTATGCTTCATAGCATAACTTATTTAAAGCAGAATAGAAAAAAAAGTCCAAGCGGCAGGTATATCTGCTAGAAACATTAAAGATTTCGGGAACAGACAGCTTTGTGTACAAATAGAATTGGATGTGTCAAATTAGTTTAAATAAAAAATTTAAGTAGAAACAGAATAATTCAAAAAAATTATCAAACCAACCAAACTAAATACATAAACGGAAACTACTTTATCGATGCAATTTCAGAACAGTTTTGTTTAATTTGGTTAAAACTACTTAATAACATATTAAATCCTTTGGTGAATTAACGTTCTACCTACAACACAACTACAATTCTACCATACATAATTTATAATCAAAAATTATCAAACAACTTTTACACCTCAAATAATTAAAATATCTATCAATTTAGGAAAACTATTGAAAATGTGTAATCAACAAACATATATTTATTTCAACGAAACCACTTCCAAATATTCCAAATTTCCCAAAAAAATATTTCTTAATTCAAAACAATAACGACTCAGCTTTGTTTTAATTCTTTTTTTAATTTTTGCCAAAAATAAAATTATCAAAAAAAAGAAACAAAAGAAAACTTATTTAATATTTTTATGGGATATTTTTATATTTTTATGAGATTTGTTGTTGTTGTAATCGTATGGCGTGAGAGTGACGTGCATGATGGTAGTATAATTGCATTGGAACTTTTAAGGTTAGAAGGCTGAAAATTTCTGAGGTTATAATTGAAAAGTTTATCTTAAAGCTAATGTTAGTTTAAATAAAATAAACTCAAAAATGATGAAAGCATGGCTGTAAGGCCCATAAGTTTTCGTTTCAACAACCCTAGGGTCCCAACCTCTGAGTTTTAACAATTTTTTTTTAATTTTGGTAAGATTTATGTTCTATATACATGTACAAAAGTTTCCAAATATGAGATCGGCCATTTTCATCTAGAGCCAAATAAAGATTTGTAAAATTTAAACTTGTTGATCTATGGGTGTGACAACCACGCGTACTTTAGTCCCTGCTATTTCGGGGTAAATTGCAGCATATGAGTGCTATTTTGACAATTATTTGGTTTACATTGTGAGGCTAGTGTGTGTAGTTAGAAGTTTATTGTTCTGACTTGTTTCTCATTTATTCTATTAATACGATCCAAATACTACTAATACGATATCAATTGACTGCGATTGAAAATGAAGTTTTCACTTCTGCCGTGCGGTCTTAAGCACATTCTCTGTTTTTGTGTTCTAATTTTATGATTATTTTCCGGGTGACTATTTTACGGGCGGCAAAGTAGAGAAATACACTAATGTTTTATGTAGCAACGGGCTTTTATTTTACGCGTTAAGCTCAACTTTCAGTCACGATAACTAGGATGTAAAATGTGTTTTACGATTCGTTTGTGCGTAAATAATAGTTATTTACATATCGAGGGCTGAGAGTAGAAGATTACGCTAGCGGTTCAAATTGAAGCCCGACGTGGAGCGAGGGCTTTTATTAAACAAAGGGCGTAATTTTCCTTTCAGCCTGAGTGTATGTATAGCTGCTAGAAGTGTTCCAATATATATTATTAATATCCAATATGTAGATAGCTGCTATAGAATAGTTCCAATATATATTATTAATATCCAAAATAGAAGCTGCTATAGAATAGTTCCAATATATATATATTATTATATTATTGACACGTCTCTCTTACAAGCACTATATTTAAGACTTAATATTTTGCTAAATAACTTTTTGAAATTAAATTAAATTAAACGTAAAATTGCAGCATTGCTTAATATTAATATATACAACAAATTTTCTTTTACATTCTATTTATGAAGATTAAATATTTAAAACTCTTGTAAAATTATTATATTTAAAATAATAAAAGAAGGGAACTTTTTAATTCTTTTCCAAATCGAAAAAACAAGAACTCTAAAACTAATTTGTTTTTTTATAAATTTTAATGATAAAAACATCGCCTACTAAATATTGAAAAATGTTTAATTTAAATGTTCGCCATAACACTCCCCCCCCCCCTAGTGCCATCAAAGATGGAACGATAAAAGAAAGTAGCTAGTAAGAGTAGGAAAGAGGAGAATGGAAGAGTTTTTTGATTGCTCGAGTATTGTAGCGAAAAAGAGATCGTTTGAAGATGTTGTTAGTAATCGATACCATTTGGCGGAGAAAAAAATATATTATGGGTCTTACGAATTTGGAGTTCTGCAAAAAAAAAAAGCGAAACGAACAATTATGGAGTTATGGTAACACGAGTGGAGATATAGGTCTGACAGAGCTGAGTTGCCTGAGACCAATATTTGTAGAGATGTGTACCATTGGTTAAAAGGTTCGTCTTAAATACGAGAAGCAGAAAAGTAATGTCGGTGATGCTGCATGTCTGACAGATCAAAGTTGACTGAGACAATACTAGCATGTACAAACGTGAATATTAGTTCATTTTTCGAAAAGTAGCTGTATTTATTTAGCGTATGGTTTTTTTTGTGACACATTAAAAAATTAAACTTAAAAATAGGTAGACTCTTCTATGAAATCTACCTAAAACAATACATGGATACACATTAAATGAACTTACAATCGATTTGATTGCGTGTCTTTTAAGTAAATTAAAAAGTAAAATATTTGAACATTGGGCAGTACATTTGAACATTAGATGTTTACATCGAGCGAGTCTATCCATGCTACTACATCGGGAGTTGCCAAATGGATGTCTGAGATGTTGCCATTGTAACGTGGAATTGGACACACAGTTGCAATGTGTTTTATAGTTTGTTATGGAGCGCCGCAGTCACACTCAGGGGACTCTGAAATGCCCCACTTGTAGAAAGAATCAGCACAACGTCCATGATTCGTTCTTATTCGGTTTAATGTAGTCCAGGTATGACGTGGCAAATCGAAACCAGGTTGGGTAGAAGTCGGGTTAGTAATAGAAAGGCCAGTTGTGTTGTAATGTTGCCAGGAGGTGTCCCAGGCATCCAAGATATTAAAATCAGTTGCCAGCAGGTTGCTGGCAGTTTTATGTGGAGGCTTTCTTGACTTCAATCGACAACGAGTGTCGTCACCGTAATATTCGTGCAAGGGTAACGTGGTGTTGTTGGTTACCTTTTTATGTTCACGCATGAGAGCATGCGAGCGTCTGAGTGCAGGTGGAGCGATATTGCTTAACACAGGGAGCCAAGGTAAAGGGGTGGATCTGATAGTACCACTTATAGTACGCATCGTAGCATGCAGCTGGCAGTCAACTTTTTGAGTATGTGTGCTATTCAACCAGACTGGTGCGCTATACTCAGAAACTGAGTAAACCAGACTTAGAGCAGTTGTTCGGAGGGTAGCTGGAGTAGCACCCCATGTAGAGCCTGCCAGTTTGTGCAATATATTGTTTCTCGTTTTAAGTTTTTGTGACGTATTTTTTAGGTGGAGTTTAAAAGAAAGAGTTCTATCGAGAGTAATGCCCAGGTACTTTGGCTGTTGATTGTATTTAATGACAGTGCCGTTAAATAACACTGATAGTTCGTGTTTTGCCAGTTTGTTGTTTAAGTGGAAACAGGAGCTCTCGGTTTTACTTAGATTGGGAAATAAACTCCACGTTCGAAAATAGTCATTCATTATCGCTAGGTCAGTTGAGAGCAAATCCTCCAAAACACCCATGTCTTTGTTTTGAGTGGCCAGGGTCTAATCATCAGCGTAACCAAATTTCTTTGATGTTGTGTCAGGAATGTCATGAATGTACAGATTAAAAAGTAATGGCGCCAAGACGGAACCCTGTGGTAAACCATTGTTAAGCATTTTAGACCTACTGCAGGAATTATTTAGATGAACTTTGAATACACGATTACTCAGCATGTTGTTAATTAAACGCGAGATGGTGCTACAAGGTATTGCGTTGAACAGCTTATATATAATCCCAATTCGCCAGACCGTGTCATATGCTGCAGTAAGATCGATGAATACTGCGCCTGTTTTTAGTTGTTTTTGATACCCAGCTTCGATATAGGATGTTAAAGCGAGCAGTTGGTCAGTGCAACTGCGATTGGGACGAAAACCAGCTTGTTCGACTGGGATCTGGTCATTCAATATCGGTGCGATACGATTGTATATGAGCCGTTCTAGCAATTTATAGCAGGTGCTCAAAAGGGCAATCGGGCGATAGCTTCCTGGTTCATTGGATGGTTTACCTGGCTTAAGTATCACTATCACTTTCGTAGTCTTAAAATATTTTGGTATGTTGCCGGTTTCTAGGACATTCGAGAAAAATTTAGTTAGCCGCTGTTTTACATTTTTTCCAGCATTCTTAAGAAATTCTGGAAAAATGCCATCGTAGCCAGCTGCTTTTCCGTTTTTTGTTTGGGACAGAGCTGATTCTAGTTCTTCGCTACTAAAAGAGTTCGCATACTTCGATGGAGACGAGCAATTGCGCTTCATTTCTCTTAATTTGCGTTTAACTGTTCTCTTATGAAGGCGATTAATAAAAGAACGAGACATATTTACTATGTGATTTGCGATGTCCTCTGGATTTATTTCATTGTTAGCACGAGTAATTGAGTTTGAGCCACCCAGTTTCCGAAGGAGACTCCATGCTTCCCTGCTTGAATGGGAAAAATCAATGTTTTCAACAGCCTTAATCCACTTTTGTTTTCTCGCGGCGTCCAGTGAGTATATTAAGTCATCAGCCACGTCTGCCTCACCACTACTAAGGTACTCCTCATATAATATATCGCTCTCTTTACTCCAGCCAGGAATATATTCTTCACGAAAGCCTCTTGGGATGCATTTATTTGCAGTTGAGATGATGGCTCCAACAAATCTATCGTAATTTTTAGGAATGGGTTGGATCCAGCGAATTACTGCATCCAACTTCATCCTATATTTATCCCAATCAGCTTTGTTAAAATTCCATCTAGGTTGAGGAGTAGAGTTAACGAGTGGAATTTGGATTCCTACCTCAAGAATTACTGGACGATGTTGAGAGCGTGGAAAACCTTGTAAGACAGCCCTAGATATTGGAATAGGGTTACGTTGTTCGTTTTTTGTGGAAAAACAGAGGTCGGGATTATAATCACGTCGCCATCTTGCAGATCTAAAGGTTTTCAAGTCTTTCGCATCATATACCAGGAACATGTTGTTATCATCCGCCCAGTCGGTCAGTTGCACGCCATTGGTATTATTATTTGAGTAGGACCACTGAGTGTGATGGCTATTGAAGTCACCAGCATATATTGCTGGATGATAAAATAATGGTAGAGTAGCAGCTGGCCATCCTGTATTTGGAGGCTTGTATACGTTTACAATTTTCGTGTCCGATATATCAACAACAATAAGATGTATATCGTTGTCCGTCTGTGTAAGTACGTGCGTGCAGTTCAGGATTTCTGACTTAACATACGTGGCAGATCCATATGATTGATGGTAAATAGCACTAATTAATTTGTAACCAACAATGTTTCCTCTAGAGGTAAGTTGCGCTTCATTTGCTGCATGCGTTTCTTGCAGAATTATAACGTCGATGTCGTAATCTTTTAATAATCTTTGTAAATGTTCAGTTTTTGACTTGCTTATGCCTTCAATGTTCAATTGCAAAATACGGACTGAAGGTCCAATATTTTTTGTCTTATGGTGCTGAAAAGTACCGTTGTTATTGTGATTTTGATTTTGGTTCATATTTATTTTTTTTTTTTGTTTTTTTTTGTATCACAGCCAAGAGTTCGAAATGAAATGTTTGGCTACCAAGTTGAAATAGACTATTTGCGTAATCCAGGGTGCAGCACGAGGAGCTTATCTATTTCACGCACCCCAAAGTAGCTGTTAAAAGCAAGGATAAGCAGAAATTTAGCGTAAGCAAAGGAGTGCATATGGTAACACAAGTTTGGTAAAGTCTGACAGTATAAAGTTGACTGAGACCAATGGTTACCTTGGAAACGTGTACCATAAAAAAAGATCGCTTTAAGAAGAAATATCTGATAAAGTTGACTGAGACCAATGGTTACCTTGGAAACGTGTACCATAGAAAAAGATCGCTTTAAGAAGAAATATCTGATTAACGACGAAATGTCGTTTTAAATATCCATAAGAACTATACCTGTTCGTCAACAGATAAATGGTTAACGTCAAAAGATGTTCATGTTGTAAAAACATATGGGTAACGTTGGGGATATTCCTTTAAGATCAGATATTTGGAGATGTTCATGTTATGGTAACATATTGGTAACGTTAGGGATAGAAATTAAAAAATCAGAAAATTTGAAAAATTTGTTTGGCCCATAGGTTAAGGAGATTGGAGCGGGTCTTACGAAGGAAGAAGGTGAGTTATTCGGCCCATGAGTAACGGAACATAAAGTGGGTCTTACGAAGGAAAGAGTTCTGAAGTTTCGGCCCATTAATGCATCAAGGCATTCTTCTGACAAAGTTTTTGTTTTCAAAGCCCTTGATTCTTGCTCACATGGCTTCTTACCCACTGACTTAGTACGTAAGTCGCTTCAGCCTCCATACGAAGGTCCATACCTAGTCATTAGTCGCGATGAAAAGAACTTCGTCATTGATCGCAAAGGTCAACACATGCGAGTCTCAATCGACAGATTAAAACCTTGTTTTAGGTCAGATTCTGAAGATATCTCGACTCAACCTCCATTGTCTTCTAGCAAAAATCTTAATCGCGCAGACGAAATACCGTCTTCTACAAACAACGTCCAATCTTCTTCTTCGGACACTTTCAAGTCTTTACCTTCCACTTCCACAGAAGTTGGAAAACACAACGCAAACGCCACTAAAACTGCTAAAAAGGTAAAATTTAATCTAACACCGCAAACGTTCACCTTTAACCCTTCCGCTGCAACAACCCGAGCAGGTCGAACTACAAGAACTCCTGCTCGCTTTCTTAATGCTACGGCATATTAAATCCCCTTTCTTCTTATTTTTCATATCGTCCCATCTGCGATGGCACTAGAGGGGGAGTGTTGTGGCGAACACTGATAAGTATTTTAACAAATTTTTTTATTCCAATCGCACCTTCCTTACTTATATTTTATTTTTTAAAAAAATCCACGAATGCGTGGAAAAACAAATTAATCATTAGACAGATATTATATAAAAATTTATAAACGGCGGTTTGCACAAAATAATTTTAATTTAAAGATATCTTAAAATTAAAATTATTTTGTGCAAACCGCCGCTTATAAATTTTTATATAATATCTGTCTAATGATTAATTTGTTTTTCCACGCATTCGTGGATTTTTTTAAAAAATAAAATATAAGTAAGGAAGGTGCGATTGGAATAAAAAAAATTGTTAAAATACTTATCAGTGTTCGCCACATATGTACAATGTTTTACGCACAACTGCACAACTTTATTGTAGTATAAATCAATTTTTGAATTTTTTAAACTCGCTAGACATTTTGAAAATTATGCTAAACATGCCATGATTTTCTCTATAAGCTTCATACAATAATTTATTTGTTTGTTCTAGTTTTATGAATATGTTACGGGTGATTATTTTACGGGCGGTAAAGTAGAAATAGTATATTTTTCAACGATGCCGAAAACAACATATTTCGAAGCGAGACGACTGTTTATCAGCCGACGCGATAGCCGAGGTTGGTAATGGTCGCGAGATTCAAAATATGATTTTCGGCGAGTAGAAAACTGTACTTTTTCTACTACTTTTTTAATAATTATTATTAATTATTAAGCATTTTCATGCTTATTTTTTTTTGCATTTCGCGTCTAGTAGGCTTATAACTAAAAACGGTTTTATAATAAACAAAATCAAGTTTAAATGTTTATTATGATTTCTAAAATAAAAACAACAGTTTTGATTTAGTTTTTGTATGACGTTACGTAAATTCCTGATATATTTTCAAAGAACGTAAAATATTTTATGTAAATTAATATTTTTTTTCGGTTTTCTTAAATAAATAGGTGAAATAATTTTTTTTTTAATATCTTAACACCAACTGTTTGTTACTAAGCTATTTTAAAAGAATATTATAAAGCTTATATAGTTAACTATTATTATTTTTACATTTTTAATGTAATTAAATTCTATAATTCTAAAATTTAATTTAATTTAATAATTCTAAAATTAATTAACGTCATCTTCCCAGGAGAGATAAATTAACACTAACAAAATTGTTTTATTCAATCAATTGATTCTCTTAACGGGTGTTTCAGAAAGATTTATTATAGCTACGAAATTAGAAAATAGTTGGCTTTTAAAAAATTACTTTCGTCACTATAAGTACGAAAGTAATTTGTATAGGTTTTTTTATCACTGGTGACGAAAAAGAAATTTTCGATGCAATGAACAAACATCGAAAGTAGATTTTTTAAATTGGGTAGTAGAAAAAATATATTAATATTTCATATAGCAACGGGATTTTATTTTACGGATGTAAAATTTAACTTTCAGCCACGATAACTAGGATGTAAAATGTATTTTACGATTCGTTTGTGCGTAAATTATTATATGAAGTTTATAGAGAAAATCATGGCATGTTTAGAAATTTTCAAAATGTCTAACGAGTTTAAAAAATTCAAAAATTGATTTATTCTACAAGAAAGTTGTGCATTTGTGCGTAAAACGTTGTACATACACTCAAGCTGAAAGTAAGATTACGCCCTTATTTATTTATTTATTCATAAGTTAGTGTCCTTGAACCTAACGGTTCTTGGGGACTGTATACAAATAATGAATAGGAATATAAAGAAAAAATTCTAATAGTGTTGTGTGAAATAAAAAAAACAATTATAATCAAAAATAATAATAATAAATTATTATCAGGTAGAACAATGAAAAACATAATTAGAAAGTAATTGTAATTTGTTACAATTAATAGTTTAAGAAGCATTAATTAAATTTATAAAAGCCCTCGGCTTCGCGTCGGGCTTCAATATGAACCGCAGGTGTAGTCTTCTACTTTCAGTCCTTGATATGTAAATAACTATTGATGTTTATTGATTTTATTCATAATTCTGTAATTGTAACGTCACCTTCCACGCAGCGCTATATTTATTTTTATAGGTGGGACGGGCCTTTGTCAAATATGCTCTGACGAAGCGGTTTCTTTAACTTTTTTTCTTTAAGCACAACACAAAACAGCACTATCTAAAAAACACACAAACACAATAAAAAAAGAAAAACAAAATAAATTAAATTTCAACAATTATTTTCCCAATTTAATCAACTATAATTTCTTAAGATTCACAAATTAATTTAAAATTAATTAATAATTTAAACAGACAAAACAAAATCTATTAATCACAAATAAATAAATAAATTATTTTGATAAATTAAAACACAAATATATAAAAATAATATAAGCAAATACTTATAATGTTGATGCGGCATGCGTCGTTCTTCATGTAGTTTTTTCTTCTCTTCAAAAATATTTCTCAAAATATATTGCAGCCAAATTTGATGTGTTGCAGTTCAACGCCCAAAACGAATAAACTGTTGCTGGTGAACGCCAAAAACGAATAGTTGTTGCTGGTGAACGCCAAAATCGAATAGACTGATCGGTAACTTTTATCAGCTATATATACCCATATTTCTCCATCCATCAACATAATATTTTTTTGTAATAAATTTCCCCTCGATTGTTTATTTTTTGTTAGTTGGCCACTTTGACAACTTGAGCTATTTTCGTTGTACAGGCATATGTCGGTTTTAACTTTAACTATTTCTTCCATTTCCCATTCAATGTGATAGATTACCTCAACGATTTCCAAACTTTCTAAAGTAGAGTTTATAAACATAATTACGGCCAACTATTATTTCTTAGTTCGATCTTTCAACTTCTGATAACATCTTGCTTAAACAGAGCACCACCTAGTTACACCATCTGTTGGTTGTTTTTGTTTATTTTCTTGAAACATTTTTTGTAAGCAAACATAAAATTTCCAACACAGCAATTTTTTGATATTATTTGATGAGCCGATGAATCATTTGATTATAGTTCTTGTTTTTGTTTTGCTTTAAAATGGTATGTGTTGTATTTTCATTTTTTCTTTGCTTTTTTTCTAAATCTAAGTTTTACAATTGGTTTTACAATATTATTTACTAATGAAGAAATTCTAATATTTATTCAAAAGAAATCAGAAAATTTATATAAATCAAATTAAATTTAGTTCTTTTACAAAAAAACACAACAAACGTTAATCGATTTAAAATTTAAATAATAGGTTTGAATTTTATTAATTAATGTTATATCAATGAATTTAAAATACAACAAAAGCAAATTTAAGCAAACATTTAGGCGAATAAATTACGTTAAACAATCACAACAGAAAATGTGTGGATATTTTTTAATTATAAGTTAGTAAATTTTTATAAAATAATCCGTCGATCAGATTATTTATCACCGCGTTACATCACACCTTTTGTAGAATTTTTGAGAACATTTTCGATGTTAACCAGAACCAAAACCAAAAATAACAACCACAGTATCGAAAATGTTCTCAAAAGTCCACATGCAATGTATGTCTACCGTATCACCAAAACCACTATGAACTCGAAACAACTATGTAAAACAACACCACAGAATCGTACTCCAAAAAACTTACGTTATTTATATCAACATTGCATGACCGCGACTAAGTCTAGTCATAATATTTTTCTCGACAAAATTTAAATAACGTGAATTATTTTAAGGTAGGAACAAACACCCAAAACTTAAACTAACCAAAAACCAAAATTAACAACTAATAAGAAGATTTTCGCATTCTGAGAAACTGTGATAAAACAGACACAACAGAATGCTGTCTCTTAATCTGACGAATGACACCGGATCAAGGATCGTTCTTACAGAAAACACAATCAACATGCATGAACAAAACAGTCCATACACCTGGAACTAAACCTAACAAAAACACAACTAATAAGAAGATTATCGCATTCTGAGAAACTGTGATAAAACAGACACAACAGAATGCTGTCTCTTAATCTGACTGTAACGCCAAACTAAGGATCATCCTTACGAAAACAAAAATCAGCGTGCATGAACAACATAATTCATGCACCTGAAACTAAACCTAACAAAACACAACTGATAAGAAGATTATCGCATTCTGAGAAAACTGTGATGAAACAGACACAACAGAATGCTGTCTCTTAATCTGACGTGGGACGCCGAATTAAGGATCATTCTTATACAAAACAAAATCAGCGTGCATGAACAACATAGTTCATGTACCTGAAACTAAACCGAACAAAACACAACTGATAAGAAGATTATCGCATTCTGAGAAAACTGTGATGAAACAGACACAACAGAATCCTGTCTCTTAATCTGACGTGGGACGCCGAATTAAGGATCATTCTTATACAAAACAAAAACAAAATCATTATGTATGAACACAACAGTTCATGTACATAAAACTACAATCCTAACAACACAGTGAGAAAGTGATCGTATATTGGAAAAACTGAAGTAACGCAGATATAACAATATACTGTTTCTTGAACGAATCAAGCTAATTCGTACAAGGATCACTCTCACCTAAACAACTAAGCTAATTTTATGATTAGAAACCCTTAACCGTAGATAGCTTAACATAATTATCCTAACAACAAAAAAACAAAGAATTAATTTACCTAACACCTATTGAGTTTCGAAAAGTATGCATGCAACACAAACTAAAAGAAAAAGAACTACAGCATAGTACAAAAACATCTATCCTAACACATAGTTTGTAAAATTTCTAATTTTCTAAAATTAGTTTGTAAAGTTTCACTAGAATTTAATAAATGGTATGTGAAAAAATAGCATGTAACCAAAATTTTATAACAAATTATTCTAACTATGTAATTTTAGAATGAACGACTGAACAAATAAAAAATTGTAAACTGAAATAATAGATATATTTTTTTTTATATTACAAATACGATTACAAAACACGTTAAAACACGAGATTCAACCACAAAACACATCAAAACACAAAATTCAAACATAAAACACATTAAAACACAAAATTCAAACATAAAACACATTAAAACACATAGCTTAAACATAAAACACATTAAAACACAAAATTCAAACATAAAACACATTAAAACACAAAATTCAAACACAAAACACATTGAAACACATAGCTTAAACATAAAACACAGTAATTAATCGATTTGTTTTATTTTTAGATCCTGCTCTCAATTTATGTACTTCTTTATGTCACTAACATGATATTTCGCTGAGTATTTACCTTCTAGATCTTCCAAGATGTATGTACTTTGTCCCAGTTTCTTCTTTACACATGCTTTTATGTACTGCGGAGCCAATTTTGCGTTGAAACACTCTGCTTGGTTCGACTTCTTAAACGACTTCCTCAAAACAGTTTCACCTATTAAAAATTCAGATGGCCTTGTGCGAAGATTGTAATGTTTTGAGTACCGATCATAAGCTTGCTTTAGGTTATGAGCTACCAATTCTCTAGCTCTACACAATCTAGCCCTTTTACTCTCTCCATCTTCAACATCCGATGATACATCTCTCACTAAATCCTTACCTAATTCCATTTCTCTACCAAAATTTATAAAGTAAGGTGTATACCTGGTAGAGTCATGCACCGCAGTTCGCATAGCACACGCAATTTTTGGTATATTGATATCCCAATTTCTTTGATCATCCTTTATATATGACCTTACACTAGCTAATATTACTCGGTTAATACGTTCCGTTGGATTTACCTGAGGATGGTAAACAGGATTTAACCAATGTTTTACTTTATATTCGCTAAGAAAATTTCTAAACTCTTTTGAAATAAACTGGCTTCCATTGTCAGAAATAAGTGTACTTGGTACCCCAAACAGAAGAAAAACTTCATTCTCTATTATTTGAATCAGTGATTTAGTTTCCGCTTTTCTTGTTGGTTTTAAAATACAAAATTTGCTAAACGCGTCCACGATTGCTAACAAATACTGATTACCTGATTTAGACCTTGGAAATGGTCCCATATAATCTACTGATATGACCTCCCACGGATTATTTACCTCTTTTTGAGTTCCCATTGGTGCCTTGGTACAAATGTTCGAATGTTTGTTTACCTGACATTCATCACATCGACTAACATATTCCTTTACTTCGCGATATAGACGTGGCCAGTAGTATTTTTGTTGAATTTTCTTAAATGTTTTCGATACTCCCAAATGACCTCCCAATGAACTATCATGGTATAGTTGCAAAAGCTTAATTTGTTGATCTTTGGGAACATAACATTTCCATCTGCTTTCTGCGTTGGTATTTTTACTACACAATTTAAAGATATGATTATCTTTTATATGAAAGTTGGGGTATTTTTCGGGATCTTGTATGATACTTTTTCTCAGTGAATTGTAAGTTTCATCTGTATCTTGTATAGTGATTTCATCAACCTCCATTAGCCTAGACAATGCATCAGCCACGACATTTAATTTACCCTTCCTATGGATGTTTTCTAAATCAAACGCCTGTAATTTTAATGACCAACGAGCTAATTTAGATGTGGGATCTTTCAGATTCAACAGCCAACGTAGTGAAGCGTGATCTGATATCACAAAAAATTTGGTACCTTCGACATACGATCGGAATTTGTAAATAGATCGGACGACTGCCAAACATTCTCTTTCCGTCGCGGAATATTTTCGCTCAGTGGGACTCAATTTCTCAGAAAAATAAGCTATTACACCTTCATTTTCACCTTCTCCTTGAGTCAAAATAGCTCCAACACCCAATTCGGACGCATCGCATTGGATGGTAAATTTCTTTTTGAATTCTGGTGTAATCAAAACAGGAGCAGATACCAAAGCAGTTTTTAATTTTATTAGTGAGGTTTGAGCTTCATCTGTCCACAAAAATTTGGTTTGACCTTTCTTTAGTAAATCGGTTATCGGTGCAGTTATCATAGAAAAATCTTTTATAAATCTACGATACCAATTGGCCATTCCTAACAATCTTCTGACATCTTTCACATTTCTTGGATGTGGTATGTTTAAAATTGGTAAAATTTTTTCAGGGTCTGGAGAAAGCCCATTTTCGTCCATTACATATCCTAGGTACCTGATTTCCCTAACACAAAATTTTGATTTTTCCAAGCTTATCGTTAGATTTGCGGCTTCCAATCTCTCAGCTATTTCTGCAAGCAATTGTAAATGTCTCTCAAAAGTACTTGTTGTAATTATTATATCATCTATGTAGACGAATACTTCAGGTTCCAAATCGTGTCTCAAACATTTTTCTAAAACACGACACATAGTTTGTGCACTATTGCACAACCCAAATGGCATACGTTTAAACATGAAATGTCCTCTACCAAGAACAATAAAGGCCGTTTTTGGACGTGATGAAGGGTGGAGTGGAACCTGCCAAAAAGCATCAGAAAGATCTATGGTAGACATAAATTTCGAGGATTGAATTTGCGCTAAAATACTTCCAATATGTGGTAGTGGGTAAGCATCTTTAACAGTTATTTGGTTAAGTGCTCGAGCATCAAGACATAATCTAACTTTCCCAGGTGCTTTTCTTACACACACCATTGGATTCGCCCATTCACTCTGTGTAACTTCTATAACATCCAATTTGAGTATACGGTCTAGTTCAGCATCTACTTCTTTTTGCAGATATGGTGATAATGGATATGCTCGCTTTACAATTGGTTTAGCATCGCCTGTGTCTATAACATGTGTGTGTTAACTGGTACACCCAATTGTATTTGTGTCCGAAACTTTGAACTTTTTTATGGTAGCGTCAAAATATTTTACTTGCATTGGATCTAAGTGTGCATTGTTTTCATTTCTTTCGTATTGAATTGAACTGCAGTTTTCTACTATGTCACAGAGCTTTCGTTTGATCCCAAAGTGCTCCCAAAAATCTATTCCTAGTATTAAGGTTTTTGGAAGGGAAGGAATAACAAATGTAGACACAACCTTTGTCATGTTCAATGCTTGAAATGGTATATCGACCTTACATACGGCAGGATGAACGGTTCCATCTACAGTTCTAATAGCTGTTGAAATTGGTTGTTGTTCTAACTTTAATTTTTTTATTAGTTCAAGACCTCCAAGTCCAAGAATGGTGCAGCTGGCACCAGAATCCATTAAACCCTTTAATTTATGGCCTAAAATCTCAACTTTCAAATATGGTCTTCTATCCTTATCTAAATTAATAGTGGACGATAAAATTTCTAATTTTAATTTTGGTTGTCTAACACATTCAATGGTTCGCAAACAGTTCTGTGCCTGGATGTTGTCGGAAGTTCGCTGGCACCACTTTTTCGATCTTCCCCTACGTCGTTTCCCGAACTATTAAATTTAATATTTAGCCCTTTAGAAGCGGTTTTTTGACTTGTCGGATTATTATACCCTATCTTGAAAATTGGATGTTTTCCACAAGTTTTAACTGTTTTACCTGGATTTCCACAATTAAAGCAAAAGAGTTGTTGTTGTGGTTTTTCACAGTTTCTGTAGGAGTGACCATGCTCGCAACAATTCCAACACAGGAGTTTTCCATTTGAGTTTTGAAGCTCAAGATTTTGTTTGGTATTTGAAAGCTTTGGGTTTCGGTTAACATCGAAAGCGCATACACAATTAGACGTAAAGTTTTCTCGATAAGTTGGTTGCTGTTCTGTGGTATTTTCCGAGTTTACTTGATTACCCTGAGAAAAACTCTTATGGTATGCACATTTTCCTTGGTATTGAAATTCCCTTTCTACCTCTAAATTAAAACAATCAACCATTCCGTGACGCATTGGTTTTCTAAAATGAGATTCTTGCCGGTTTGAATTATATGTGTAAGATGGCTCAACCATAACGGATTGAGGTAATTGTGACATATATGATCGACGTTCCGCAAGCATTTTTACCTCATCTATTCGTTTACATAGACTCGTGATGTCTTCTATAGTTGTTGCACCTGTCATAGCTAGATTGTAGCTGTAATGTGGCAACATATTCTTTTGCACTACGTAAACTTTAAACGCTTCGTCCAATACAGGGTACGCCCTACTGAATAATATCTTAAGATCAGTTATGAAATTCGTAAAAGTTTCCGTACGGCCCTGCAATCGATTAAGAATCTCTTCTTTTAACATAAAATCATAATTCCGAGGAAGGAATTCACTTTTAATGCTTCTAATAAACTCAACCCAAGTGTTAAATGAATTAACACTACTCCAATACCATCGTTCTGCCTTGTTTGTTAAAAGATGATGAATATTTTTAAGAAGTGCTTCTCTGTTTACCATTTCACCACGCGCATAAACATCGACCCTAGCCAAAAACTCGTTCAACGAAAGACCTTGTCCATCACCACTGAACCGAATATTCCATTTAAAAACACACTTAGCTCCAGTAGAATTAGATGTATTTGGTGATCCAGAACCAGTATGTCCGAATCGGCTGTAAAGTTCGTCATTCTCAACTATATTTTCGTTACAATCCGCAGGATGGCTACGTCTTAATGAAGAATTCCTACGATTGCTGAATACTTCGCCTATATTGTCAAGAGGATTGTTTTCCTTGACTAAAAGAGATATGTTTGGATTGCGCATACCTCTACCTCTCCCTAGACTTGTTTGTCTCATTTGCTTCGAGAGATCTTCATAACCCAAGTTTTGTTGCTTTTCTCCTCCAAGCGCTGACCGAATGCTTAAACTAGATTCAACGGAAAGAATTGGGGGTATTGTATTTTCAATGGATTCACCTCCACTCAAATGAGTCATTACTTGCGTGAACAGATTTTTAAGTCCATCTAGTACATTTTCAAGACCCATCAAAGTGTTATCCTCGATTCGTGAAATGCGATTGACCCACAAACAAACTCTTGACCTAATAACTTCTAATAATAGCCTATCGTTTTTTGCTTCCGCTATTGACAGTTCATCTGTTAGTACTACTAGCATCTTCCTACCTCTGTCTAATTCTTCTATAGATTTGGTGGAATGTGTGAGAAACCTGGTATTCAAAATTGTGTCGTTTTTTGCTAAAATATTTCTTAACGCGGCTGTTTCAGCTCTGGCTGTCGTTAATCCTGTAATTCCTCTAATCAACAACTCATGTTTTCTTTCTTCCTCACTTAAATGCATTGGCTCATAGCCAAACCCGTTTAAATTCGACATGTTAAAAGAGGTCAAAAACACTCAGAGAAAAAAAAAATATTAGAGTTACTTGTAAATAACCAAAACCTAGTCAAATATATTTTTTTTTCCAAAAAAAATCAAAAAAGCACAGCACACAAAATATTGGAAATATCACGCAGTATTAGAAAATAAAATAAATTACTATAAATAATAACTACCGCAGAATTTTATTTTAAAGAAAAGTTATTTATTTTATTCATTTGTAAAAAAAAAAATATAATTTATGAAATGTACCTTGTAAATTATCAGCTTTCTAGAAGTCAATATCAGCGTTCTAGAAGTAAATATCAGCGTTCCACACCATTGTCAAAACATTTTTTGACTTATAAATCACAGCAAGAAATTAATAATATCACAAACTACGAATTTGTATTAATAAATGATAACTTCACAATTATTACGTGGTTACGAAAATAACCTTATTTTTTTTTAATGCTCGTAACGATTACTGTTTTACAATTTACACCACAACAAAAAATATTATTTTACTAATGAACAAAACAACCACAATTTTACATATATTACACAAATTTCCTTTTCTTTTTATTTTTAAATTCTCAATAATTTTCTCGAAACTCAGTTTTAACAATAAAACACTTAACACAAATTAATCTATCCAAAAAAATATTCACGTCACCAAAACAATACAATTCACAATTATTATAATTATCACAACAAAAAAAAAATTTCTTTTTATTTTTAAATTCTCAACAATTTTCACAAGACTTTGTTTTTAACAATTAAAACACTTAACACAAATTAATCTATCCAAAAAAATATTCACATCACCAAAACAATACAATTCACAATTATTATAATTATTGCATAAACATTTTTTATTTTTTTTTAAATTCTCCTAAATTTTCACCAGAACAAATATTAAACAATAAAACACTTAAGACAACACAAATTTCCAATCCACAAAAATATAATATTTAACCTCACCAAAAACACAATTTTTTTGAATTTCAACACAAACAATTAACATAAAAGAAACTATTTTATCAGAACTAGGTTGACAAAGCTGTTGTTTTCTCTGGATATGTCCACACATGGGATGCCAAAATGTAACGTCACCTTCCACGCAGCGCTATATTTATTTTTATAGGTGGGACGGGCCTTTGTCAAATATGCTCTGACGAAGCGGTTTCTTTAACTTTTTTTCTTTAAGCACAACACAAAACAGCACTATCTAAAAAACACACAAACACAATAAAAAAAGAAAAACAAAATAAATTAAATTTCAACAATTATTTTCCCAATTTAATCAACTATAATTTCTTAAGATTCACAAATTAATTTAAAATTAATTAATAATTTAAACAGACAAAACAAAATCTATTAATCACAAATAAATAAATAAATTATTTTGATAAATTAAAACACAAATATATAAAAATAATATAAGCAAATACTTATAATGTTGATGCGGCATGCGTCGTTCTTCATGTAGTTTTTTCTTCTCTTCAAAAATATTTCTCAAAATATATTGCAGCCAAATTTGATGTGTTGCAGTTCAACGCCCAAAACGAATAAACTGTTGCTGGTGAACGCCAAAAACGAATAGTTGTTGCTGGTGAACGCCAAAATCGAATAGACTGATCGGTAACTTTTATCAGCTATATATACCCATATTTCTCCATCCATCAACATAATATTTTTTTGTAATAAATTTCCCCTCGATTGTTTATTTTTTGTTAGTTGGCCACTTTGACAACTTGAGCTATTTTCGTTGTACAGGCATATGTCGGTTTTAACTTTAACTATTTCTTCCATTTCCCATTCAATGTGATAGATTACCTCAACGATTTCCAAACTTTCTAAAGTAGAGTTTATAAACATAATTACGGCCAACTATTATTTCTTAGTTCGATCTTTCAACTTCTGATAACATCTTGCTTAAACAGAGCACCACCTAGTTACACCATCTGTTGGTTGTTTTTGTTTATTTTCTTGAAACATTTTTTGTAAGCAAACATAAAATTTCCAACACAGCAATTTTTTGATATTATTTGATGAGCCGATGAATCATTTGATTATAGTTCTTGTTTTTGTTTTGCTTTAAAATGGTATGTGTTGTATTTTCATTTTTTCTTTGCTTTTTTTCTAAATCTAAGTTTTACAATTGGTTTTACAATATTATTTACTAATGAAGAAATTCTAATATTTATTCAAAAGAAATCAGAAAATTTATATAAATCAAATTAAATTTAGTTCTTTTACAAAAAAACACAACAAACGTTAATCGATTTAAAATTTAAATAATAGGTTTGAATTTTATTAATTAATGTTATATCAATGAATTTAAAATACAACAAAAGCAAATTTAAGCAAACATTTAGGCGAATAAATTACGTTAAACAATCACAACAGAAAATGTGTGGATATTTTTTAATTATAAGTTAGTAAATTTTTATAAAATAATCCGTCGATCAGATTATTTATCACCGCGTTACATAATACAAAAAAGACACACTTCAGTTTTTTGGAGTTAAAAGTTATTCGTGTGTGTGTGTTTGTTCTACTGGGTAAAACCATCTCCCTTGCTCGCGATCCTGCTGTATCCCTTTGGTGCCACCAATTAATGAATTAAACATTCCTTCACAGTGCAGGGGTTGAGTGTAGTACTGTCATGTATTATAATGTGTTGTCGTGGTTTTGCTGCATATTGTTGAGCATGGCTGATCTTCATTCATCTTGTCTCAGCCGTTTCATCATACTTGGGATGTTTTCATTCGCTATGTCCCAGTTGTCTTTTAAGCTTAGGAAAAATTGAATGAGGCTATGTGAAGTGATTGATTCTCCCATATATAACGTACCTTTAAACGCAGCGCTAAATTGTGGGTGGGGACGGGCCTTTATCAGATAATGTTCGCAAAGCAGATTCCTTTTTCACTTCACTTATATTTTTCACAACAAAGCTTTAGATGTAAAATCACTTCAATAAACCTGACAAAAACAAAAATCAGAACAAAACTTAAACAAGTCACAACTAATATACAAAAATACATTATCTTTTATTTCCATAATTTATCTAATTAATTACAAAACATTGTCGAACAACTTTAATTATAAATTGCACCTTTATTAAACCGATTTACAACAACATCGAACGACTAACTCATAATATTTTTTTTTATTTATTAATAATATCTTTCATTATTTTTTTTATTAAGGAATTAAAACAATTTAAATAAAGTTACTTGAAAAAATAAATACGTGTGTGTTCTTTTCCTTGAAAATATTTTCTTCCATCCAAATACTATACTGCTGCCTCCACATGTAGATAAAAAACTCCTGATATTATATTTTGTTGATCCCAAAAATCTTGGTAGATGTTGTTTGTTGCACGGTCAAAAACTTAAGAGCAATATTAAATTAATTTTTCCCAACATCAAATTTTTTCAATCCAGTTTTCTCCAATTGTAGAGTTAATGTTTTTTTTATTAATATTTTGTAGTTCAATGTTGGCTTCTTGTTTCCGATTTCCAAAAATTTTCCCCTATTATCCACTTCGATAAGAATTCAAATATAAGCTGTGTGCCATAAAGTGGTTTGACTTCCGTTCTACTTATTCCATAATTTTTAAAACAGATTTTCCAAATAGATATTTAGTGCCAAATTTTCCTCTACGATATCGATCACCACAAAATTTCTAAACTGAATTTTTCATTTTCCAATAACTATACAGTAATATTTTGTTGTCGTAATCATTATTCTTCAACTTTATTAACTTTCATGTAAATCTCATCAATTTCGAGTACATCTCATGGAACATAGTGTTTTTGTTCCTGTATTTTTTTATTATATAGGTTATAAAATTAATTTTTTTTCCTTACAATTAACAATTTTATACTAACAAAAACATTTTTTTCTGTTAAAATTTTACGTTAAACATATTGGTACAAATGCAAAACAGAAATTTTATTTGAAAAACAACGATTAGACTGATCAGCTTTAAATTAGAATTAATTACTCTTAAGACTAATACAAAAATAATTTTATTACTTAGAATTTTACGTTAGATATATTAATACAAATCTAAAACAGAAATTTAATTTGAAAAAAGGACAATTAGACTGATCAGCTTGAAATAAGATTTAAATTCTCTCCCAACCATTACAGAAAATAGAATCTACATGGCAATTGCCATTTGAAAATATTTGTCGCGTTACACATATGCTGCTCAATAAGTCTTTGTGTGTTTGCAAATCTTGCGTATTCGACTAACACATGATTTGCGTTCTTGAAATTCCCCTCACAAAAGTTTAGGCACGTTACGTATTTATACTTGTATAATTACTCATAGAAACATCCATGACCTGAGATCATCTGCGTCAAGTAATGGTTGACGTCACCGTGTTTCCTTGTTGTCTATACTTTTACGTCAGAGATCTTTGATGAAGTTTTCGCGTGTTCGTCGGTCACTATATTTTAGTTTTGTTATATGCAGGCCTTTTGCTATAATATCGAACGGCTACTACTACTACTCGGCTAATACTACTCGGATCCTACTAGCAATAATATTTACGGCCTGACCAGATACGGTGCGGAAGGCGCAGCATATGGGCAACAATGTCAGTCTGTAGGCCGTTTGGATATAGGTCTAACATAAGATGGCATTTTCAGAACTGAGGCCCATGTGTGTGCCATATACATTAAAATTGGTGTGCTTCTTGATCGGTAGTCTAGGGCCACCAATGGATGGCATAAGCTTTGCAAGAGCAACCGAACTCATTGGACTCTGTCACCAGCGTACATTCGGTGGTCTTTGAAGTTCATTCTGTAGTAATGGAGTCGGTGGTAGAACGACTACAAGATACATCTGGTACTGGCCAAATATTATGATCCACGAATTTTCTGCTACTCATTAGTACGACCTTCGTTTTCTGATTGGCCAACTCTAGTCTTGTATTATTCAGCTATGCTTTACCGCTGATTATTTTTTTAATTATTTTTATTCAAAGTTAGGCATGTTTAGTTTTAACCATAATAATTTTTTTTTTTAATTAAAAGTGTTGTGTAATAGGGTTTAGAATATGTGTCACAACAACACATAAATACCTTTTAAGACCTAGGTCTGGACCTCGGTCCCACAACAACTGGCGTTCTAAGGTGTTGATGAATGCTTTTTTTTAAATCTCTGCGGGTTGAAGCCACCTGAGACAAGGGTTCTAGCCATCTTTTACACCGCAATGCGTTATGCGTTTGCATGTGTGAGTGTGTTTATGAATTTGTGTGTGTTTTTTTTTTGTAAAATATAAAAAAATATTTATTTTATAAATTCTACTATCAACTATTATGTTTTACATCTGCTGGGTGTCCCGTGACAGCCTACTTTTTTATTCTTTCACAAACACCGTCAGTACCATTTTTATTTTTTCAAAAAAGCTGTAGGTATTGAACGCAAAATGGAGAGTTTTTTGAGTATTTTCATGAGTGAATGTTTATTTTGGTTCATTTTCTATGTTGTGCGTAGCAGGAATAAAAATATGTGTCACAATAACACATTAAAACCTTTAGGACGTAAATTTTTGACAACGCACTACCATGCTCCTTTGTAAGGAGCCCTAAATTTACTAGGGTTGGTTCTTTTTATTGTTCATAATATCGTTCGAATGTTGTTCATAATATAGTGAATACGAAGGTTCTACCCTCGAATAGGGTGGTAATGTCATTATATACAGGTGTCAATCATCCAAATGGTTGAAGAATACCATAGTATGTTGTCACATCTGTTATCCCCAATTCTTAAACAACAAATTTACGACATTTAGTCTATTTGCTACCCCTCCTACATAAACGATTACTTATGGCTCTAAATTGTGCCCCAAACACTTTGCTACGACCCGACACATGGTTTGCGCATTACTACATAAGCCAAATGGCATACGCTTGAACATAACAAAGAAACAAAGAACAAAGTGGGTTCTGTCTAGAACAATAAACGCTGTTTTTAAAGGTAAAGTGTAACCTGCTAAAAAACCATATGACAAATCAATCGCCGACGTACACTTAGAGCTTCCAGTCTGCCCTAAATTTCATCCTTCTCATAATTTTAGTTTATAAAACATAATATAATTTAAACGTTTAACATATTTTAAAATTTTTTCTTGTTTTTTAAAGATCAATATCAATTCTTGTTTTTATTCTAATTAGTCGAAATCACAGTAATCTAATTCATTTCGTTGAAAATAAAATTAATTTTAGTAAATTAGTTTTATCAGATCCACCTTCATTTTGTGAAAAATACAAAGTTTCAACAAAACATTATTCATTTAATCGAATTTAAATTTATTCCTTCTAATAAGATTTAATCAATCAAAGAACTAGTCGACGTTAAATAATTTTAACATTCTCATCTTCCAACCAACAAAATAACTTGATCGCGATAAAATTGATTTGTATTCTGATTTTCTGTATTTAAATTATTTCCATGTTATGTTATTCAAATAGCTAATAAATAAAATTTTAAGTCACTAATATGGTATTTTATGTAACGATAACAACAACACACACACCTAAACAATAACAGTAGATCCCAAAACATATAGCAAATTTTGGAAAGGTTTTTGATTTTGTTCGAATGTTTTTGCGATTTTAGATAAAAGTCTTTTATTTTTAAATTAAATAAAATTGTGTCATTTTTTACCGAGCGTAGATAATCGTAAAAAAATATTAAAACCAAAAAGTATAGAGTTACAAAATCAATAGAATTGATTGAATTCAAAATCAAATTTATTGCTTTAAAGAATGTGACATAGTTAAGTAGAAAATGTCAAAATGAAATGTGGTGACAGATTTACTGACAGACAAACATCAACCATTTAAATTTGCTTAGTAGATTTGTTATCTTGTTTTTCAGCACAACATTGCAGTAATAACTAAACTTCATTTAAATAATGAATTTAGTTCTTTTATCCAAATCATATGCACTAAAAATTAAATGGAACTAAAAAAATATAAACAAAACTCCAATAATTGTATTGATCTCTCTATTTCATATAATCCCATTCTACTATATGCATTCCAAATTCAATTTAATGAATCTAATCTTTTACAGATATACTTCCTCAAACCTTAAACACAACCGAAAATTTATACACAAAACAATTAAACATCAACAAAATGAAACATGAAAATTTATTTTAGTTTTTCCATTTTATTTGTATTTTAGAAAATTTTGTTTATGTTTTTCTTATGGATTTATTTGGATTTTGTGGATAAAAAAAAAATTAAATTTCCCTTGCGTCTCTTAAAAATCATGAAAACTAAAATGAAAAATAAATTTATATTTTTGTTTTCTGTTCTTGTTCTTAATTTTCTTCTGCAGAAAACAAATAATAAAATTGAATAAATGAAATTAAAGTTATTTTCCTGTTGTTTTATGATTTAAAATTAAAATAATTTTTTTTATTATGTTTTTATTATTTGGAACCTGTTAATTAAATATGTTGCAAAATGTTTTTGGTTGATATTTTTATAATAAAACCTAGGTCTGTGTTATGGGTTTTGAAATGTTTACTCAATGGATTTATTTCCTATAAGTCCGTTCGTGCCTGGTGAATGGTTTACCTTTTGCTCATCTATCAGTACAAATAGCGAAGTTGTTGATTTCCACCCTGGTATAAAACAAAAAGCCCTCATAGTCCGAGCGTATTCACGTAGACCATCAACTACGACTATCAAAATTTTAATTAAAAAAATTAACTCACCCCATGATTTGTTTTGGACTAAATTAACCATTCATATTGATCAACCTAAAACTCGTTGCACCAAAACAACCAGGTGAATGATGAATAATGTAATAAAACAAATGCTTGCACCAGCATATATAATTATAATTCATTATATATATAATTCACATAAAAAAATCGTTGCACCCCAACCAACAGGTGATTGTTGAATAACGCAATAAAAGAATTGTTGCACTAAAATATGTTGATAGATGATTGTTGATTAATGTAATCAAAAAAAAATTGCTGCACCAAAACAGGTAAGTAATTTTTAAATGATGTAATAAAAAATTGCTTTGCTAAAAGCAATAGCTGATTGTTGGATAATGCAGTGAAAAATGTCCTTGCACAAAAATAAATAGCTGAATGTTGAAGAATTCATATAAAAATTGTTGCACCAAAAATTACCAGTTGAGTGTTGGAAAATACAATCAAACAAATTGCTGCACCACAATTATACTTTGTTGAATATTATAATTAAAAAATCGTTGCACCGAAATGAAACTAGTGCTTATAGAAAATTGTATAGATATATGACTATAAAATTCATTATCTACTTTGACAATGATTTGTTATACTTTCAAATGGTGACTATGACCCCATATTCTAGTTTTCTTTTCTTAAATTGATTATTTATTTATTGATTATTAATCAACCAACTAACCTTTCTATTTATTTTATTATAATAATATAACAATAAATGTTCACTAAAAATTCATTTAGGTAACAAAAACAATTTGACAACACCTGTTTAGTATGCTGCTCACCACTACGGGCCGATTGTATGTACAACGATGGATAGGAAAAAAGCCGAGAATAAAGTTTTATCTTCATCCGAGAATTTTATTTTTCGTCGATTGTATGAACATGGATAAAACTTTTTGTATTTTTGTTTTTATTGCAGTTTTACAGCAGTATTTTCATACTTATAATACTTATTCTTTTACTTTTCTAGGGGTTGGAAGGGATTGGTATGTGCGATAAAAAACTAGATTATTGCATTATAAGTTTGTCAAAAATATGTTGTCAAGTGTGCCAAAAGAAAGATTTTTATTTATTTTTTTACCCTATTTTTTGGGGAAAAAAAATGTAGCTGTTTTTATGACGTCAATGTAATTGCAAATGAAATTGGACATGGACATTTTTGAATTTGTTATAGTTTTTGAAATATTTTTGGAATTTTGAAAAAAGTTTGTATTTTTGATTTTGTAAGAATTTTTGGAATATTTTTAGATTTATCGAAGAAGTTTTAATTTTTGATTTTGTAAGAATTTTTGGAATATTTTTAGAATTTTGAAAAATTTTAAATTTTTGATTTTATTATAATTTTTGGAATTTTCAAAAACACTTCAATTTTTGATTTTGTTATAATTTTTGTAATATGTTTAGAATTTTGAAAAAAATAGAGTTTTTGTATTATATATATATATATATATATATATATATATATATATATATATATATATATATATATATATATATATATATATATATATATATATATATATATATATATATATATATATATATATATATATATATATATATATATATATATATATATATATATATATATATATATATATATATATATATATATATATATATATATATATATATATATATATAACATATATATATATATACATATATTTAGAATTTTTCAAAAAATTAAATTTAATCAATCAAAAATTAAAACTATAACAAATTCAAAAATTTCCATGTCCAATTCCATTTGCTATTACATTTACGTCATAAAAACATCTACTTTTTTTTCCAAAAATTGGCTAAAAAAATAAATGAAATCATTGCTTGACACACTTAACATTATTTTTTTGACAAACTTATAATGCCACAATTCTCTATAGTAGTAATAAAATTTCATGTCAAACAAATAATTATTCTAATTTTTTTGCGAAAAATTGGGTAATAAACTAAATAAAAATCTTTCTTTTGACACACTTGACAACATTTTTTTGACAAACTGATAACGCAAAAATCTAGATTTTGGTCTCTTATACCAATCCCTACCATCAAGATTTCTCCAAATTCAACGTTCCTACTCGTAATCACTTAAAATGAACGTTTTTTAAGCCAAAAATATTAAAATTAGCTGTTTCTGACACACTTATTGATTTTTTTGACACACTTCCAGTACAGTTATCGAAAACAGCTTACTTTCAGACCTATTTCTTGAGTAAACCTATTTTTAGAAAAAAATATTTTTAAAATCTCTCCAGCGGTTTCTCTGCAGCGTAGGTAATGACGACCGGACGGCCGGCAGACAGACACACATTTTTTTCTGCTTTTTTAGAATGAGGAGGTCGTAAAACGTTGAAAAAAAGACAAAAAAAGTGGGGGTAAGAATTTCACTTTGAGCTCATGAATGTAATGCTTAGGTCTTTCAGACCGAAGTAATACATAACAACAAATTCAAAATAAAATTATTCAGCTATACGCATGTCAAGAAAAAAAATATTACGACACTTATGCAAAGGCTGACTTCACCACAGCCCTGGAAACATAGTTTTCTGGATATACCATGAGCTAATATCCATCAAATACTTTAACTAAAGGCTAACCAAACTTATACATTTCGCGTAGTTCTTATTATAAAAATATTAAAGAAAGCAGCATTATCCCAACAAACATAAATCCTGTTGTACGAGAAAAAGTAAAAAAAAAGTTTACCGAAAGTGACAAACCGGAAGTTAGGATGCAGAACTGTTGTGAACCGTACTAAATGTTTATGAACCAAGATCCATCCGATTCGATTATCAGGTACAGATGTTATTAAGCTTCCAAAATAACAGGTGCTCGGAGGACTCCCTACCACTTTGTTTATTATCGCTAAAAAAAATAATTAGTTCCTTGCCATACATATTTGCATCTTTTTGGGATGTGTCATCAAAACCACTTAACGAACGAATGTTGTATGCTTCCAACAAACATTGAAACAATAAACAGGTGTACGAGAGAACCCCTACCACTTATCCCAATATTGTCCTAAAACGAATCAGTTCTTTGTCATTTAAGTCTTAATCTTTTTTCAAAGTGTCATTAAAATTTATTAATGATTGAAGTCTGTATCCTAACAAACTTTAAAAACAAAGTGTGAAAAGTCACCAGTTGTATGGTAGACCCCCACCACTTTGATCAATGTGTCCCAAAAGATGATAATTATCTTCTCACACTAATTGGAATCTTTTCCATTAGTTTCATCATAATCACTTCATTATTGTAGGCTGTAGTGTGCATAAACACATTGAAAAAAATTGAAAATTTACAAAAAAAATCTCTACCAGAAGTGAAAAACCGGAAGTTGGGATGCAAAACTGTTGTGAACCGTACTAAATGCGCATGTACCAAGATTCGTCCAATTCGATTATCATGTACAGATGTTAGTAAATTTTCAAAAAAACAGGTGTATGGGACACCCCTCACCACTTTGTTCACTATCGCTCAAAAACTAATCAGTCCTTTGTCATACATATTTGCATCTTTTTCTAAAGTGTCATTAAAATTGGTTCACGAACGAATGCTGTGTGCTCCAAACAATCATTGAAAAATAGTGATACAGTAAACAGGTGCTCGGGAGGACCCCCCCCCACAACTTATTCCAATATTGTCCAAAAACTAATCAGTTTTTTGTTATTTAAGTCTGCATCTGTTTTCAAAGTGTCATTAAAATAAATTAATGAATGAAGTCTGTATGCTCCCAACAAACTTTAAAGACAAAGTGTGAAGTCAGCATGTGTATGGTGGACCTCCCGCCACTTTGATCAATGTGTCCCAAAAGATGATAATTATCTTCTCACACTAATTGGAACATTTTTCATAAGTTTCATCATAATCACTTCATTATTGTAGGCTGTAGTGTGCATAAAGACACTGCAAAAACTTCAAAAAGTACAAAAAAAAAAATTTACGGAAGTGAAAAACCGCAAGTTGGGATGCAGAACTATTGTGAACCGTACTAAATACTCCTGTACCAACTTTCATTCCATTCGATTATCAGGTACAGATGTTATAGAGCTTTAAAAAAAACAGGTGCTCCAGGGACCCCACACCACTTTGTTGACTATCGCTCAAAAACTGATCAGTTCCTTGTCATCCATGTTTGCAGCTTTTTCCAAAGTGTCATCAAAATTCATTTACGAACGAATGTTTTATGCTCCCAACAAACATAAAAATATTGTTGAAAAAACCACGGTTGTATGGTGGACTGCCAAAACCTTTATCCAATGTACTCCAAGAGCTGATGAAATCTTTCTCATGTTACTTGAAAGCTTTCACCAACGTTTAATGAAAATCGATCGGTAATTGTAGGCTTCAGTAGGGATAAACACCTGGAAAAAAAACTGTTTAACCAGAAGTGACAAATCGGAAGATGGTATGCAGAAATATTGGGAACTGTACTTAAACTTTATATACTAATTTTCAGTAAAATCATAGTCCGGGATTAGAAGTTATTCAAGATTTAATGTTATATGTGTTCGGGAGACCCCCCCCCCGCAATTTTGTCCAAATTTGAAATGAATCCCGATCTTCCATTTTCAAGTGAATGTTATGACGGGTAATTCAAGTTCCATAATTGTAATTCGAGCCACTGTCTCGCATACACCAGGTTTGCCTTAAAAGAAATTTTTATGGTCGTTTTCATTTTTGTCCTGTACACTTCATTTTGTCACATACTCAATCCATAATCATCATCTGTTATGGTTTCCTTTTACAAAAATTATTGTCCTAAAATAGTTGTGTAATATTTCTCCAATGTAATTTCCTTTACTCAAGTTGTATTCGTACTCCCGCTATTTTCATGTAGATTTCCTACAATCGTCTATCAGTTAATAATATTTTCCAATGTGAGTTCCTGTATTTAATTTGTAATCATTAATCGCTATAAAATTGTCAGAAAACGGTTGTGTATTATCATTAATCCATAATCGCGCTATTTACATCTATGATTCGTACAATCGTTTCGTAAACAATGTTTTATTTTAAAATCTTTTCTAATTTCTATTACAAACTAGCAGTTCATACTCTTTAATGGGTACAATAACTAACGATAAAACAAAAATAAAATTTCCCAAGAAACTCCCTTATCGATTCGTTATTGTTGAATAAACAAAACAACGGCGTTAACTGACTATAAATAGAAGATGACAGCTAGCTTTGGTCTCTTATCTCTCAGTCTTGTATTATGATTAATGTGACATTTTGCTTTTGGTGATTAATCATTTAATCTATGGAGTTTTTCTTTGATGAAGAATTAATAACAACAAATAAAAAAATAAATCTGTTCATCCAGTTGAGTCGGGATAAGGATAACAATTTCTATTCTGGGAACTACAATCTATGTGCTGTGAAAATATAAATACCAAACGTGTCACAGCCATATGGTAAGAAATGTATATGTGCTGAGTAGTCCATCAGACTTATAATACAGTTACTTCGGTCTGAAAGACCTAAGTATTACATTCATGAGCTCAAAGTCAAATTCATACCCCCACTTTTTTGACATTTCTCGACGTTTTAGGACCTCCTGATTCTAAAAAAGCAAAAAAAAAAATGTATGTCTGTCTGCCGGCCGCCGTCATTACCTACGCTGCAGGGAAAACCGCTGGAGGGATTTCAAAAATTTTTTTTCTAAAAATAGGTTTACTCAAATGACAGGTCCGAAAGGACGCTGTATTCGATAACTGTACCGGAAGTGTGTCAAAAAATCATTATGTGTGTCAAAAATAGTAAATTTTCATATTTTTGGCTTAAAAAACGTTCATTTTAAGTGATTACGAGTAGGAACATTAAATTTGGAGAGATCTTGATGGTAAGGATTAGTATGTGAGATCAAAAACTAGATTATTGCATTATAAGTTTGTCAAAAAAATGTTGTCAAGTGTGTCAAAAAATAATTTCATTTATTTTTTAGCCATTTTTTGGAAGGAAAATGTGGCTGTTTTCAGACGTAAATGTAATTGAAAATGAAATTGGACATGGAAATTTTTGAATTTGTTATAGTTTTTGATATATTTTTGGAATTTTGAAAAAGTTTGTAATTTTGATTTTGTAATAATTTTTGCAATATTTTTAGAATTTCGGAAAAAGTTTTAATTTTTTGATTTCGTAAGAATTTTTGGAATATTTTAGAATTTTGAAAAATTTTTAATTTTTGTTTTTATTATAATTTTTGGAATTTTGAAAAAATTTTCAATTTTTGATTTTGTAATAATTTTTGCAATATATTTAGAATTTTGGAAAAAGTTTGAATTTTTAAGAATTTTTGGATTATTATTGGAATTTAGAAAAAGTTTCAATACATGATTTTATTCTGATTTTTGGAATTTTGAAAATAGTTTTAATTTTTGATTTTGTAATAATTTTTGCAATATTTTTAGAATTTTGGAAAAGTTTGAATTTTTAAAAATTTTTGAAATATTATCGGAATTTAGAAAAAGTTTAAACATTTGATTTCATTCTAGTTTTTGGAATATTTTTGAAAAAGTTTGATTTTATTTAATTTAACAATATTTTTGGAGTTTTGATTATAATTTTCCGGCAACGTATTGATATTTTGTGTTAGTTTTGTAATAAGTTTTTAAACAGAGATAAAAAATACTTGTACTTTAACAAGGAGTTATGTTTGATATACATCGCTGCCTAAAACTAAAAACCATATCCTCGTGAAAGTTTTTTGCCGCAAACTATATCAAAACCCTTTACCCAGACCGAAGTCTTGATATCTCAGAGCTGTGAGATTTCAGCCCCTCCATTTTGTGAGTTATATTCTAAGTTGTTCGTGCTTGTATAGTTAAATTTAATTGTGGAACGTAGTCAAATTGTTAAAATAAATCCAAAAATCCATATGGTTACACCAATGGAATGAAATCGAACAAGGTCAGTTCAATGAAAAATTAATACACAAACCAGTTTTGTTAGTTTCGGTTTTTATAAATGACGGTGAAAGAGTCACTGACAACGAGAAGAACTCAATTATGATAGAAAAGTATGTTATGTGAAGACAAATAGTAACTTAATTTGTGTCATTGTGACGTCCAAATTTATTAAATTAGAATTAAAATTTTATTTTACATGAGTGTGTTTATTGAACTTAATTATAGTGGGTGTAATCCTAATGCATTATAACAAAAAGCAATAATAACTTAATTTGTGTCATTTGTGGCGTTTAACTTATTAAATTAGAATTAAAAATTGGTGTTTAGTGAATTCAAGGATAGATTGTCTATTACTCTTAAAATTATAACGTAATATAGCGAGTTGAAATAAAAAGCAAAATAAAAGTATTTTATGTTTGATGTACTACGACCGCATGTAGAGTTATCGTGTACTCTGAACCTGAAAATTTGTTATTGTCAGCTCTATCTCCATTGCAACATTTTCGTCGTACCTGTTGTATGATATGGTTAACCATCAAGTTACTTTGTGCTGTGTCATCTACCACTTTAATCAACGGCTGAAACGAAATATTTATGATTCATTCATAGGATATTATGGCTAAATAAAGGAATCGGATTAAGGAGACGAGGTCTGGACCATCTATGGGGTGAGTTTTTTTTTCAATATACGTATGTGAGAGTGTGCATGTAAGTATGAAGAGGTGCGAGAGTGTAAGAGTGTATGAGGCGTGAGATTATATGAGCGTAGGAGATGTGAGACTGTGAGAATATGTGAGTAAATGTGGGATTGGACGGGGTGATCGCGGTTTTTTCATATACGGGGGGCGGCCAGAGTCTCAGTCTTTCATTTGCTTCTTCTTATATCCGTTATTATCTCATGCTACGCGTGCATTACAGTTATTTGTACTGGAGTAGCAGGTATTCTTCTCTCGATCCCATGGGCTGCAACTAGTCAGGGGCAAAAAAATAATCTCCTAGGTACGCGACCTGCTATGCCACGTCGTTGTCATTCAACGAACTAGCTCTACATTACATGAACCTGTATCATTTGCCAAAGTTTCATCAAGATCCTATGCAGAAAGTACAACCACCCACCCATCCACTCACACATAGACGTACACCAAAATTTTTATTGGCTATTTAGATAGAGGATGGTCCAAAACAAAAGAAAAAACAAAATTTGGGGTATGTAAGATTTTTTATTTTCACGATAGAATACAATACAATTTAAAATTGTGGTGAAGTAAAAAATATGAGAACTATTCTCATCCAATAATTCTCGTTGACTCCCCTGAATTAAAAAAGAAATTTCTATTTACCACTAAATTTATTTTCAAACTTTATCTAATTTCACTAAAAATTTTACTGTTAATTAATTAAAGTTGTTTTAAAATCCAATTTAATTAAAAAATGTTACAAATAATTAACTAAATTGTTCTAAATATTTTTACTTAAACAATAAATTTTACTTAAATTTTAAAAAAAAAATAAATTCACAACTTGTTTAGAGTAATTTAAACCAAAAACTAAAATTAAAATATGGAGGGGCTGAAATCTCACAGCTCTGAGATATCAAGACTTCGGTCTAGGCTAAGGATTTGTATATAGTTTTCGGCAAAATACTTTTCTAACGACATGGTTTTTAGTTTTGGGCAGCGATGTTTATCAAACATAACTTTTTGTTAAAGTACAAGTATTTTTTATCTCTGTTTAAAAATTTATTACAAAACTAACACGAAACATCAATACGACGTTGCCGGAAAATTATAATCAAAATTCCAAAAATATTGTTAAATTAAATAAAATTAATCTTTTTCAAAATTCCAAAAATATTCCAAAAATTAGAATAAAATAAATATTTAAATATTTTCTAAATTCCAATAATATTTCAAAAATTCTTAAAAATACAAACTTTTTCCATAATTCTAAAAATATTGCAAAAATTATTACAAAATCAATAATACAAACTTTTTCAAAATTCCAAAAATATTTCAAAATATATAAAAAATTCAAAAATTTCCATGTCCAATTTCATTTTAAATTACATTTACGTCATAAAAACAGCTACATTTTTTTCCCAAAAAATTGGCTAAAAAATTAAATGAAATCATTTTTTGACACACTTGACAATATTTTTTGACAAACTTATAATACCATAATTCTCTATAATAATAATAAAATATCATGTCATACGAACTATTAATTTTATTTTTTTTTAAGAAAATAGGGTAAAAAATAAATAAAAACCTTTCTTTTGACACACTTGACAACATTTTTTGACAAACTTATAATGCCATAATTCTCAATAATAATAATAAAACTTCATTTCAAACAAACAATTAATTTTATTTTTTTTCCAAAAAATTGGGTAAAAAAATAAATAAAAATCATTCTTTTGACACACTTGACAACATTTTTTTGACAAAATTATAATGCAATAATCTAGATTTTGGTCTCACATACTAATCCCGACCATCAAAATTTCTCCAAATTCAATGTTCCTACTCGTAATCACTTAAAATGAACGTTTTTTAAGCAAAAAATATGCAAATTTCCTTGTTTTGACACACTTGACGATTTTTTTGACACACTTCCGGTACAATTATCAAACACATCGTCCTTTCGGCTCTTCCCATTGAGTAAACCTATTTTTAGAAGAAAAAAAATTTTGAAATCCGTCCAGCGGTTTTCTAGATTTCGTCGTTTGTGACGGCCGGACGGCCGGACCGCCGTACGGCCGGACCGCCGACAGACAGACATACATTTTTTTTTGCTTTTTTGGAATCGGTAGGTCCTAAAACGTCGAGAAATGCCAAAAAAAGTGGGGGTAAGAATTTCACTTTGAGCTCATGAATGTAATACTTAGGTCTTTCAGACCGAAGTAATAATTTTTAAATGATTGAGGATCTTCACAAACTATCTTCGAAACACACATTTTCTTATGTTTGTTTATATTCGCAAAGTTTAATGCAACCAAAAAATGAAAATAGTTTACAAGAGCCAATTGTTCTAATAGAACGAATAGTTTGAGTTTAGATAGCATAGGATCAGTAAAACGCTTAGTTTAGATATATAGCATAGGATCAGTACCTCAGTGTATATGCCGGTAAATATTTTAGAGTTAACTGCTTCGTAACGAAATCTTGACTTGTACAGAACATGATGACACATGTTCTGGATAAAAAATTTAAAGTTTGTTTAATATCAAAAACAACCAAAACTGAAATCAAACATGATTTTTAATTAAAAGGTTTTTGAATTAATTTCAGAATTAAATAAACTAAACAACAAGCAACTTGAACTTTTACTTAAAACTAGTTAAATATTGCGCAATATTTTCAATAGGTGAGTTTCAATTTATTCAAAATATAATCGTTCAGAGTTTTTCCAGAATGGAGAATATTTGATATTACAATATCTGCCAAAACTACGTTTAAGTTCTGTCAAATCGCATTAATTAACTTAAATGAAAATTTCATTTCCAAAACCAACTTTCTATTCAATTAACGGATGGAAATTACCAACAAAAAAATTAGTCTAAACTTTCATTTCCGTTTACATTTGTTTTTTATTATTTTTTTTATTTATCAGAGTTTTAATCAGAAAAGAATTTATTTTTCCAAATAATAGAAGAAAATGTTAATTTTCTTATATTCCAAGTCAACAAAATAAAAATATTGTTGCGTGATAAATTAATACAAAAAAAAACAAACAAATTTTTCTTTAACTTTTTAGATAAAAATACAAAAAAAATCAACAGAGAAAAATCATCAATCAAAATGTCAGTTTTCATGTTGAAAATTCATTTTTCCACATTGTTGTTTTTTCTTTATTTTCATATTCAAGAAACGGAGTTTTTTTTACCGGACTTTTCAGCAATAAGAAAATAATAAAATAAGCTCGAGTAAGAAAAACAAAAAATTGTGATGGAGAGTTGGGTGAAAATTTGAGATGGGAGAATTGAACGGAGAAGGTTAGTTTATGTTCTTTTCTCTTTATTAAGATAAATTAGTTTTATAGTTTACGCTTTTAGAGTTAATGTTTGGATACGGAAAGATGAAATTTAATTATGATATTTTTATGTTTTCTTGACTTTTACGTCATTCGGACGATGAAGAAAATGAATGATGGTTTGTTCTTTTTGAATGTGAAAGGTTTTGAAATTGATTGTTAAGAATTCTAGATTTCAATTGTTGAAGAGCTATATAACACTATCAATAACCGGTCACACGTTGTATTAAATAATTCCTATAGTTCTAAGAACTAATTGATTTACTTTGCAAAAAATATATTATAAGTAGAACAATGTAACAAGCATAACCAATTCTTCTCCCAAAACAAACATAATCGGATTCACCTTTTTTCACAACAATACAGAAAATAATAATAGACCTAATGGAAATTCCATGTTTATGAATCAATCCCAACTGAAAAAAATGTTAAGTGAAACTTTTTCGTTTTGTTTGTAATTCAAACTTTTATTTTCTTTTTAATTTCACAAAAAAAAAAGAAAATAGGATAAACAAGGAAGATTCCAAATTTAAGTTTTTTATGTTGGATATAAAATGACAATAAAATAAAAATATTGACCTTAAGGTTTAAATAAAAACACGATAAAAATAAAATTTGGTATCAGATCGAAAAGGAAACACTACTTAATCATAAGGCTAATCAAATCAAGAACTTAACGCACAATCTTTGATTTACGATTTAGAAACGATTCATGGATTCAATTCAATTCTTTTCCTGTGAATGCAATCAAATCTCTTGACTTTCATTCGAATTCCCAATGACTTCATGGCATATCAAACAAACGAAGGTTTACTCCATAGCAAAAAAATGAAATTTCATAAAAAAAACAAAATGTTTCATCTCTATTTATCTCAGATGAATTTCAATTTTAGGATTCTGTTCCTATATCAGTTTCCTCATATATGTGTATAGACGGGAAAAAAACAACGAGACAAGTAAAAATGAAGGTAAATGAAATGAAGAATATAAACAATAAAACATCGAGAAAATGTTTGTTGAGTGTACCCGCGGGAAATTTTCTAAATTTATCTTATGTGAATGAGATACGGGTTATTGAGAGTATATTGAGAGTGTGATGTGGTGTATTGAAGTGGATTCTTTTGACAGCATTTGTATTATTGTTTGTTTCATTTTGATTTGAAATGTATCTGGTATGAGAATCTTTTTTGATTTATTTTTTATATTCAAAGCTTATGAAAATTTAAATTTTAATTCGCGGTGCAAGCAGATGTGGGATGATCTTTTGTATTACCAATTTAATCCGAGAGTAAAATTTAAAACATAAAATTTAACTATAATAAATAAATTATAGGTTCATTTCAAAAAATGCTGAAAGAAATTATTTTACGAACACTGATTAATTGGTATATAGATTAAAACTGGAACGCTCGCGCTGTGACTCTAAAACAAGTTTTGTAAAAGACAAGGAAAAAGGAAATTCAAACGTTCAGTATCGAAATATTAATTGCTCAAATGAAAGTTAGTAATAATTGAAGATTGATTTTTACCAAAAAATAAACATTTGTGGTGTCCATTTTATGTATCAGTCATATTTATCAATAAATAAATTCTTACGGCGTAAACGACAAATAAATTCTTGTTGGGTAACTTACACAAAAGTACATTTATTTGTATTTGCGGCCAAAACGAGAACTATGACATCCATTTTATTTTTTTAATGAGTAATATAGTAAGCGCCGCTTTTATTTTAGTTATGACAGATTTTATTATTGTGATGACGCGTCATTCAAGTAAAGAACAGTAAAGTACAAACAGTATGCGTTACAATATTCGTAAACATGTTTAAGAATTAGTACTGTTTAAATGTCCAATTATTTGAAAAAAATATCAAATAACTAATCATTTATATTTCGTATAAAGTTTATAATTACATAAAACATTGTGATATTTATGAAAAATAAAAGATGATGTTCATATCAGAAGACTAATTTTATCTGTATATAATATATGTATATGAATCTATAAAATAATTTTGAACTGAATCGAATATCAAGTTGATGTATGAACAGTTGAATTAAATAAAAATCTATATTGTTCTAAATAAAAAATACAAAACTTCTTTGGATTAAATTAACTCGAACAAAATCGAAAATAAAATTAAAGAACTTGGCCGCAAAAGGGAAATTCAATACCCTGTTATGACGTAGTCTAGTGATCAGCGAAGCTAGATGTAATTCCCTGATTTATAGATTCACTATTTTCTCATATACATCAAATTTGCATTGGCTGAGACTTTCATAATTATTTTTTTTTCTTAAACTCAAACCGTAACTGCATCTATAATACTTTTGTAAAACAAAGATTGTCCTAGGACAGTTGTGTGGTATTTTCCAATGTGATTTCCTATATTCGGTTTGTATTCGGCGGTCACTATGAAGATTAGTATGGAACAGTTATAAAATATCGTCGATTCATAATTCCACTATGTTCATATATAAATCTAGCAATCGGTATTCTGCTGTAAATTGGTTGTAGTCTCCGATTTTAATGCCTGTTGGTTGTAATGGATCCTTAGTGGATACATTGGTAAATGTAATTTCCTGAATCATTTCATAATAGATTTCATAATAGTACAAGATATTGGTAAAGATTTTTTTGTGTTTTTTTTTTAATTATTAAAACGAGCTACCAGTCAATGCTACCATTTTTTTGGACTATAAATAGAACGCGATTGATAGCTTCGCTCTTTTGTTGCATTGTGAAAATTCTATCATGAAAATCAAAATGTACGGATTCATTTTGAATTCACGTCTTTTTTTCTTAATTTAAGTAATAAACATTTTACTTAGTACCAATTAATTAGTTCAATTAATCAAAAAAAATTTTTTATTAGTGCAATTTATTAGTACAATTTAAAAAAATCTATATTTTTGTGCCGCGTTAGTTAATTATACAAAAAAAACCCACAAAAAATTTACTACGCATGTAAACGCTTATTGCTTGTTGCTTTTTGTCAATCTCATTCGTAAATATTGAAATTGTTGAATTTTAAATTCACGTTTTCTTTCAATAAAATTAAGTAGTGAAATTTTTAATTAGATCCCAAATTAAATAGTTTAATTAGAACAATTTTTTTTATTATTGCAATTGATTTAGTGCAATTTAGTCAAAATTTATATGTTGGTGACGTGTATTCTAGAACATAATCACATATAAAATCTCTTAATTGTTTTTCATCTCTTAATTGTTTTTCATTTCTATTCGTGAATATCTGATTTTTTGATTGTAAATTTGAAAAACAATTTTTTTTGTTAGTACCGTGTTAGTTAAATTTTTTTTTTTTTTAATAAAATGTGTTGTGTAGTAGGACTTACAATATGTGTCACAATAACACATAAAAACCTTTTAAGACCAAGGTCCCACAACAACGTACGTTCAAAGGTGTTGATGGACGTAAATCTTTCTTTTTTGTTTTTTTATATTTTTTGTTAAAGCATGGATAACTAAACAAAAAATTCTATCACTGACAAAATATGACATAGGCCAATATTTTATGATAGAATAGAGAAAATAAAAGTAAATTAAAAAGTAAATAGCAAATTTTTACAAAAATTTGCTGAAATAAAACAAAAATGTAATTGCCAATAATCCAGCCAGTTGCATATTCCTAGATCCTATGACGCACCGTCTTTCTTGAAGATCGAAGCCCACACATAGTTATATGGGGGCTCGTTTCTTTAAGGAAACAATAGCGTCCCGTCATCAAGGATTTTTCACAGCTAAGATTGAGGGTGCTACCGTTGACTGAATACAGTTCATCCGCCACAACCCCTAATATGTCACCTTGGCTAGTGATATCTCACCGCTATTGCCAGTGGAATGTGATATCTCACGATAAATCGTATGCCAATAGCAGGGACTGGAGTACGTGCGGTTGTCACACCCGTAGATCAAAAATAAAAAAAAATTTCAAAACAATAAAAACTGATCCCTCCATGCGGGTAATTACATAAATAAAAAGGAAAAATTTCGTATGGCTATTTTATGGCTCTTACTATAGTACAGTTAGCCGCATGGTTTTTTTTATTGCAATTGGGCGTTGCAAATTTAAAATCTCAAAACAAACAAAAATTCTTTTTTACTTGTTTTGTGCTGTGTTAAAAAAAACCAAAAACAACATTTCATATGAATCAATCATAATTCGATTTTTTGTCTACAGAAGATTTTTCGATTCTGTGTCTAAAAAGTAGACAGCTGTTTTTGACGTAGAGACGTCGCATGTTTGTTTTGGAAAATGAACCAATTTATGTTGAATCATAATCCAGCAAAAACAACCAAGGAAACAATAATTTGGATTAAAATGCACTATGGTGGTAAATATTGATGGTAGTATCTCGTCGTACTGACTGTGTATAAAGAAATCTGTGATACTAGTTTTATGAACTGTGATAATTGTAAAGTGTAATCATAACCTATACATAGTGTACTTTGTTACTAGTATAAATTTATAAATTTAGCTGTTGTTCGTTTCTTATGAAACGAAGTAATTGTAGTTGTAATTACAACAAAGAAAAATTATTGAAACTCTGGATAATATAAGTTACCAATTTAGTTTTTGTGTTTTCCTTTGGACGGTGATAATTTGTTCGTAATAAGTTTAACAAAAAGTTTACTTACAACTCTGTGTTGCTATCAATTATAAATATACAAATCAAAGTTATAAAATTGCCGGTTGAGATAATCTGGGTTAACTCATGCACCAGGGAACAAGTCGGGGAGATCAGTTATAATTCCCTTCAGATTTCTTACCGCTACATCTATAAGGGGATTGATCCAGTTTCGGGGCAACAATATTGAGATTCTGAAACCGGAATTTAGCGATTTGGGAGCTGGTTAAGGATGAGCGACTGAACTAAACGACGGTAGTGGGGACTGGAAAAACCATGAGGTGAGTCAGTTTTTTTAATATATGTATATATGTGAGAGTGTGCAGGTATGTATGAATTGAATGCGTGTACATGTGTGTGTATGTAATGGATATGGATGTGTGGGTGAATGAATCTATAATTGGAGCCTAGATTATTATTTCTTTTCGAAAAATAAATTTACAGGTTGTAACTTGGTATGGTAGGAGTTGACACTTCACCATTCACGTTCTCATTCTTTTTTATGTAAAATTTTCATTAGTGCATTGTATCCTGGGATTTGGTCAACTATTAACAATGACCGGTTGATGGACCCTGTAAAAGGAACGAACGGGGAATGATATCTAATGGAGACATTTAATCGGTGTTCTGAGTTACTGATAGGATTAAGTTATTTCCGCTACAAGGCTCTTGATGGCATTTATAATGATAATGGAGGTGCACCGGAACCATATACCGCTTCAACAATAAAAATATGTCGAAAATTTATTAGTATGATTAAACCTAAACAGTCCAAAGTGGCTGAAACTTGCAACTGAAACGGTGAATACACCAATTAATGTTACGCTTGTGCATCTAAGTGATACAATTATATCGAATGATCAGTCAAAAGTGCTATTATTTTGTGTTCTACTACTGCTAACATATTTTCATATATTATAAATAATCCTGTACCGCTTTCTAACAGTAACAACCGTTACATTATTCATAATGTTACTAGTCCAGTTTTTTTTCTCTCCAAATATCTATCTTTTCCAATATTTTTGAAAAATTGAATACAATTTTTAATTAGAAACAATTACTTAAATTTGAATGAAACTAATAATAATATTAAAAATGACCAACCTAATGTAAGCAATAATCGTATTAACCGCTTATAGGACTAAGCGGTCATCGTATGTGTATATGTGGGTGCATGTTGGTGTATGAAGAGCGAAAGTGCGTGAATGTATGAGAGTAGTGGGGTTGGACGTGTTGATCGTGGTTCTTTCGCATAAGGGGATCACCAGAGTCTACATAGTTTACTTGTTATATATCTTTTCTTATCCGTTCAATTGATCTCGAGATTCGCGTACAATACTGTTATTTGTAATCGAGCAGCAGGAATCATTTCTCGATCCCATAGGCTGATGCTGGCTTGGGGCTATATAAACCTCATCCAAGTACGTGACCTGCTATGCCACTTCGCTGCTATGCCGCGAAGAAGCTCTTCACTACAACCCGTTGGGTTATTGACGGATTATTTGCATTAAAATATATAGCGTAAAATATATACGTTATGCATTTAACCCCTCAAAAATGTATTAAAAAAATAAGAGTATAGCAATATCAAATTGATTTTTAACAATTGAATTAAATCCAATAATGCCTGCATGTACCAGCATGAAAACAAAGAAAAATATTATTAAAATGTTGACATAACTGTAACGAACAACAGCAACATCCAACATCATAATCAGCAACATCCGAGAAGTCACGTGGCTTGAGATGATTTCAACTAATCTCAGTCTGTGAGTTCGTATATGTCTCCACAGCCCATAACAAATGCTAAATTTCACGCAAAAGTCTCAACAGAAGGCGAACTCGAATGAATATAGGATAGGGACTCTGACCACATCAAATATAGTAATTACGTTTAAAATGTATTACCCACCCCATCTTTTTTAACAGATCCCAACCTCCATACTTCTTACATATCAGCCAGCTTTATAGTGATAATAATCATAGTCAAGCTTATGATAACAAAATCGTCGCGCAAAAGTTACAGTCGATTAACATTATGGATACCACTTGTTACTTACGCAGAATAACTTTAGAAGTTACTTAATAAAAAAACACAAAGTTAATTTTTGGCATACTCAATATATATTTCGGTTTATTAGACCATCTTCAGGAGTAATGTCTCCTAACATCTAACGTCTAACATCTAACGCAACGTCTAACTTACTCCTGAACATGGTCTAACAAACTGAAATATATATTAAGTATCCAAAAATTAACTTTGTGTTTTTTATTGATTAACTTATTTTGCGATAAGTCAGAGTTATTCTGCGTAAAGTGGTAATCATAATGTTATTTGAATACTTATGCCAAGTGCGCAACTTTAGCTCCGGAGTAAATCTTAGTTAATTAATCTGGACGGTCGGGGGTTTCCCCACTCTCGTCCAGACATTTTAAGCGTCAGAGTAAAGGAGGAGAGTATATAGAGCTGTAAGGCCAAACTTCGACCCATTGTCTGAGACAATTATTTCGGGAAAACCAAAAACATGGAGCACATTGATTTCTAGCAGTTTACCGATAGGTTTGGCGGTAAATTTCCGTAAAGGAAAAAGAAAAGGAAATTTAGTGAGGGGGTCTAAAATAATCAAAATTATAGCAATGACCCTACTTAGTTCGGAGGTAAGGACCGATTATATCAATGTATAACCGTTGACCGGGTTTTTCCGATTTTCGTGAAGCTATCATGGAGAACGTAGCACAGTTTTAGGGGCTTTAACAGTCTTACGGATGTCACATTGTGAAACAAAGGTCTTAATTTGAGCGGCCTTCCGGAGCCAAAAGTAAAATCGATGTAAGTGATATAAGGTTTTCGCAGCTCCACCATGTGCAGAGACAGAAGTCTCATAGATAATTTTTTTCTAATTTTTATGAAATTTCATTTTAGTTTTTTTTGTTGGGTTTTCCATTCGCATTATAGCATTTTTATTGTCTACTTTTGTTTTTCTTGTCGACATCAGATCCGCCAATCTCTTCCACGAACAAACTTTTTTTTGTGACACCCACATAGTTTTCTCCTATTTCAATTTCTTTTCTTTCGGTTTCCTTAAGTCACTATGGCTTTCAATCCGTAAATAGTCCTGCCCAAAAGCAACGCAGTATGCAATGTTTGCTGCCAGGAAATGAACGGCCATAATTTTGACGTGTGGTCATGCGATTCCACGAATCCCGCTCTTTGAATGATGCTGCTCTATTCGTGGTATTGATGCAAATATTTTGCGAAATCTAGGTAGGTAGCATCTTCTTGATGTAATCAACAATATAATCCAGTATCTAATCCTCTTTCGAATTTTCAACCCGATCATCATTCTAATCCTCAATCCCATTTCCAGCCTAACCAGCAGACCGCCCAGGTGGCACATGCATTCGGGATTAATTTTTCTTCAGTCCCTCCATCATCGATTTTTCAACGAGAATTTGCATCCCCATTAATCCTAACCTCTTCTCGATATCCGCCACAGGTTCATCTTCCACCACCTTCTACACGGAACAGTGGAGCATTTGTTATCATTCAAGTAGAAATAATTTGTTATCATAACTTATAACAAATTATTTCTAATTGATAATTTGTTATCATTCAAGTAGAAAGTAGCTTTTCAAAGTCATCTAACAGCTAAAAGTAACGAATCACACCTTCGAAAAAACTTTAGTAATTTCATGACTCACAAGGATACAATACTCCTTTTGATTAACCTTTATTTAACTTCGTTTTAAGAAACATATATTTAGTTTGCAAAGTATGTTTCTCAAATATTTTTTTAAAAATTATTCTACATCGTTTATGCCAAACATAGTACCAAGTTTTCAATTGAAATAAGATTACCGTATATAAGTTGGGTTTAAGTCAGTTAAAAATGTACGACACTCATTTGTCCTGCATATTAATATATCGATCAAATATATACAAATATTTTCACTAAAACTAGACTAATTTTTAATTCTAATAATTCATATTATACTATGTAGCACCACACCACAGTTGTTTGTCAAACTTTCAAGATCAAACGCTTGACATTTTTTAAAAATCGTTAAATCTTTTCACTAGGGTATAGAAGGTATTTATGTTCTTTAATGGCAAACATATTTAGTCTTTTACATAAAAATTATATCCTTAAAAATTACGATTTATAACTGCAATTAAAAATTTTATTTTTAGGGTGAACGGAAACTCTTTTCATTTGTTTCTCAAGCGCTGATTTATTTATTATTAATTAGCCATTATGAAATATTATGACTCAAATAGTTGGATAATAAAATAAAAATTAGCTTTGAGAAATCTACTAGTAATAATTTTGAAACAGTCTTTTTATTATACAAGTATTAAATTTTAATAACAAAACGTATTAAATATAAATTAATCCCCAAAAAAAAAATTATTTTTTTTAAAGAAACAAATCCAACCACAAAACAAATCCACTATAAACCAAACATAAACAAGCATAACAACAAACAAAACCCGACCATATATTCATTCATTCATTCATACATACGAAGTACTATAAAAATGCAAAAGCGCAAACAGAACTTATAGTACTGCAGCACAAAATGAAAATTGAAATTTTCATGATGGTAGTATTTCGTTTATTTTTTCCCTTATATTCTTAATGCAGCAGAGTAAAGTTCATTCCTTTATTTTTATTTTTTAAATAATAAAAGAAAAATTATTTTCATTGTTTTTTTTTCCTATTTTCCTTATTATTTTATATTATTTTCGACCGGAAAATGAAATACATGAAGAAAAAAAAAATTATAATACACAAAAGAAAATTTTCGTTTGTTTTATTTTTATTCTGTTAATTTCAACATAAATTTATTTACTTAATTTTGTTTTTATATGTTTTCCTTAAAGTTAAAGATTAAAATATGGTTTTAATTTAATATTTGAATTTTAAAAGGATATAACTATTATGGAAAATTATTTTGAGAAGTTTGTATTGAATGTATAATTAAAAGAAACTAAAATATCATAAATTTATTTTAAATTGAAATTTGACCAGCAACTTGAACTTTATTTCAGAACAAAAACTTTAACCATAAATATTCATACATTTTGTTACCAAAAAAATATCGCTTCTCATCGCTGAACCATTACACAAACAAAAAGTTTTACTTGCTCAAAAAACAACAAAAAATAAAACTTTTACTTTCTTTTCCGCATCATCAACAATAAGAAAAATAAAAACAATTTTCACTTTTTTTTTTCTTATTAATATAATTTTCACAAAATTTTCCTATCAATTTCAATCAAATTAGAATGAATTTCAATTATAATTATTCTTTATGAAAATGTCAAAACAAACAGAAAACAAAAAAAAAAAAAAGATTCGAGAAAACCAAAAAACGGAAAAACTTTTTTTAGAGATGATTTTAGTTTTATGATCAGAGTTTTTCCTCTCGACTAATGGTTGCAGAGTCGTTTTTTTTTAAAACATTTAACTTTTTCATTTAATGTCACAGTTAATTTTGTTTTTCATTTAGTGTTAGAAACTTTATGAATATAAATTTTTTTTATATTATTAATTTTCTGTGGCAAAGTCCAAAATAAAAGAAAGAGGAAAATGGAAAATTGAAAAAAAAAACTCCACTGAGAGATTTTTTTTGTTTGGGTTGAAGAATTTGTATATCATGTGGTCGTACTAATTTTTGTGTTGTTTTGCACTGTTGATAAAAGATTATATGTGTTTAGATTATAGTATTTTGATTTTTCGTCTTTCTATTTAAAGTAATTTAAGATTATTTTTCTCTAGGTAGACAAGATGGAAAACCTGTGAAAATATTTCTCCTGAGATCTGAGTTTTAAATCTTTTTTAAAACAATCAGCTCGTTTTATTTAATCCAATGATGTAATATACCATGAAACGCAAAAGTCGACAAAAGTAAAATAGCAAACTTTATATCAGTTCACTGGCTAAAACAAAAACCACTTACAGCCGGATTTGTTTAGGCATACAACAAATTATTGCTCAAAGACAATAACAAAGAAATATAGAAAAGTTATTATATAGTTATAATATAGAAAAATATTGCGACAATGATGCATAGGCTGACTTCACCACCTCTGAAAACATAGGGTTCTGGATATATAATGAGCTAATATCCATCAAATACTTTAATTAAAAGCTAACCAATGTTGTAATTATAAAAATATTAAAGGAAGCAGTAGTAGCCCAACAAACATAAATTCTGTTGTACGAGAAAAAATAAAAAAAAATTTTACCGGAAGTGGCAAACCGGAAGTTGGGATGCAGAACTGTTGTGAACCGTACTAAATAGGTATGTACCAAGTTTCATCCAATTCGATTATCAGATACAGATGTTCTTAAGCTTCCAAAAAAAAATAGCTCGGCGGACCCCTAACACATTGTTCTCTATCGGTAAAAAACTAATCAGTTCCTTGCCATACATATTTGCACCTTTTTCCAAAGTGTCATTAAAATTCATTGACGAACGAATGTTGTATGCTCCCAACAAACATTGAAACAATAAACAGGTGTTCGGGAGGCCCCTTACTACTTATCCCAATATTGTCCAAAAACGAATCAGTTCTTTGTCTTTTCAGTCTCCATCTTTTTTCAAAGTGTCATTAAAATTGATTATTGAATGAAGTCTGTATGCTCCCAACAAACTGTAAAAACAAAGTGTGAAAAGTCAGCAGTTGTATGGTAGAACCCCCGCCACATTGATCAATGTGTCCCAAAAGATGATAACTATATTCTCACACTAATTGGAAACTTTTTTATAAGTTTCATCATAATCACTTCATTTTTTTTTTATTGGAGGGCCTTGAGACTAACAGTTCAAGTAGCACTGCGACCTGAAGGTCTATTGTGCTTACCCTGATTTTGTTATTAGTCAGTCGTCGTCTATGCGGTTACTGGTTGTATTCTGTCATCCAAGTTGAGACTTTTAATAAAATTAATTAGCTCAATTGGAGTGACGTTTTGTGGTAATGGAAGTGTTAGTCTTCTATGACCAAGTTGGTTGTTTCTGTGCCTAGAGAATTCAGGACTGCTGCAGATGACGTGTTCCATCGTTTCCACGTCCGAATAGCAGAATCTGCACCTGTCGGAAACAACAAGGCCTATTTTGTTAAGATGGTAGTTTAAAGGACAATGTCCAGTAACGCACCACGTTAAAATTCTTAGAGACTCTCTGTTTAAGTCGATTGTTTTTAAGGGTGAAACATGGAGGTTACCTAGAAACTTCTTGGAGTGTACTAGTCCCTCTCTGCTTCTCCATAATTTAGCATTTTGTTCTTGTTCCATTGTTTGGATTGTGCTTTTGAGCGAACTCTAGGCCATTCCAAAGCATGGTTCCGGTCCAACAAATTTTTTATTGGAACCTTGCTTTGCTCAAGCGTCAGCGATAGCATTTCCTTGTATTCCTGTGTGACTAGGTGCCCACACAAGTGTTACTATGTTATTGCACCAGATTTTTAATAGATTTTGGTAGCATTCCCATACCAGTTTTGAATCATAACGCGTAGATTTTAGTGCCAAGAGTGCTGCTTGGCTGTCATAATCACTTCATTATTGTAGGTTGTAGTGTGCATAAGGACACTGAAAAAACTACTAAAATTACAAAAAAAAAATTTAACCGGAAGTAAAAAACCGGAAGTTGGGATGCAGAACTGTTTGAAACCGTATTTAATGCTTGTAACGTTTGCTCTCGGTCTGTGTTGAGAACGCAATGAGGATCTTTGTCATCTCGTTCTAAGCCTGTAAACGGGCAATTCGAATTATCTGAAATTTAAGTAGTTAAAATCTTCACCTATTGTTATTTGAAATTTCAACTGTGCTTATTTTTCTCTACCAACAACCTTTATATGTATACAGATAAGAATCATTGTATTCCATAATTAAATCGATTATTAAAATGCGAGTTTTGACGTCATTTAATCAAACATATAGTCTCTATTGAAATGAATCATAACTAATAAAGTCATTCCTTTAAAATGTATTTTGTGATGAATGAAATAATTACGAGAAAATATTTAAAATGCGTCATCCGTAGTATTTTTTTTGAAATCAACAAAAAAAAATATTGCGACGATGATGCATAAGCTGACTTCACCACAGCTCTGGAAACATAGTGTTCTGGATATATAATGAGCTAATATCCATAAAATACTTTAATTAAAAGCTAACCAATATTATGGACTTCGTAGTTCTAATAATAAAAATATTAAAGCAGACAGTAGTATCCCAACAAATATAAATTCTGTTGTACGAGAAAAAGTAA